>JAUNZM010001134.1:0-108360 GCA_033459285.1 Clamator glandarius | reverse complement strand
CATCTCCTGCTGCTGCATCTCTTTCTGCTTCATCTCCTGCTGCATGTACTTCTCCTGCATATCGTGCTGCATTTCCTGCTTCATCTCCCACTGCATTTTGTACTGATACATTTCCTGCTGCATCTCCTACGATATATCTTGGTACGTCAGCTGCCTCATCTCCTGCTGCATCTCCTGCTGCATCTCCTGGTACCACAACTCCTGCTGTTGCATTTCCTGCTGCATTTCCCATTGCATCTTCTACTGCTGCATGTCCTGCTGCTGCATCTGCATCTCTTGCTGCATCTCCTCCTGATGCTTCTCCTGCTGTATATCCTTCTGCATTTCGTGCTGCATTTCCTGCTCCTGCATCTTTTGCTGCATCTACTCCTGCTGCTTCTCCTGCTGCATCTACTTCTGCTGCATCTCCTGCTGCATCTCTTGCTGCTGCATCTTCTCTTGTGAATCTGCTGCAGCATCTCCTGCTGCTGACTCTCTTACTTAACCTGCTGCTGGATCCACTGCTGCTGTGTCGGCTGCTTCTGCATGTGCTACTTCATCTGCTGCTGCATCTCCTGCTGCATTTCCTGTTGCTGATTCTCCTACTGCTGTATCTCCTGCTGCTGCATTTCCTGCCGCATATCCTGCTGAATCTCCTGCTGATGCATCTTCTACTGCTGCATGTCATACAGCATCTCCTGCTGCTGCATCTCCTACAGCTGCATCTCCTAATGCTACATCTCTTATCTCTGCATCTCCTGCTGCACCTCCTGCTGCATCTCCTGCTGCAAAATCCTCTGCTGCTGCATCCCCTGCTCTATCTACTACTGATGCATCTCCTACTTCATCTTCTGCTTCTGCATCTCCTGCTGCAGCATCTCCTGGTGCTTCTCCTGATGCTTTATCATCTGAGGCATCTCTTGCTGCTGCATCTCCTGCTGGTTCTGCATGTCCTGCTTCATCTGCTTCTGCATCTCCTTCTGCTGCATCTCCTACTGCATCTCCTGCTGCTTCTCCTACTTCACCTACTGCTACATCTCCTGCTGCTGCATCTCCTGCTGCACATACTGCTGCATATCCTGCTACTGAATTTCCTGCTAAATCTGTTGCTGCATCTGCTGCGGCTGCATCTCCTGCTGCTTCATCTCTTGCTCTTACATCTCCTTCTGCGGAATCTCCTCCTGAATATCCTGCGGCATCTCCTGCTGCTACATATCCTGCTACATCTCCTGATGCATCTCAATCTGAATATGAATCTCCTGATGCATCTCCTCCTGCTGCGCCTCCTACTGCTGCGTCTGCTGTGGCATCTCCTGCTGCATCCCCTGCTGCTGCATCTTATCCTGCTGCATCTCCTGCTGCATTTTTTGCTGAATATTCTGCTGTCAAATCTCCTGCTGATGCATCTGCTGTTGCATCTCCTGCTGCATCTCCTGTTGGTGCATTTTCTTCTCTGCAGCTTGTACTCTGCACCTCCTGCTGCTGCATCTCCTGCAGCTGCATCTCCTGCTGCATCTCCTACTATTGCCTCTTCATCTCTGCATCTCCTGCTTCATCCTCTACTGCTTCATCCCCTTCTGCTGCATCTCCTGCTGTATCCCTTGATGCTGCATCTCCTGCTGCTGAATCTCCTGCTTCTGCAATTCCTACTCCCGTAAGTCTTGCTGCTGCATCTCCTACTTCTGCATCTCCTGTTCTTGCAACTCCTGATGCATCTGCTGCTGTATCTCCTGCTGCATCTTCTACTGCTTCTCCTGATGCTGCATTTCATGCTGCATCTTCTGCTGCTGCATCTTCTGCTGCTGCATCTCCTGATGCATTTTCTTGTGCATCTGCTGCTTCATTTTCTACTGTATCTTCTGCTACTTCATATCCTGCTGATGCGTCTTTTGTTACATCTCTTGCTGCATCTCCTGTTGTATCTCCTGCTTCTGCATCTTTGTCTCTGCATCTCCTGGTGCTGCATCTACTGCTGCAGAATCACTTGCTGAATCTGCTGCTGCTCCATCTCCTGCTGCTTCGTATCCTGCTGCATCGCGTCTTGCTGCATCTCCTGCTTCATCTCACCTGCATCTTCTGCTATTGAATCCACTGCTGCTGCATCTCCTGCTGCTGAATTTCCTTCGTCTGACTCTCCTTCTGAATCTCCTGCTTCTGCATCTCCTGCTGCTGCATCCTCTGCTGTATCTAAAACTGCTGCATCTCCTACTGAATCTTGTTCTTCTGCATCGCCTGCTACAGCGTCTGCTGCATCATCTACTCCTGCCTTGCCTCCTACAGCATCTCCTTCTGAATCTCCTGCTGCATCTCCTGCTGCTGCATCTCCTGCTGCTGCATCTTCTGCTGCATCTGCCGTTGTATCTGCTGTTCCATCTCCTGCTGCTGCAGGTCCTACTGCTGCATGTGCTGCACCACCTGCTGCTGCATCGCCTGCTACATCTGCTGCTTCATCCCCTTCTGCTGCATATCCTGCTTTATCCCTTGCTGCTGCATCTCATGCTAAAGCTCTTGCTTCATCTCCTGCTTCATAGTCTGCTGCTGCATCTTCTGCTGCTGCATCTCCTGCTGCATTTCCTGCTTCATGTCCTGCTCATCTACTGCTGCTTCATCTCCTGGTGCTGTATCTCCTTATACAACTCCTCCTGCTACATATCCTGCTCTATCTCCTTCCGCTGCTCCTCATGCTGCTGAATCTGCTGAAGATTCCCTTCCTAATGCATCTCCTGCTGAATCTGCATATCCTTCTGCATCTGCTTCTGCATCTCCTGCTGCATCTCGTTCTGTTGCATCTCGTTCTGCTGCATCTCCTGCTGCATCTACTTCTGCATCTCCTGCTGCTGCATCTCCCTCTGCATCTTCTGCTTCAGATCCTCCTGCATCTCCTGCTGCATCTCTTGCTGCTCTATCGTCTGCTGCATCTCCAGCTGGACCTCTTTCTGCTGGATCTCCTGTTGATGAACCTTCCCCTGCTGCATTTCCTGCTGAATCTCCTGCTGCTGCATCTCCTGCGGCTGCATCTCCTTTTCCTGCATAGTCTTCTGCTGTAGCTCCTGCTTCAGCTCCTATTGCATCTTCTGCTGCATCTGCTGCTGATGTATCTGCTTCTGCATTTCCTGCTGCTGATGAATCTGCGACTGCATTTCCTGCTTCTGCATCTCCTGCTGCATTTCCTGCTTCATGTGTTGCTGCATCTGCTGCTGTTTCATCTCCTGCTGCTTTATCTCCTGCTGCATCTCCTCATTCTTTACATCCTGCTATATCTCCTGCATCTGCAACTCATGCTGTTGCATCTCATGCTGCTGCATCTGGTGAAGATTCTCTTCCTACTGCATCTTCTGCTGAATCTTCATTTCCTGCTACATCTGCTGCTGCCTCTCCTTCTGCTGCATCTATTGCTGCATCTGCTGATGCATCTCCTGCTGATGCATCTCGTGCTGCTGCAGCTCTTCCTGCATCTTCTGCGGCTGCAGCTCCTGCTGTATCTTCTGCTGAATCTGCTGTTGCTTCTACCTTGGCTGCATCTCCTGCTGCTGCACCTCCTCCTACGGCATGTGCTGCTGCATCTCCTGCTGCTTCATCTCTTGCTTCTGCATCTCCTGCTGATTCATCTGCGAGTTCAACACATTCTGGTGCATCTCCTGCTGCATGTGCTGCTGCATCTGCTGCTGTTGAATCTCCTGCTGCTGTATCTTCTTTTACATCTCCTGCTGCTGCATCTCCTGCTAAATCTCCTGCTGCATCTCCTGTTGATGTGTCTGCTGCTTTATATCCTGCTGTGTCTGCTGCTGAAACTCCTGCTGCATCTGCTGCTGCTGCATCTCTCCCTGCTGAATCTCCTGCTGCTGCATCTCTTTCTGCATCTCCTGCTGATGCATCTCCTCCCGCTGCATCTGCTGCTGCATCTGCTGCATTTCCTGCTTGATCTGCTGCTTGATCTCCTGCTGTATCTCCTGCTGCTGCATCTCCTTCGGTAGCTGCTGCTTCAGATCCTCCTGCATCTCCTGCTCCTGCATCTTCTCCTGCATATTGTGTTGCTGCATCTCCTGCTGCTTCGTGTGATTTTGCATCTCCAGGTGCATCTCTTCTATTGCATCTCCAACTGCTGCATCTCTTGTTGCTCTGTCGCCTGCTGCATCTCATGCTGGATCTCTTTCAGCTGGATCTCCTGTTTCTGAATCTCCTCCTGCTGCATTTCCTGCTACATCTCCTCCTGCTGCATCTCCTACTGAATCTACTGCTGCATCTCCTGCCGCTGCATCTCCTATTGCATCTCCTGCTGCTGCATTTCCTGCTGCAGCTCGTGCTGCTGCAGCTCTTGCTGAAGCTCCTCATTCATCTCCCACTGCATCTCCTGCTGCTGCATGTGCTGCTGCTGCACCTCCTGCTGAATCTGCTGTTGCTTCTGCTTCAGTCACATCTCCTGCTGCTGAACCTCCTCTGCAGCATGTGCTGCTGCATCTCCTGCTGCTGCATCCCCTGCTGCTGCATCTCCTGTCTCTGTATCCCTTCCTGCTTCTGCATCTCCTGCTGAGGCATCTCCTGCTGAGGCATCTGCGGCTTTATCTCCTGCTGGTGCATCTCCTGCTGCATCTCCTGCTCCATTTGCTGCTTTATCTGCTTCTACATCTTCTGCTGCTGCATCTCCTTCTGTATCTCCTTCTGCATCTCCTTCTAAAGCTCTTGCTTCATCTCCTGTTGCATCTCCTGCTGCTGCATCTCCTGCTGCATCTGCTGCTGAATCTGCTGATCCATCGGCTGCAGCTGCATCTCCTGCTACTGCACCTCCTCCTGCTGCATCTCCAGCTTATGCATCTGCGGCTGATTATCCTGCTGCTCTATCTCCTGATGCATCTCTGTCTACTACATCTGCTGCTGCATCTCCTGCTTTGGCATTACCTGCTGCATCTCCTGCTGCTGCATCTGCTGCTGCATCTCCTGATGATGCATCTCCTTCTACATCTCCTACTGTACATCTACCGCTTCATCCCCTGCAGCATCTCCTGCTGCTCCATCTGGTGCATCTGCTGCTTCAGCTGCTGCTGCTTCATCCACTGCTGAATCGGCTGCTATATCTCCCCATTCTGCTGCACCTCCTTCTGCTCGATCTACTTCTGCATCTCCTGCGGCTGCATCTGCTGCTGCATCTGCTGCTGATTTACATCTTCCTGAATTTTTTGTGGCGGCATCTCCTACTACATGTCCTGCTGCAGCATCTAGTGTTGAATCTCCTACTGCTGCATCTACTGCTGAATCTCCTGTTGCATCTCCTGTTGCAGAATATCCAGCTGCCACTCCTCTTGCTGAATCACCTGCTGAATCTCCTTTTGCAGCTCCTGCTGCTGTATCTCCTGCTGCTTCATCCCCTCAACCTGCATCTCTTTCTGCAACACTTGCTGCGTCATCCCCTGCTGCTCCTTCTGCTGCTGCATCTCCTGCTGCTGCATCTTCTCCTGCATCGTCTCCTGCTGCAACTGCTTCTGCATCTGCTGCTGCTCCTGCTGCTGCATCTCCTTCTGCTGCTGCATTTCCTCCTGCTGCGTTTCTTACTACCTCTGCTGATTAATCTCCTGCTGCATTTCCTGCTGCATGTTTTGTTGCTGCATCTCCTGCTGCTTCGTGTGATTTTGCATCTCCTTCTATTGCATCTTCGGCTGCTGCATTTTCTGCTACATCACCTCCTGCCTATCCTGCTACTGCATCTCCTAATGTATTTCCTGCCGCTTAATCTCCTGCTGCTGCATCTACTGCTTCATCTCCTTCTGATGTCTATCTTGCTGCTGCATCTACTGCTTATGCATCTCCTCCTGCTGCATCTCAGGTTTCATCTCCTCTTTCTTATCCCCGGCTGCATATCCTGCTGCTACATCTCTGGCTACTGCATCTCCTTCCGCATCTAATGCTGCATCTCTTGCGGCTGCATCTCGTCCTACATCTCTTGCGGCTGCATCTCCTGCTCCATCTCCTGCTGATGAATCTTCTCCTAATGCATCTATTTACGCGCCACTTTCTGCTGCATCTTCTGCACTTGCTGCTGCATCTGCTGCTGCTTCACATCCTGCTGCTTCATCTCCTGCTACAAGTCCTGCTACTGCATCTGCTGCTGCATCTGCTGCTGCATCTGCTGCTGCTCTATCTCTTGCTTCATCTACTGCGGCTTCACTTCCTGTTGCATCTCCTTCTGATGCATCACATTCTCTGCATCTACTGATAACGCTTCCCCTGCTGCTGCACCTCCTGCTGCTGCACCTCCTGCTGCTGCATCACTCGCGGCTGCCTCTGCTGCTTCATCTGCTGCTGCATCTCCTGCTTTTGCATCTCATGCCACATCTGCTGTTGATGCATATCCTGATCTGCATATCTTGCTGCATCACCTGCTACTGCATCTCCTGATGCTGCATCTCCTGCTGCTGAATATCCTACTGCTGAATCTCGTGCTGCTGCATACACTGCTGCATCTACTGCTGCTGCATCGCCTACTGCATCTTCCGCTGTGTCATCCCCTGCTGTGGCATCTCCTAGTGCATTTCCTGCTGTTTAATCCCCTTATGATGCATCTCCTACTGAATCTCCTTCTGCTGCATATATCGCTGCTGCATCTAATTCTGCTTCCTCTACTGCTGCATCTCCTACCTCATCTACTACTGATGCATCTCCTCCTGATGTAGCAGGAGATGCAGCAGTAGACGAAGCAGGAGCTGATGAGGCAGCAGATTCAGCAGATGCGGCAGGAGTAGATTCAGGAGGAGATGCAGCAGGAAGAGCTGCAGCAGGAAATGTAGATGAATATGCAACAGCAGGAGATACAGCAGGAGATGCTTAAGTAGGAGATGAATCTGCAGGTGATGCACAAGGAGATGCAGTACGTTATGCAGAAAGAGATGCAGCAGGAGCTGCAGAACGAGATGCAGCAGCAGGATATGCAGTAGAGGAGATGAAGCAGGAGATGCTTCAATAGGAGGTGCAACTTGAGATGCAGCAGAAGGAGATGCAACAGGAGGAGATGCAGCAGCAGGAGATGCAGCAGGAAATGTAGCCACAGGAGATACATCAGGAGGTACAGTAGCAGCAGCAGATGCAGCAGCAGCAGATGCATAAGAGATGCAGCCACAATTGATGTAGCAGGAGATGCTGGAGACGGAGATGCCAGAAGAAGTAGATGCAGAAGCAGGAGATGCAGAAGGAGATGCATCAGCAGGAAATGAAGCAGAAGATGCATCAGCAGGAGACACAGCAGCAGGATATCAGGAAGGAGATGCACCAGCAGGAAATGCTTCAGGAGATGAAGTGGGAGGTGCTGCAGCATATGATGCAGCAGCAGATTCAGCAACAGATGCAGCAGCAGGAGATGTTGCAGCAGGAGAAGCAATAGGAGATGCAGAAGCAGGAGATGCAGTGGCAGGAGATGCAGCAGAAGGAGATGCAGCAGGAGAGGAAACAGCAGAAGATACAGAAGGAGGTGCAGCAGCAGAAGATGAAGAAGAGATGAAGTAGCAAATGCAGAAGCAAATGCAGCAGGACATGCAGCAGGATGATATGCTGCATCAGTTGAAGCAGCAGGAGATGCATCACGAGATGTAGCATCAGCAGCAGGTGCTGCAAAAATTGCAGCTGCAGGAGATGCTGCAGGAAATGCAGCAGGATATGCTACAGCAGGAGATGAGGAAACACCAGCTGCAGCAGGACATCCAGAAGGAAATGCAGCGGCAGGAGATGCATATTCAGCAGGTGATGCAGCAGGATATGCAGCAGGAGATTGAGCAAGGGGAGATGCACCCTGAGATACAGCAGCAGGAGATGTAGCTGGAGATGCAGCAGTCGGAGATGCATAAGCAGTAGATGCAGCAGCAAGATATACATCAGAAGGAGATGAAGCAGGAGAGGCAGCAGCAAGATATACATCAGAAAGAGATGAAGCAAGAGATGAAGCAGAGGAGGCAGCAGCAAGAGAGGAAGCAGCGGGGGATGCAGCAGCAAGAGGTGCAGCAGGAGATACAGCATCAGGAGATGCTGCTACAGGAGGCGCAGCAGCAGTGTATGAAGCAGGAGACCCATCAGCAGGAAATGCAGAATAAGATGCAGCAGGAGATGAAGCAATAGATGCTGCAGCAGAAGGTGTAGCAGTATATGCAGCAGGAGCTGTAGCTGGAGATGCAGCAGCTGGAGATGCATAAGCAGGAGATGCAGCACCAAGAGATGCAGCAGGAAATGCATCAGCAGGAGATAACATGCAGCAGCAGATGCAGCATCAGCAGATTCAGCATCAAGAGATGAAGCAGCAGATGCAGCAGCAGGAGATGCAGTAGCAGGAAATACAGCAGGAAGAGAGGCAGCAGGAGTTGAAGCAGGATATGCATCAGCAGAAGATCCAGCACCAAGAGATACCGCAGGAGATGCAGCAGGATATGCAGCAGCAGGAGATCAGGCAGGAGATGCAGCAACAGGAGGCTGAGCAGCAGGACAGGCAGTATGAGATGCAGCATCTGGAGATGCAGAAGAAAATGCAGCAGCAGATGAAGCAGCAGCAGATGCAGCAGCAGGAGTTGAAGCAGCAGATTCAGCAGAAGCAGATGCAGCAGGAGGAGTTGCAGAAGGAGGAGATGCAGCAGGTAATGTAGCAGCAGGAGATGTAACAGGAGATTCTGCAGCAGAAGAGTATGCGGGACATACCGCAGCCGGTGATGTAGCAGAAGAAGATGCACTATGATATGCAGCAGCAGGAGGTACAGCAGCAGGTTAAGAGGCAGCAGATGCAGTACCAGCACCTCCTGCTGCATCTGCTTCTGCTGAATCTGCTGCTTCAACTCCTGCTGCTGCATTTTCTTCTGCATCTCCAGCTGCTGCATTTTCTTCTGCAGCTGCATGAGATGCAGTAGCAGATGGTGAAGAGAAGAAGATGCAGAGAATGAGAAGGAGCAGAAGGAGACGCAACCGCAGTAGATTCAGAAAAAGATACAGCAGTAGCAGATGCAGCAGCAGGAGATGCAACAGCAGATGCAACAGCAGGAGATGCACCAAAAGGAGACGTAGCAGAAGATGCAGCAGTGTGTGAAGCAGCAGCAGATTCAGGAGCAAATGCTTCAGATGCAGCAGTAAGAGATTCAGCAGGAAATGCAGCCGCAAGAGATGAAGCAGGAAATGCAGAAGATGCAGCAGCAAGTGATGCATAAGGAGATGCATCAGGACAAGATTCATGAGCAAGAGATGGAGCAGGAGATGCAGCCGCAAGAGATATAGCAGGGAATGCAGCCGCAAGAGATGAAGCAGGATATTCAGCAGGAGATTGAGGAAGTGGAGGTGCACCATGATATGCAGCGGTAGGAGATGCAGCAGCAAGATATGCAAGAGAAGTAGATGTAGCAGCAGGAGATGTATTAGGAGATGTAGCAGCAGGAGATGAGCAGCAGATTCATAAGCAGATTCAGTAAGAGATGCAGCAGCAGGAGATGCAATAGCAGAAGATGCAGCAGCAGATTCAGTAACAGATGCAGCAGCAGGAGATGCTGCAGGAGGAGGTGCTGCCGCAGGAGGCGCAGCAACAGTATATGAAAAACCAGATGCATCCACAGGAAATGAAGCAGGAGATGCTGAAGCAGGAGATGCTGCAGCAGGATATGCAGCACGAGATGCAGACGGAGATGATGCAGAACGGTGAAACGCACCAGGAGATGCAACAGCAGGAGAAACAGCAGTAGGATATGCAGCAGGAAATGAATCTGGAGATGGAGCAGGAGGAGATGCTACAGCAGACACAGCAGCAAGGGATGCAGCAGAAGGAGATGAAGCTTCACGAGATGCTACAGGAGACACAGCAGCTGGCGATTCTGCAGCAGGAGATACACAGCAGACGATACAGCAAGAGATGCAGAAGAAGGAGATGAAGGAGGAGTTGCACCAGAAGGAGATGGAGCAGGAGATGCAGCAGCTAGAGAAATAGCAGGAGATGCCGTAGGCTTTTGAATTGTGAGGTGACCTTTTAATAGCCATTCTGATGTTACAGTACACAAGCCTAGACTGAAAGTTCTACAAGTCTTGCTTTGCAGTGAAAGCGCTATAAGAGAAGACATTCAGGAGCTGCAGAATTCCATGCTAGCATCTTCCCTGCGCGAATTACTCATTTTTCCTAAACCTCCTTAATAGGAGCAGTTAAGTCATAATTCAGTACCCTGTACTACAAAGACCCATAAGTCTTGCTTTGCAGCTTGCAGTGAAAGCGCTTTAAGAGAAGATTATGAGGAGAGCCACCATATGATCGTAGTAGTTTCCCTGCAGTACTTATTCTGTACGACATGAAATCTGAAGCGATTCTTCAAAAGCCATTCTACTGTTACACTTCACAAGTCTAGATTGAGAATATCAAATCTTGCTTTGCAGTGAAAGCGCTATAAAGAGAAGACATTCAGAAGCAGCAGCATTCCATGCTAGCCTCTTCCCTACGGGAGTTACTCACTTTTCCTAAAGTGCCTTATTTTGACTAATTTAGTCATTTTCAGTAACTTATATTAAAACGGTCCATAAGTAGCGCTTTGCACCTTGCGCTGAAAGCGCTTCCACAGAAGCCACAAAACGACCGTTGCTTCTTCCCTGCGATACTTGTGCTGAAGGCTCTGAATTTTGAAGTGACGCTTTAATAGTCATTCTGATGTTACGGTACACAAGCCTAGACTGAAAGTTTTACGAGTCTTGTTTTCTAGTGAAAGCGCTATAAGAGAAGACAATGCGAAGCAGCAGCACTCCATGCTAGCATCTTCCATGCTGTAATTATTGCGTTTTCCTTAAGCGCCTTAATAGGCGCAGTAAAGGCACAATTCAGTACCCTATATTAAAAGGGTCCATAAGTAGTGCTTTGCTGCTTGCAGTGAAATCGTTACCACTGAAGACACTACCGAGAGCCAGCATTTGATCGAAATTCTGAAGTAACGCTTTGATAGCCATTCTGATGATTCAGTACACAGGCCTAGGATGAAAGTTCTACAAGTCTTGCTCTGCAGTGAAATCACTATAATAGAAGAGATTCAGAAGCAGCAGGATTCCATGCAGGATTCCATCTTCCCTGCGGGAATTGCTCACTTTTCCTAAAGTGCCTTCATTTGCCCAAGTAGGTGACAATTGGGTTAATTATATTAAAACGGTCCATAATTCGCGCTTTGCATATCGCAGTGAAAGCTTTTCAAGAGAAGACCCTAACGACGACCAGCATTTGATCGTAGCAGCTTCCCTGTGGTAATTGTGCTGAACGGACTGAAATTTTGAAGTGACGCTTTCATACCCATTCTGATGTTACAGTACACAAGCCTCGAATCAAGCTCGACAAGTCTTGCTTTGCAGTGAAAGCACTATTTTAGAAGAGTTTCTCAAGCAACAGCATTCCATGCTAGCCTCTTCCCTGCTGGAGTTACTCACATTTCCTAAAGCACTTTAATAGGAGCAGTTAAGTCACAATTTACTACCCTATACTGAAACGTTCTGTTAGTCCTACTTTGTACCTTCCAGTGAAAGCGCTTCCAGAGGAGACTCAAAAGAGGTCCAGAATTTGATGGTAGCAGCTTTCCTGGGGTTCTTGTGCTGAAAGGTCTGAAATTTACAAGTGGCGCTTTAATAGTCATTCTGCTGTTACAATGCACAAGCCTTGTTTCAAAGTTCTACAAGTCCTGCTTGGCAATGAAAGCGCTATAAGGGAAAACATTCAAAAGCAGCAGAATTCCATGCTAGCATCTTCACTGCGGGAGATACTGACTTTTCCTAAAGCGCCTTCACAGGCGCAGTTAAGGAACAATTCCGTACCCTGTGCTAAAACGTTCTGTTAATCGCACATTGCATCTAGCAGTGAAAGCGCTACCAGAGAACACTAGAGCGACAGCACGAATTTCCTGTTAGGAGCTTCCATGTGGTACTTATGCTGAATGCTCTGAAGTTTTGAAGTGACACTTTAATAGCCATTCAAATGTTATAGCACACAAGCGTGCATTGAAAACTGTACAAGTCTTGCTTTGCAGTGACAGCACTGTAAGAGAAGACATTCAGAAGCAGCAGCATAACCACGCTAACATCTTCACTGGAGGACTTACTCACTATTCCTTAATAGCCTTAGAAGGCGCAGATAAGTCGCAATTCTGTAACCTATACTAAAACGTTCTGTTAGTCATGCTTTGCGGCTTGCTGTTTAAGGGTTTCAAGAGAAGACCCGATCACGTACCAGAATTTCATTGTATCAGCTTCTCTGGGATGCTTGTGCTGAACTCTCTGAAATTTTAAAGTCAGGCTTTACTAGCCATTCTGATGTTACAGCACACAAGCCGAGACTCGAAGCTCTACAAATCCTGCTTTGCAGTGAAAGCACTAAAAGAGAAGACATTCAGAAGCAGCAGCATCTTCACTGCGGGAGAAACTCACTTTTCCTAAAGCGCCTTAATAGACGCAGTCAAGTCACTATTCATTATCCCATACTAAAACGGTCTGTTAGTCGTGCTTGGTGGGTAAAAGTTAAATCGTTTCCAGAGAAAACTCTAACGAGAGCCAGAATTTGATGGTAGCAGCTTCCCTGCGGTACTTGTGCTGAACGATCTGAAATTTTGAAGTGATGCTTTAATAGCCATTCTGGTCTTACAGTACGCAAGTCTAGACGGAAATTTCTACAAGTCTTGCATTGCACTGAAAGCGCTATAATCTCTGAAGCAGCAGGATTCCATGCTAGCATCTTTGATGCTGTAGATATTCCATTTTCCTAAAACTTCTTAATAGGAGCAGTTAAGACGCAATTCAGTACCTTATATTAAAAGAGTCCGTAAGTGTTGCTTTGCTGCTTGCAGTGAAATCGTTACCTCAGAAAACCCTAACGAGAGCCAGCATTTGATGGAAGCAGCTTCCCTGCGGTACTTGTGCTGAACGATCTGAAATTTAGAAGTAACGCTTTAATAGCCATTCTGATATTGCAGTACACAGGCCGAGACTGAAAGTCCTTCAAGTCTTGCTTTGCAGTGAAAGCGCTATAAGAGAAGACATTCAGAAGCAGCGGAATTCCATGCTAGCATCTTCCCTGCGGGACTTTCCCACTTTTCCTTAAGCGTCTTAATTAGTGCAGTTAAGTCACAATTCAGTATCCTATACTATAAAACTTTCTCTTAGTCGTGCTTTGCGACATGCAGTGAAAGCGCTTCCAGAGAAGACTCCAAGAAGTCCTAGAATTTGACTGTAGAAGCTTCCCTCCGATACTTATAATCAACCATCTAGAATTTTGTAGTTACGCTTTAATAGCCATTCTGCTGTTAAAGTACACAAGCCTAGAATGAAACTTCTATAAGTCTTTCTTTGGAGTAATAGCGCTATAATGGAAGACATACAGAAGCAGCAGCATTCCATGCAGCATCTTCCCTGCGGGAGTTTCTCGCTTTTCCTTAAGCGCCTTAATTACCTCAGTTAAGTCACTATTCAGTACCCTATACTACAACTCTGTTAGTCGTACTTTGCCGTGTGCAGTGAAAGCGCTTCCAAAACAGACTCTAACGAGAGCCGTCATATGATGGTAGCAGCTTCCCTGGGGTACTTGTGCTGAACGATCTGAAATTTTGAAGTGACACTTTAATTCGGATGTTATAGTACACAAGCTTGGAGTGAAAGTTCTACAAGTCTTGCTTTGCAGTAAGAGCACTGTAAGAGAAGACAATTCAGAAGCAGCAGCATTCCATGCTAGCATCTTCCCTGCGTGATTTACTCATTTTTCCTAAAGCTCCTTAATAAGCGCAGTTATGTCATAGTTCCGTACCGACATTCCTTTAGTCGTGCTTGGCGGTTTGCAGTGAAAGCGCTTCCATAGAAGACTCGATCAAGACCCAGATTTTTATTGTAGCAGCTTCTCTGCGGTACTTGTGCTGAACGTTCTGATCTCTTCAAGTGACGCCTAAGAGCCATTCTGGTGTTCCAGTAGACAAGACTAGACTGAAAGTTGTACAAGTCTTGCTTTGCAGTGAAATCGCTATAAGAAGAAAGATATATAAAACCAGCAGCATTCCATGCTACCATCTTCCCTGTGGGCGTTATTCGATTTCCTAAAGCGTCTTAACAGGCGCAGTTAGGACACAATTCAAGATCCTATACGAAAACTTTCCGTTAGTCCTGCTTTGCAGCTGGCAGTGAAACGCTTCCAGAGAAGTCGTTTTGCAGTGAAAGGGCTACAAGAGAAGACATTCGGAACCCATTCCAAACTAGAATATTTTCTGCAGGAGGTAATATATTTTCATAACACAGCAGGAAATGGAGATGCAGGAGTTGCAATAGGAGATGAAGCCGGAGATGCATATTCAGAAGAATCAGCAGCAGGAGACTCTACAGCAAATGCAGCAGCAGGAGATGTAGCAGTTGGAGATGCAGAAGCACGAGATAGTGGGGTAGATGCAGCACCAGGAGATGCAGCAGGATAAGATTCCATAGGAGGAGATGCATATTCATCAGTAGATGCAGAAGCAGGAGATGCAGCAGATGGAGATGCAGCTGCAGCAGATGTGGGAGAAGATGAAGCAGAAGATGCAGAAGCCGCAGGAATTGCAGCGGAAGGAGATGGAGCAGGAGATATAGCATCAGCAGGAGATGAAGCTGCAGGAGATGAAGCTGCAGGAGATGCAGCAAGACAAGCAGGAGGAGATGCAGCAGGGGATGTAGCAGGAGAAGCAGCAGAAGGAGATGCAGCAGCATGAGCTGCAGCAGCACGTCATGAGGCCGCAGCAGATTCAACATCATATTCAATAAAATAAGCAGCGACGCATCAGCAGGAGATACCGCAACAAGAGATACAGTATGATATGCAGCAGAAGACGCAGCAGCAAATTCAGGAGCAAAGACACCAGCAACAGGTGCAGCAGCAGGAGATCAAGAATCCGATGCAGAGGAAGACGGAGTTTCAGCAGCAGATTCAGTCGAAGATACAGAGACTCAACAGGAGGTGCAGCAACAAGAGATGGAGCAGCAGAGGTGCAGCAGCGGCAGATACATCAGCAGATATATCAGCAGATTCAGCATTAGATGCAGAAGCAAGAGGTACATCAGAAGGAAATGCCGCAGCAAGACATGGAGCAGCAGGAGATGTATCAGCAGGAGGTGCAATACCAGGAGATGTATCAGCAGGAGATTCTCTGCTGCACCTCCTGAAGCATCCTCTGCTGCTTCATCTCAACCTGCTGCATCTCATGCTGCATCTCCTGCTGTTAAATCTCCTGCTGCTTTATATCCTGCTGCTGCATCTCCTTCTGCTTCGTCTGCCGCTGCATCTCCTTCTGCTTAATCTCATGTTGTACCTCCTATATAAGCATCTCCTGCTTCATCTCCTGCTGCTGCATCTCCTGCTCTTGCATCTCTTGCATCTGCTGCTGCATCTGCCGCTGATTCATCTATTGCTGCATCTCCTGTTACCTGGCCTTCTTCTGCCTCTACTGCTGCTGGATCTCCTCCTGTTGCATCTCTGGAGTCATATCCTTCTTACGCTTCTGCGGATTCATCTCATGATGCTACTCACCTACAGGATCTCCTGCTGCTGAATCTCCTGCTGCTGCATATCCTTCTGCATGTGCTGCTGCATTTTCTTAATGCATCTTCTGCTGCTGCAACAGGAAACTCAGCAGAAGTACGTGCAGCAGGGTATGCACCAGCAGGAGATTCAGCAGCAGGAGATGCAGCAGGAGAAGAGTGTCATGAGATAAATCTGCTAATGCATCAGAATGAGTTGAAGCAGGAGACGCAGCAGCAGGAGACGCCACAGAAATGCAGCAGCAATTGATGCAGGAGACGATCCAGCAGGAGGAGATAGAGCAGCAGGAGATGTAGCAGGAGATGCAGCAGTGGGTGAATAAGCAGGAGATGCAGCAGGAGCAGATGAAGCAGGAGATACAGCAGGAGGAGATGCAGCAGGAGGAGATGCAGCAGCAGGAGATGCAGCCGCAGTAGATGTAGCTGGAGATGAGGCAGTAGGTGAAGCAGCACAAATATGCATCAGCACATGCAGCAGATCCATCAGTTATTGATTCAGCAGGAGTAGCAGCAGGAAGAGATGCAGCAGGATATGCATCAACAAGAGATGCATAAGGAAATGCACCAGCAGGATATGCATCAGCAGAGCATGATGCAGCAGCAGCAGGAGTAGCAGATTCGGCAGGAGATGCAGAAAGAGGAGATGCAGCAATAGGAGATGAAGCGGGAGATGCAGCAGGGGATGCATATTCAGCAGTAGATGCAGAAGCAGGAAATGCAGCTGGAAATGCCTTAGGTGATGCAGTAGCAGGAGATGTAGCAGAGGAAGATGCACTATGATATGCAGCAGCAGGAGATGCAGCAGGAGGAGATGAAGCAGCAGATGCAGCACCAGCATTTGCAGCAGCAGGACACTACGCAGGAGATGCAGCGGCAGGAGATGCAGTATCCCAAGGTGCATCAGGAAATGCAGCAGCAGACACAGGAGCAAGAGAAGCAGCAGCAGCACATGCAGGAGGATTTGCAGCAGCAGGATATTCAGCAGCAGAAGATCAAGTAGGAGAGTAGTGTCATGAGATGAATCCGCAGAAGAATCAGAAGGATATGAATCAGCATATGCAGAAGCAGGAGATGCAGGAGGAGATCCAGCAGCAGTAGATGCAGAAGAAGGCTATCTAGCAGCAGATGCAGCATTAGATGAATCAGCAGCAGATGCAGCAGCAGATGTAATAGGTGCAGCAGCAGCAGATGCAGCAGGAGATGCAGCAAGCGGTGAATCATTAGAAATGCTACAAGAGATGCAGCGAAAGGTTCTATCACAAGAGATTCAGCAGGAGATGCAACAGCAGATGTAGCATCAGGATATGCAGGAACAGGAGATGCAGAAGCAGGAGATTCAGCAGGAAATGCAGCAGGAGAAGATTCATCAACAGGAGATTCATCAGCAAGAGATGCAGCAGGAGATGCATCAGAAGGATATGCATCAGAAGGAGATGCAACAGAAGGAGATGCAGCATAACGAGATGCAGTAGCAGATTAAGCAGGAGATGCAGATTCAGCTGGAGATGCAGTATGAAGAGAATCTTCAGAAGATTCAGCAGAATAAGGAGTAGCAGAAAGAGATACTGCAGGATATGTAGCAGGAGGGGTTGTAGCAGGAGATTCAGCAGCAGGAGATGCAGCAGGAAGAGATACAGCATAAGATGAAGCAGAAGGGAATGAAGCAGCAGATGCAGCAGACGATGCAGCAGGAGGAGATGCAGCAGCAGATGCAGCAGCAAGAGATTCATAAGGAGGAGATGCAGCAGCAGATGATGCAGCAGCAGGAGATGCAGCAACAGGAGATTCAGCAGCAGGAGATGCAGAAGAAGATGCAGCAACAGATGCATATTCAGCAGGAGATGCAGCAGGAAGAGGTGCTTCAGAAGGTACAGCTTCCGGAGATGCAGCAGGAGATTCAGAAGCAGATGCTGTAGGAGGAGAGGCAGGAGTAGATGATGCAGCAGACGCAGTAGCAGGAGATGCAGAAGCACAAGATTCAGTAGGAGATGCAGCAGCATTAGATACAGCAGAGGATGCAGCAGCAGGAGATGCAGAAGCAGGAGATGCAGCAGGAGAGTCAGACGTAGGAAATACAGCAGCAGGAGATGCAGCAGCAGTGGATTCAATAGCAGAAGATGCATGTGAGGTGAAGCAGGAGATGCAGCAAGACATGCAGCAGCAGGAGATGGAGGAGCAGCAGATTCAGCAGGACATGCAGGAGCAGGAGATGCAGCAGCAGGAGATGCACTAGGAAGGGGTACAGCAGGAGATGCAGCAGAAGGGGATGAAGCAGCAGATGAAGCAGTAAAGGATGCAGCATAGAATGCAGCAGCAGGAGATACAGCAGCAATAGATGCAGCATTAGGAGGTGCATTAGCACGAGATGCAACAGCAGGTTCAACAGCAGATGCAGCAGGATATGCAGCAGCAGGAGATTCAGCAGCAGGAGATGTAGCAGGAGATGCGGCAGGAGGAAATGTAGCAGCAGGTGCAGCAATAGATGCATATTCAGCAGGAGATGTAGCAGCAGGTGCAGCAATAGATGGATATTCAGCAGGAGATGCAGCAGGAAGAGATGCTTCAGCAGGTACAGATTCAGGAGATGCAGCAGGAGAATCAAAAGGAGATACTGTAGGAGGAGAGGCAGGAGTAGATGATGCAGCAGATGCAGCACATGCATCAGCAGGAGATACAGAAGCAGAAGGAGAAGATTCAGTAGGAGATGCAGCATTACTAGATACAGCAGGAGATGCAGAAGCAGAAGATGCAGCAGGAGGTTGAGAAGAAGGAGATTCAGCACCAGGAGATACAGCAGCAGTGGATCCAGTAGCAGAAGATGCAGGGGAGAAGAACCAGGAGATGCAGCAGCAGGAGATGCCACAGCAGCAGATTCAGCAAGTCATGCAGCAGCAGGAGATGCAGAGAAAATGTTGTAGAGAAGAAGATGCAATAGCAGCAGATGTAGCAGGAGATGCAGCCGCAGGAGATGCATCAGCAGAAGATGCAGCATGTGACGATACAGCAGTAAATGAAGCAGCAGATGCACAAGAAAATTCATTAGGAGACACAGCTAGATAAGATGCCGCAGCAGCAGATGCAGCAGGAGATGCAGCATCTGGAGGTGAAGCAGTAGAAGGTGCAGCAGGATATGAAAAGCAGATGCATTAGGTAATGCAGGAGTAGGAAATGCAGATGAAGCAGCAGGAGATGCAGCATCTGAAGGTGAAGCAGTAGAAGGTGCAGCAGGATATGAAGAAGCAGATGCATTAAGTAATGCAGGAGTAGGAAATGCAGATGAAGCAGCAGGAGATGCAGCATCTGAAGGTGAAGCAGTAGAAGGTGCAGCAGGATATGAAGAAGCAGATGCATTAGATAATGCAGGAGCAGGAAATGCAGATGAAGCAGCAGGAGATGCAGAAGAGAGAGATGTAGTAACAGGAGAGGCACGATGTGATTCAGCAGGAGATGTAGCAGGAGATGCAGTAGCAGGAGATTCAGCAGCAGGACATTCAACAGCAAGAGATGCAGCAGGAGATTCTGCAGGAGATAGAGCAGCAGGAGATGCCCCAGGAGATGCAGCCGCAGGAGATGAAGGCTAAAATTCAGCAGGAGATACAGCAGGAGATGCACCAGCAATGCAGAAGGAGATTTAGCTGGAGGAGATGCAGCTGTAGGAGAGGCAGCAGGAGATGCTGCAGGAGATTCAGCAGCAGAAGATACAGCAGCAGGAGATGCAGCGGGAGATGCAGCAACAGGAGATTCAGCAGCAATAGATACAGCAGCAGCATATTCAGCAGTAGATGCAGCAGCAGGAGATGCAGCTGGAGATGCAGCAGGAGATGCAGGAGGAGATGCATCAGCAGGAGATGCAGAAAAGTAGAAGCAGAGAAGATGCAGCAGAAGGAGATACAGCAGGATATTAAGCTGCAGTAAATGCAGCAAGAGTTACAGCAGCATCAGATGCAACAGCAGGAGATGCAGCAGTAGATGAAGCAGCCGCAGATGCAGCAGCAGATTCTGCAGATGCAGCAGTAGTAGATACAGGAGATGCATCAGCAGGAGATCCAGGAGTAGGGGACGCATCAGGAGATGCAGAAGCAGATGCAGCAGGAGATGCTGCAAGAGATTCCACAGCAGGAGATGCAGCAGCAGGAGATGCAGTAGTATATCTTGAAGTAGGAGATGCAACAGCAGAAGCAGCAGCAGGAGATGCAGCAGCAGGTGATGTTGCAGCAGATGTAGTAAGATGAGATGCAGCAGCAGGAGACGCAGCAGCAGGATAGGCAGCAAGATGTGCATCATGAGAAATGCAGCAAGAGATGCACCAGGGGGTTCCACAGCAGGAGATTTAGCAGGAGATGAAGCAGAAGATGCAGCACCAGGAGATGCAGCACCAAGAGATGCACCAGGAGATCAAGGAGCAGGTGTATGAGGAGATGCAGCAGCAGGAGGTACAGCATGAGATGCAGCAGCAAATAAAGTAACAGCAGATGAGGGAGCAGGAGATGCAGCATCAAATGCAGCAGCAGGAGTTGCAGCAGCAGGAAATTCAGCAGTGGATACAGAATTAAAAGTTACTACATCAGGAGATGCAGGATGAGGAGATGCAGGTGGCCAAGAAGGCCAATGGCATCTTGGCTTGTATCAGAAACGGCGTGACCAGCAGGTCCAGGGAGGTTATTCTCCCTCTGGACTCGGCACTGGTGAGACCGCACCTCGAGTACTGTGTTCAGTTCTGGGCCCCTCACCACAAGAAGGATGTTGTGGCTGTGGAGCGAGTCCAGAGAAGAGCAACAAAGCTAGTGAAGGGGCTGGAGAACAAATCTTATGAGGAGCGACTGGGAGAGCTGGGATTGTTCAGCCTGGAGAAGAGGAGGCTGAGGGGAGACCTTATTACTCTCTACAACTACCTGAAGGCAGGTTGTGGAGAGGAGGGTGCTGGCCTCTTCTGCCAAGTGACAGGGGACAGGACGAGAGGGAATCGCCTCAAGCTCTGCCAGGGGAGACTTAGGCTTGAGATTAGGAAAAAATTCTTCACGGAGAGGGTGGTTAGGCATTGGAACGGTCTGCCCAGGGAGGTGGTTGAGTCACCGTCCCTGGCGGTGTTTAAGGTTAGGGTGGATGGGGTACTTAGGAGCATGATTTAGGGATTGGTGGGAATGGTTGGACTCGATGATCCAGTGGGTCTCTTCCAACCTGGTTATTCTGTGAATCTGTGATTCTGTGAGATGCAGCAGGTAATGCAGAATCATACACAGGAGGAGATGCATCAGCAGTAGATGCAGCAGTGTACGCAGCAGCAGGAGTTGCAGCAGGAAATGCATCTGATTCATCAGCAGGTGATGGAGCAGGAGATTCAGCAATTGATGAATCAGCAGAAGATGTAGCGGCAAATGCAGGAGATGGAGCAGGAGTAGATGCAGCATGAGGAGATTCAGCAGGATATTGAGCAGGAGTTGCAGCAAGAGATGAAGCATCAGGAGATGCAGCATCAGGAAATGCAGCAGAATATACCGAAACAGGAGAGGCAGCAGGAGGAAATGCAGCAGGAGGTGCAGCAGGAGGAGATGCAGAAGCAGGAGATGCAGAGAAGGAGATGCAGCAGAAGGAGATACAGCAGGAGATTGAGCCGCAGTAAATGCAGCAAGAGTTCCAGCAGCAACAGATGCAGCATAACATGCAGCAAGTGTTCCAGCAGCAGCAGATGCAGCATCAGGAGATGCACCAGCAAGAGATGTAGCAGGAGATGCAGCAGTAGACGAAGCAGCTGCAAATGCAGCAGCATATTCCGCGGATGCAGCAACAGTAGATTCAAAAGTACATGCATCAGCAGAAGATGCAGCAATGGGAGGTGCATCATGAGATGCAGAAGCAGATGCAGAAAGAAATACAGCAGGGCATGCAGCAAGAGATTCAGCAGGAGGAGTTTCAGCAGCAGGAAATGCAGCAGTATATAATGTAATGGGAGATTCAGCAGCAGGAGGTGCAGCAGGAGATGCTGCAAGAGATTCCACAGCAAGAGTTTCAGCAGCAGGAAATGCAGCAGTATATGTTGTAATGGGAGATTCAGCAGCAGGAGGTGCATGCTGCAAGAGATTCCACCGCAGGAGTTTCAGCAGCAGGAAATGCAGCAGTATATGCTGAAGCAGGAGATGCAGCAGCAGAAGCAGCAGCAGGAGATATAGCAGCAGGAGATGCTGAAGCAGATGTAGCAAAAGATGATGCAGCAGCAGGAGACGCAGCAGCAAGAGATGCAGCAAGGTGTGCATCATGAGAAATGCAGCAAGAGATACAGCAGGAGATTCTAAAGCAGGAGAATCAGCATGACATGCTGCAGGAGATGCAGCATAAGGAGATGCAGCAGGAGATGCAGGAGGTGACGCAACAGCAGGAGATGCAGCATGAGATGCAGCAGCAGGAAATGCAGCGGTAGATACAGAATCAAGAATGAAATAGAATACAGAATCAAGCTGAAATGCAGAAGCACTAGATGCGTCAGCAGAAGATTGAGAGGCAGATGCATCAGGAAATGGAGCATCAGGAGATGTATCCGCAGATGCATGATTAGAGGATGCAGAAGGAGATGAAGCATCAGAAGATATAGTAGCAGGAGATGCAGAAGGACATGCAGAAGGAGATGCAGCAGCAGGGGATGCAGCAGGAGTTACAGCAGGAGATGCAGCAGGAGATGAATTAGCAACATATGCATCAGCAGTTGCAGTAGGAGGTGCAGCAGGAGATTCAGCAGGAGATGTTACAGCAGGAGATGCAGCCGCAGATGCATTCAGCAGGATATGCAGCTGAAATGCAGAAGAACTAGATGCATCAGCAGAAGATTGAGAGGCAGACGCATCAGGAAATGGAGCATCAGGAGAGGTATCCGCAGATGCATGATTAGAGGATTCAGAAGGAGATGCAGCAGCAGGAGATACAGCAGCAGGAGATGAAGCAGCAGATGCAGCAGCAGGAGATGCAGGAAGACATCAAGTATCAGGAAAGGAAGCAGCAAGTGTTTTAGAAGGAGATGCAGCAGTACACGAATCGGCAGCAGATTAAGCAGCAGATTAAGGAGATGCGGAGCAGGAGATACAGCAGCAGGAGATGAAGCAGTAGATGCAGCAGCAGGAGATGCAGGAAGACATCAAGTATCAGGAAAGGAAGCAGCAGGTATTTCAGCAGGAGATGCAGCAGTACACGAATCAGCAGCAGATTAAGCAGCAGATTAAGGAGATGCGGCAGCAGGAGATGCAGCGGAAGATGCAGCAGGAGGAGATGCAGCAGGAGATGCAGCAGCAGATGGATCAAGAGATGCAGATTCAGAAGGAGATATAGCAGTAGAAGATGCTGCTGCTGATTACAGAGGAGGAGGTGTCAAAGAGGAAGATGCAGCAGCATGAGATGCAGCAGCAGATGCAGCAGGACATGCAGATTCAGTAGGAGATGTAGCAGTAGAAGATGCTAGTGCAGATGACGCAGCAGGAGGTGCCGAAGAAGGAGATGCAGCAGGAGATGCAACAGAAGGAAATGCACAAGATATGCCGTAGGAGGAGATGCAGCAGGTAATGCAGCAGCAGACGATGCAACAGGGGATGCATAGTCAGCAGTAGATTCAGCAGGAAATTCAGAAGGAGATGCAGCAGCAGGAGATGCAGCAGTAGATGAGGCAGCAGCATATGAAGCAGCAGAGGCAGGAGATGCAGCAGGAGATGCAGAAGTAGATGAAGCAGCAGCATATGAAGCAGCAGAGGCAGGAGATGCAGCAGAAGGAGATGCAGCAGGGGATGAAGCAGCAGATGCAACAGGAAATGGAGCACTAGGAGATGCATCCGCAGAAGCATGAGCAGAGGATGCAGCAGGAGATGTAGCAGCAGGAGAAGCAGCACCAGCAGATGCAATAGGAGATACTGAAGCTGGATATGCAGCAGCACTTTATAAAGCAGCAGGAGATGCAGCAGCGGCTGCATCAGCAATGCAGTAGGAGATGCATCAGAGATTCAGAAGAAACAGATGCGGCAGTAGATGCAGAAGGAACAGATGCAGCAGCACGAGATGAACCAGCAGATGCAGTAACAGGAGATGCAGCAGCAGGAGATGCAGCACCAGTATATGCAGCAGCCCAAGATGAAGCAGGATATTGAGCTGCAGGAGATTCAGCAGCCGGAGATGCAGAAAAGTAGATGCAGAAGCAGGACATGCAGCAGTAGCAGATTCAGCAGCAGATTCAGCAGGAGATGCAGCGGCAGGAGAGGCAGAAGCAGGAGATGCTTCATGTCCTGCTGCATCTCCTACTAAAATTCCTGCTACTGCCTCTCCTGCTACTAGATGTCCCCCTGCATCTCTTGGTACTGCATCTGCTGCTTCATCTCCTGCTGCTGTACCTCCTGCTGCCACATCTCTTGCTGAATCTGCTGCTAAACCTGCTGCTGCATCTGCTGCGTCTGCATCCCCTTCCCTGCTCATGCTTCTGCGGATGCATCTCCTGATCCTCCATTTCCTGTTACATCTGCTGCTGCATATGCTGCTGCATCTCCTTCTGCTCCTTCTGGTGCATCTGCTGCTGCATATGCTGCTGCTTCATCTACTGCTGGATCTCCTGCTATATCTCCTGCTGCTGCATCTCCTGCTGCTGCATCTACTGCTGCATCCTCTGCTCATCCTTCTGCGTATACATCTCCTGATGCTCCATTTCCTGTTGCATCTGCTGCTTCATCCCCTGCTGCATCTCCTTCTGCTCCATCTGGTGCATCTGCTGCTTCATATGCTGCTGCTTCATCTCATGCTGCATCTCTTGCTGCTGCATCTCCTTCTGAATTTCCTGCTGAATCTACTGCTGACTATGCATCCCCTGATGCATCTTCTGCTGCTGCATCTCCTGCTTCATATTCTGCTACATCTCCTGCTGCTGCAATACCTGCTGTATCTCCTCCTGCAGCATTTCTTGTGCATCTCGTTCTGTTGCATCTCCTGCTGCATCTCCTTCTTCGGCACCTCCTGCGGCGTCATCTGCAGCAGCACCTTCTACTGCTACATCTCCTACTGAATCTGCATGTCCTGATGCATCTGCTGATGCATCTGCTGATGCATCTCCTGCTGCTGCATCTTCTGCTGCATCATCTGCAGAATATGCATCTCCTGCTGCTGCATTTCCTTCTGGATGTCCTGCTGCATCTGGTGTTTCCTCATCTCCTGCTGTAGCATATCCTGCTGCATTTCCTGCAGCATCTCCTGCAGCTGCAATTTTTGCAGCATCTGCTGCTGCAGCATCTGCTTCTGCTGATGCTACATCTCGTGATGCATTTGCTGCTGCATCTCATCCTGCTGCATCGCCTGCTGCTGCATTTTCTACTTCATCTCCTTCTTCATCTTCTGATGCTGCATCTCCTTCTGTATCTTCTGCTGTTTCCTCTCCTGCTGCATCTCCTTCTACTGCGTCTCCTGAATCTGCTTTTGCATCTGCTGCTGCTTCATGTACTGCTGCATCTCCTGCTACATCTCCTGCTGCTGCATCTGTTGCTGAATCTGCTGCTGCATCTCCTGAAGCATTTCCTGCTGGTGCATCTCCTGCCTGATATCCTGCTGCTGTGTCTCCTGCTGATGCATCTCCTGCTTCATTTCCTGCTGATGCATCTTCTTATGCATCTCTTGCTTCTGCATCTTCTTATGCATCTCTTGCTTCTGCATCTACTTCTTCTGGCATCTCCTGCTGCTGCATCTGCTGCTGCTACTGTACCTCCTGATGTATCTTATGCGGCTACATTCCCTGCTGCATTTCCTGCTGCTGCATCTCCTCCTGTTGCATCTCCTGTTGCATCTCATCCTGCTGCATCTCATGCTGCTGCATCTCCTTCTGCTGCATCTCAAGTTGCACCTCCTATTGAAGCATCTCCTGCTTCATCTCCTCTACAGCATATCCTGCTGCTGCATCTCGTTCTGCAGCTCCTTCTGCATCTCTTTGTGCATAACATACTTCATCTCCTTGTGCATCACCTTAAGTATTTTTGCTGTATCTCCTGCTGCTGCATATTCATCTGCATTTCCTGCTGCAGCTCTTCCTGCTGCATCTCCTCCTGAATCTACTACTGCCGCATCTGCTGAATCTGCTGCCTCATCAGCTCCTGCTTCATCTACTGCTGCATCTCCTGCTGATGAATCTCCTGCTGGTGCACCTCCTGCTGTTGCATCTCCAGCTACTGCATCTACTGCCACATATCTTTCTTCTGCATCTCCTGCTGATGAATATCCGGCTGCTGCATCTCCTGCTGAATATCCTGCTAAATCTGCTGCTGTATCTGCCGCGGCTACATCTCCTTCTATTGCATCTCCTGCTGCTCGATATCCTGCTTCTGCAACTCCGGCTGCTGCATCTCCTGCTTCTGCAACTCCTGCTGAATATCCTGCTGCTTCATCTCCTGCTGCATCTCATCCTTCTGCATCTCATCTTAAATCTCCTCGTACTGCATCTCCTGCTGCATCTTTTGCTGCTTCGTTTCCTGCTGCTACATCTATTTCTGCATCTCCTCTTGCTGCGTCTCCTGCTACAGCATCTCCTGTTGTTGCATCTCCCGCTGAATCTGTTGCTGCTACATCTGTTTCTGCATCTCCTTCTGCTGCATCTCCTGCTACAGCAACTCCTGCAGCACCTCCGGCTGCTGTATCTCCTGCTGAATCTGCATCTTCTGCTGCAACAGCTACTGCATCTGCTGCTGCTGTGTCTGCTCATGACTTTGATGCAGAATCTCCTGCTTCTGCATCTGCTGCTGCATCTCCTGATGCTGCATCTGTTGATGATGCCTCACCTTCTGCATTTCCTGCTGATAGACCTCCTGCTTCATACACTGTTGCTGTGTCTCTTGAGGCAGCATCTCCTGATGCTGCATCTCCTGCTCAATCTCCTGCTGCTGCATCTTCTGCTTGAGATGCATCTTCTACTGCTGCATCTCTTACTGAATCTGCTTATGAATCTCCTGCTGCTGTATCTCCTGCTGCTGGATGTCCTCCTGCATCTCCTGCTTCTTCATATGCTGCTTCATATCCTTCTGATGCATCTGCGGATTCATCTCTTGATGCTACTCTCCTACTGCATCTCCTGCTGCTGAAACTCCTGCTGCTGCATATCCTTCTGTATGTGCTGCTACTTCATCTCTTGCTGCTGCGTCTGTTGATGAATATCCTGATGCTTCTTCTGATGCTGCATATCCTGCTGCTGCTTCTCCTGCGTAATCTCTTGCAGCTGCATATGCTGGTGCTGCATCTGCTGCCTCTTAACCTGCTGCTGTACCTCTTGCTGCTGCATATCATAGTGCATCTTCTTCTGCTACATCACCGGCTGCGGTATGACCCGCATACTCTTCTGCTGCAGAATCTCCTGTTACATCTCCTGCTGCTACATTACCTGCTGCATCTCCTCCTTCTGCAACTCCTCCTGCTGCATCTGCTTCTGCTGAATCTGCTGCTTCAACTCCTCCTGCTGCATTTTCTTCTGCATCTCCAGCTGCTGCATCTCATACTGCCTGTCCTGCTGCTCAGTCTCCTGTTGCTGCATCTCCTGCCTGATCTCCTGCTGCTGCATATCCTGCTGCATCTCCTGCGGTATCTCTTGGTGCTGGATCTCCTGCTGATGCATATCCTGCTTCAACTCCTGCTACTGTATTACCTTCTGCCTCTCTTCCTGCTGTATTTCCTGCTACTGCATCTCCTGCTGCTGCATCTGCTGCTTCATCTCTTGATGCTGAATCTGCTGATGCTGCATCTGCTGCTGCATGTTATCTCCTGCTGATGCATTTCCTGCTGCATCTCTCGGTGCTGCATCTTCTGCTTATGCATCTCCAGCTGCTGCATCTCCAGCTACATCTCCTGCTGCTGTATCTCAGGGTGCATCTCCCCTTGCTCAATCTCCTGCTGTATATCCTGCTGCATCACCTGCTGAATATGCATCTCCTGCTGCTGCATTTACTTCTGGATTTCCTGCTGCAGCTGGTGTTTCCTCATCTCCTGCTGTAGCATGTCCTGCTGCATTTGCTTCTGCATTTTCTACTTCATCTCCTTCTTCATCTTCTGATGCTGCATCTCCTTCTGTATCTTCTGCTGTTTCCTCTCCTGCTGCATCTCCTTCTGCTGCATCTCCTGAATCTACTTTTGCATCTGCTGCTGCTTCATGTACTGCTGCATCTCCTGCTACATTTCCTGCTGCTGCAGCTTCATAAGCATCTCTTGATGCATTGCTTCCTGCTGCATCACGGCTGCATCTCCTACTGCTACATCTGCAGCATATGCTGTTTCATCTGGTGCTGCTTCACCTACTGCTGCATCTCCTGCAACATCTCCTGCTGCTGCATCTGTTGCTGAATCTGCTGCTGCATCATATGCTGCAGCATCTCCCGCTTCATCTCCTGAAGCATTTCCTGCTGGTGCATCTCCTTCCTGATATCCTACTGTTGTGTCTCCTGCTGATGCATCTCCTGCTTCATTTCCTGCTGATGCATCTTCTTCTGCATCTCCTGCTTCTGCATCTACTTCTTCTGGCATCTCCGTCTCAAGCATCTCCTACGACATCAATTGTGGCTGCATCTCTTATGCATCTTCTGCTGCTGCATCTGCTGCTGCTACTGTACCTCCTGATGTATCTCCTGTGGCTACATTTCCTGCTGCATCTCCTGCTGCTGCATCTCCTCCTGTTGCATCTCCTTCTGCTGCATCTCAAGTTGCACCTCCTATTGAAGCATCTCCTGCTTCATCTCCTCTACTGCATATCCTGCTGCTGCATCTCGTTCTGCAGCTCCTGCTGCATCTCTTTCTGCATAACGTACTGCATCTCCTTGTGCATCACCTGTAGATTCATCTCCTACTTAAGCATCTCCTGCTGTATCTCCTGCTGCTGCATATTCATCTGCATTTCCTGCTGCAGCTCTTCCTGCTGCATCTCCTCCTGAATCTACTACTGCCGCATCTGCTGAATCTGCTGCCTCATCAGCTCCTGCTTCATCTACTGCTGCACCTCCTGCTACATCTCTTGCTGGTGCTTTTCCTGCTGCTGCATCCTCAGCTACATCTGCTGCTGCTGAGACTACTTCTGCATTTACTGCTGCTGAATCTCCTGCTCTATTTCCTGCTGCAGCATCTCCTCCTGCTGCACCTCCTGCTTCTTCATCTCCTTCTGCATCTTCTGCTGTTGCTTCTCCTGCTGCCGCATCTCCTGCTGTATATCCTTTTCTGCATCCTCTGCTTATGCATCTCCTGCTGATGAATCTCCTGCTGGTGCACCTCCTGCTGCTGCATCTTTTGCTACTGCATCTTCTCCTGCATCTACTGCCACATATCTTTCTTCTGCATCTCCTGCTGATGAATATCCTGCTGCTGCATCTCCTGCTGAATATCCTGCTAAATCTGCTGCTGTATCTGCTGCGGCTACATCTCCTTCTCCTGCATCTCCTGCTGCTCGATGTCCTGCTTCTGCAACTCCTGCTGAATATCCTGCTGCTTCATCTCCTGATGTATCTCGTCCTTCTGCATCTCATCCTAAATCTCCTCGTACTGCATCTTTTGCTGCTTCATCTCCTGCTGCTACATCTATTTCTGCATCTCCTCTTGCTGCATCTCCTACTACAGCATCTCCTGTTGTTGCATCTCCCGCTGAATCTGTTGCTGCTACATCTGTTTCTGCATCTCCTCCTGCTGCATCTCCTGCCGCATCTCCTACTGCATATCCTTTTCTGCATCCTCTGCTGATGCATCTCCTGCTGGTGCACCTCCTGCTGCTGCATCTTTTGTTACTGCATCTTCTCTTGCATCTACTGCTGCTGTATCTCCTGCTGAATCTGCATCTTCTGCTGCAACTGCTACTGCATCTGCTGCTGCTGTGTCTGCTTCTGACTGATGCAGAATCTCCTGCTTCTGCATCTGCTGCTGCATCTCCTGATGCTGCATCTGTTGATGATGCCTCTGCTCCTGAATTTGCTCTTTAATCTCCTGCTGCTGCATCTCCTGCTTCATCTTTTCCTGATGCAACTCCTGCTGCATGTCGTGCTGCATAGCCTGCTTCTGCATCTACTGCAGCAACTCCTGCTTCTGCATCTCCTGCTGAACCTTCTACTCTTGCTGCTGCATCTCCTGCTGATACATATTCTGCTTGTGCATTTCCTGATGCATCTCTTGCTGATGCATCTAATTCTGCATCTCCTGCTGCATCTCTTCCTGCTGCAACTCCTGCTGAATCTGTAATTGTGGTGTATGCAGCATGTGCTGATGCAGATTGTGCTTCCTCACCTACTGCTGCATCTCCAGCTACATCTCCAGCTACTGCATCTACTGCTGATGTATCTCTTGCTGTATCTCCTGCTGCTGCATCCTCTCGTGCAGCATCTTCTGCTGAATCTCCTGTTGCATTTCCTGCTGCTGCAATCCCGGCTACTGCATCTCCTGATGCACCTCCTCCTGCTGCATTTCCTGCTCACTCATCCACTGCTGCATCTCCTGCTACATCTCCTGCTGCTCTATATCCTCCTGCTGGATCGTCTCCTGCATCTTCTGCTGCATCTCCTACTGCTGCAATCTTCTGCTGCATCTCCTTCTGATTCATTAATGGATTCATCTCATGATGCTGCTCTCCTGCTGCATCTCCTGCTGCTGAATCTCCTGCTAATGCATACCCTGCTGCATGTACTTCTGCTTCATCTCCTGCTGCTGAATTTCCTGCTAATGCATACCCTGCTGCATGTACTTCTGCTTCATCTCCTGCTGCCGAATCTCCTTCTGGTGCATAGCCTGCTGCATCTACTTCTGCTTCATACCCTCCTGGATCACCTGCTGCTGCATCTGCTGCTTCTGTATCATCTACTGCTGCATCTTCTGCGTAATCTCCTGCTGCTGAATCTCCTACTGTAACTCTTGGTGCTGCATTTGCTGCTGAAGCATCTCCTACTGCAGCATCTCCTGGTGAATATCCTGTTTTATCTCCTGCTGCATTTCCATCTGCAGCATCTCTGGCTACATATTCCACTATATCTCCTGCTGCATCACCTTCTGCATTTCCTCCTGATAGATCTCCGCCTTCATATACTGTTGCTGTGTCTCCTGAGGCAGCATCTCCTGATGCTACATCTCCTGCTGAATCTCCTGCTGCTGCATCTTCTGCTTGAGATGCATCTTCTACTGCTGCATCTCTTACTGAATCTGCTTATGAATCTCCTGCTTCATGTGCTGCTGCTGCATCTCGTGCTGCTGCTGCATCTCTTGCTGCTGCATCTAATGCTGCTTTGTCTGCTGCTTCATCTCCTGCTGCATCTCCTGCTGCTGCATCTCCTAATGTGTTTCCTGCTGCTTAATCTCCCGCTGCTGCATCTACTGCTTACGCAACTCCTTCTGATGTATATCTTGCTGCTGCATCTACTGCTTACGCAACTCCTGCTGCTGCATCTCCAGCTGCATCTCCTGCTGCTGTATCTCCTGCTGCTGGATGTCCTCCTGCATCTCCTGCTTCTTCATATGCTGCTTCATATCCTTCTGATGCATCTGCGGATTCATCTCTTGATGCTACTCTCCTACTGCATCTCCTGCTGCTGAAACTCCTGCTGCTGCATATCCTTCTGCATGTGCTGCTACTTCATCTCTTGCTGCTGCGTCTGTTGATGAATATCCTGATGCTTCTTCTGATGCTGCATATCCTGCTGCTGCTTCTCCTGCGTAATCTCTTGCAGCTGCATATGCTGGTGCTGCATCTGCTGCCTCTTAACCTGCTGCTGTACCTCTTGCTGCTGCATATCATAGTGCATCTTCTTCTGCTACATCACCGGCTGCGGTATGACCCGCATACTCTTCTGCTGCAGAATCTCCTGTTACATCTCCTGCTGCTACATTACCTGCTGCATCTCCTCCTTCTGCAACTCCTCCTGCTGCATCTGCTTCTGCTGAATCTGCTGCTTCAACTCCTCCTGCTGCATTTTCTTCTGCATCTCCAGCTGCTGCATCTCATACTGCCTGTCCTGCTGCTCAGCCTCCTGTTGCTGCATCTCCTGCCTGATCTCCTGCTGCTGCATATCCTGCTGCATCTCCTGCGGTATCTCTTGGTGCTGGATCTCCTGCTGCTGCATATCCTGCTTCAACTCCTGCTGCTGTATTACCTTCTGCTTCTCTTCCTGCTGTATTTCTTGCTACTGCATCTCCTGCTGCTGCATCTGCTGCTTCTTCTCTTGATGCTGAATCTGCTGATGCTGCATCTGCTGCTGCATGTTATCTCCTGCTGATGCATTTCCTGCTGCATCTCTCGGTGCTGCATCTCCTGCTTATGCATCTCCAGCTGCTGCATCTCCAGCTACATCTCCTGCTGCTGTATCTCAGGGTGCATCTCCCCTTGCTCAATCTCCTGCTGCATATCCTCCTGCATCACCTGCTGAATATGCATCTCCTGCAGCTGCATTTACTTCTGGATTTCCTGCTGCAGCTGGTGTTTCCTCATCTCCTGCTGTAGCATATCCTGCTGCATTTCCTGCAGCATCTCCTGCAGCTGCAATTTTTTCTGCAGCTACATCTTGTGATGCATCTGCTGCGGCATCTTCTGCTGCTGCATCTCCTGCAGAATCTGAATCTGAATCTGCTGCATCTACTGCTGTATCTGCTGCTGCATCTCCTGCTGTATCTCCTGCAGGTGCATATCCTGCTGCTGCATCTCCTGCTGCTGCATCTCCCGCTGAATCTGTTGCTGAAACTGCTCCTGCATCTGTTGTGGCTGCAGCTCCATCTGCTGCTGCATCTTCTGCATTTCCTGCTGCATATCTTCCTGCTGAATCTCCTGCTGCTGTATCTGCTTCTTCTTCACATATTGCTTCATATCCTGCTACATATCCTGCTGCATCATCTACTGCTGCTCCATGTGCTGCTGCATCTGCTGCTGCTGTATCACTTGCTGCATCTCATTCTGCTGTTTATCATTCTCAGCATCTTCTGCTCTGCATCTCCTGCTACTGCATCCCCTGCTGTTGCATTTCCTGCGGCATCTCCTAGTGATGCATCTACTGCTGCATCTCCTGCTGTTGCATTTCTTGCATCTGCTACTGCACCTGCTGCTGATTCATCTAATGCTGCATCTACTGCTACTTCTCCTTCTTCTGCATCTACTGCTGCTGGATCTCCTCCTGCATCTCCTGCTGCTACATCTGCCGCTTCATATCCTTCTTATATTTCTGCAGATTCATCTCATGATTCTACTCTCCTATTTTATCACCTGCTGCTGAATCTCCTACTGCTGCACATCCTTCTACATGTGCTGCTACTGCTTCTCGTGATGCTGCGTCTGCTGAGGCATTTCCTGATGTATCTTCTGATACTGCATCTTCTGCTGCTGCTTCTCATGCGTAATCTTCTGCTGCCGCATATACTGGTGCTGCGTTTGCTGCTTCATCGCCTGCTGCTGCATCTCCTGCTGCTGCATATCATGGAGCATCCTATTCTGCTACATCTCCTGCTGCTGCATCACCTAATGCATCTCCAGCTGCGTCTCCTGCTTCTGTATCGACTGCTGAATATGCACCCCCTGCTGCATCTCCTGCTTCATCTCCTGTTGCAGCAGTAGATGAACAGGACATGAAGCAGGAAATGCAGCAGGAGATGCAGCAGCAGGAGATGCAGCAGCAAGGCATACAGCAGGATATGCAGCAGAAGGGGATGAAGCAGCAGACGCAGCAGGTGATGCAGCAGCAGGAGGTGCAGCAGATGCAGCAGTAGGACCTGCAGCAGCAGGAGATGGAACAGCAGATACAACGGCAGATGCAGCAGAAGATGCAGCAGCAGGAGATGCAGCAGGAGATTCAGAAGGAGATGCTGTAGGAGGAGAGGCAGGAGTAGGTGATGCAGCAGACGCAGCAGCAGGAGATGCAGAAGAACAAGATTCAGTAGGAGATGCAGCAGTTTTAGATACAGCAGAGGATGCAGCAGCAGGAGATGCAGAAGCAGTGGATTCAATAGCAGAAGATGCAGGTGAGATGAAGCAGGAGATGCAGCAAGACGCGATGCAGCAGGATATGAAGCAGCAGGAGATGGAGCAGCAACAGATTCAGCAAGTGATTCTGCAGCAGTAGATGCAGCAACAGGAGATGCAGAGACAAAGATGCAGAAGCAGGAGATACAACAGGAGATGCAGCAAGAGATGTAACAAAAGATGCATCAGCAGGATATGAAGTAGCAGAAGATACAGTAGAAAATGAAGCAGCAGATGCACAAGAAAATGCATCAGGAGATGCAGCAGCAGAAGATGCAGCAGCAGGAGAAGCAGTAGAAGATGCAGCAGGAGATACAGCAGCAGATGCATCAGGAGTTGCAAGAACAGGAGATGCAGAAGTAGGAGATGCAGTAGCAAGACTTACGGGAGTAGGAGATGCAGAAGCAGGAGATTCAGCAGCAGGAGATGCAGCATCAAGGGATACAGCAGGAGATGCAGCAGAAGGGGATGAAGCAGTAGAGGATGAAGCAGGAGATGCAGAGATGAAGAGGCAATAGTAGGAGATGCAGCAGCAGGAGGTGCAGAGTACAAGCTGCAGAGAATAAAATGCACCAACAGGAGATGCAGCAGGAGATGCAACAGCAGATGCATCAGCAGGAGATTTGACAGCAGAATATTCAGCAAAAAATGCAGCAGGAGATGCAGCAGGATAAGATGCAGCAGCAGGGGATGCAGCAGGAGATGCCACAGCTGATGCAGCTGTAGGAGACGCAGCAGTAGGAGATGCATCAGGAGATTCATATTCAGATTGAGATCCATCAGGAGATGTAGCAGGATATTCAGTAGGAGATTCCGCAGAAGGAGATGCAAGAGCAGGAGATGAAGCAGCAGGAGATGCAGCCGCAGCAGATGCAGCAATAGATTTAGCAGTAAATTCAGCAGCAGGATATGCAGCAGTATGTGCAGCAGGAGATGCAGCAGGAGATGCAGCAGAAGTAGATGCAGCAGGAGAAGCAGCAGTAGGAGATGCAGCAAAAGATGCAGGAGGAGGAAATGCAGCACGAAATGCAGAAGGATATACAGCAGGAGAAGCATCAGGAGGAGATGCAGCAAGAGATGCAGATGCAGCAGCAGGACATGCAGCAGCAGAACATGCAGCGGGAAATGCAGCAGGAAATGCAACAGCAGGAGTTGTGGTAGCAGGAGATGCAGCAGGAGATGCAGCAGGAGATGAGGCAGCTGATGTACCAAGATATATCGTAGGAGATGCAGCAGGAAATGTATCAGTACAAAATGCAGTGGGAGATGAAGCAGGAAATGCAGCACGATATGCAGGAGAAGTACATGCAGCAGGAGATGAAGCAGAAAGAGATGCAGCAGCAGGAGATGCTACAGGAGATTCAGTAGGAGATGCAGCAGGAGGAGATGCAGAAGCAGGAGATGCAGAGAAGAGGATGCAGAGAAGAGGATGCATCAGAAGATCTAGCAGGAGATTCAGCCGCAGTAAATGCAGCAAGAGTTACAGCAGCATCGGATGCAGCAGCAGGAGATGCAGCAGCAGATGCAGCATCAGCACGTACAGCATCAGGAGATACAGCAGGAGATGCAGCAGTAGATGAAGCAGCCGCAGATGCAGCAGCAGATTCAGCAGATGCAGCACTAGTAGATTCAGAAGGAGATGCATCAGCAGGAGATGCAGCAATAGGAAATGCAGCAAGAGATGCAGCAATAGAAGATGCAGCAAGAGATGCAGCAGGAGATGCAGCAAGAGATTCAGCAGCAGGAGGTGCAGCAGCAAGAAATGCAGCAGTGTATATTGAAGCAGGAGATGAAGCAGCAGCAGCAGATGCAGCACAAGGAGGTGTAGCAGCAGGAGATGCTGCAGCAGATGTAACAGAAGAAGATGCAGCAGCAGGAGACGCAGTAGCAGGATATGCAGCAAGATGTGCATCGTGAGAAATGCAGCAAGAGATGCAGCAGGAAATGCTGGAGACGGAGATGCCAGAAGAAGTAGATGCAGAAGGAGATGCATCAGCAGGAAATGAAGCAGGAGATGCATCAGCAGGAGACACAGCAGGAGGATCTGCATCTCTGCTGCATCTCCTGCTGCTTCTCCAATTGCATCTGGTTCTGCATCTCCTACTGCTTCATCTCCTGATGTATCTACTGCTGCATTGCCTCCTGTATCTCCTGCTGTTGAATCTCCCGTTGCATCTACTGCTTCAGATCCTCCTGCATCTCATGCTGCATCTGCTGCTGCTGCATCTCCTGTTTCTGTATCTCCTGCTGCATCTCCTCCAGCTGCATCTCCTCCAGCTGCATCTTCTGCTGATTCTGCTGCTGCATCACGTGCTTAATCTCTTGCTCCATCTCCATCTGAATTTCCTGCTGCTGCATCACGTGCTACTGCATCTGCTGCAGCATTTCCTACTGCTGCATATCCTGCTGCTTCATATCATGCTGCATTTACTGCTTCTTCATATCATTCTGCATTTACTGCTGCTGCATATCCTACAGCTGCATGTCCTACTGCATCTCCTACTGCTGCACCTGCTGATGCATCTCCTGCTGATGCATCTCATGATGCTGAATCTCCTGCAACATATTCTGCTGTGACGACTCCTGCTGCATCTCTTGCTGAATTTTCCTGCTGCAACTTTTGCTGATCTGCTGCTGCTACCTCAGATACTGCTGATTTATCTCCTGCTGCTGCATATACTTCTTCTACATTTACTGCTGCCTCGTGTACTTCTGCATCTCCTGCTGCATCTCCTGCTGTTGCATCTCCTGGTGCATCTCATCTCCTCTTGCTGTATCTCCTGCTGCATGGCCTGCTGCTGCATATCCATCTGCATCTCCTCCTTGATTTCCAGCTGATGCATATCCTGCTGGTGCATTTTCAGATTCATCTCCTGCATTTTTTTTCTGCATATCCTGCTGTTTCTCTTCCTGTTGCATATCCTTTGGAGTCTCCTACTGCTGCATCTGGTGCTGCTTCACATACTAGTGCATCTACAGGTACATCTCCTGTTGGTGTATCTACTGCTGCTGCATGTGTTGTTTCATCTCCTGCTGCTGCATCTGCTACTGCATTTGCTCATGCCGTATCTCTTGCTGCATCTTCTCCTGCATCTCCTTCTGCTACATCTTCTTCTCTACATCTCCTGCTGCTGCAACTTTGGCTACTCGATCTTGTGCTACATGTCATCCTGCTGCATCTCCTCCTGCTGCATGTTCTGCATTTGTTGCTGCATTTGTTGCTGCATCTGCTGCTGATTCATCTTCTAAATTTTTTTCCTGCTGTATCTCCTCCTGCTGTATCTCCTCCTGCTGTATCTCCTCCTCCATCTCTCGCTGCTTCATCTGCTGCTGCATCTCCTGCTGTTTTATCTGCTGCTGCAACTGTTCCTAATGCACCAGCGGATTCATCTCATGATGCTGCTCTCCTGCTGCATCTCCTGCTGCTGAACTCCTGGTGGTGCATACCCTGCTGCATTTACTTCTGCTGCATACCCTGCTACATCTCCTGCTGCTGCAGCATATCCCGCTGCAGCATCTCCTGCTGCATCTCTTGCTGCTGCATCTCCTGGATCTGTTGCTGCTTCTGCTGCTAATTAATCTACTACAGTGTTTCATGCTACATCTCCTGCTGCTGTATCTCCTCCTGCTGATTCGTCTCCTGCATCTATTGCTGGTACATCTTCTGCTGCATCCCCTGCTGCTGCATCCCCTGCTGCTGCATCTCCTGCTGCAACTCCTCTGATTCATTACTGGATTCATCTCATGATACTGCTCTCCTGCTGCCTCTCCTGCTGCCGAATCTCCTACTGGTGCATACCCTGCTGCATCTCGTACTGCTGAAACATCTACCGCTGCATCTCCTCCGTAATCTCCTGCTGTTGCACCTCCTGGTGCTTCTCTTGCTGCATCTCTGGTGGCTGCATCTCCTGCTCCATCTCCTGCTGATGAAACTTCTCCTGATGCATCTATGTATGCATCACTTGCTGCTGCATCTTCTGCATTTCCTGCTGCATCTCTTCCTGTTGCATCTGCAGCATTTGCTCCTGCATCTGCTGCTGCTTTACATACTGCTGCATCTCCTGCTGCATCTCCTTCTGCTGCATCTCCTGCTGATGGATCTCCTCCTGCATCTGCTGCTGCTGCATCTGCTGCGGCTACATCTCCTGCTGCTTCATCTCCTGCTCTTGTAACTCCTTCTGCTCAATCTCCTCCTGAATATCCCGCGGCATCTCATACTGCTACATATCCTGCTACGTCTCCTGATGCATCTCCTTCTGAATATGCATCTCCTGATGCATCTCCTCCTGCTGCGTCTCCTACTGCTGTGTCTACTGCTCTGTCTCTTGCTGTATCTGCTGCTGCTGCATCTCCTGCTGCTGAATCTTCTGCTGCTGCATCTCCTCCTGAATCTCCTGCTGCTGCATCTTATCCTGCTGCATCTCCTGCTGCTTTATCCCCTGAAGCTGCATGTCCTGCTGCAACTCTTGCTGCGGTATCCCCTGCTGCTGCATCTCCTGCGATATTTACTGCTGCGGCATCTCCTGCTGCGCTGTCTCCTGTTATATCTCCTGCTGTTGCCTCTTCTGCTGCATCTCCTACTGCATCCCTTCGTTCTGCATCTCCTGCTGTATCTTCTGCTTCATCTCCTGCCATAACTTCTGCTGCATCTCCTGCCGCTGCATCTGCTGCACATTTCCTGCTGAATCTGCTGCTGCTGCATCTCCTCCTGCATCATTTCCTCCTGCAACTGCTTCTGCATCTGCTGCTGCATCTCTTCCTGATGCATTTCTTGCTGCCTCTGCTAATTAATCTACTGCGGTATTTCCTGCTGCATGTTTCGTTGCTGCATCTCCTGCTGCTTTGTGTGATTTTGCCTCTCTTGGTGCTGGATTACCTGCTTCATCTCCTCCTGCATCATCTCCTGCTGCATCTGTTTCCACATCTGCTGCTTCATCTGGTACAGCTGTATCTACTGCTGCATCTTATGTGGCTTCATCTCCTTCTGCATCTCCTGATTCTGCAGCTCCTGATGCTGCATCTCATGCATCATATCCTGCGGATGCATTTCCTTTTGCTGCATCTTCTGCTGCGTCTCCTGCTACTGCATTACCTCTGACTGCATCTCCTCCTGAATCTGCTGCTGCATTTGCTGCAGCTCCATCTCCCTCTGATGCGTTTTCTCCTGCATCTCCTACCAAATCTCCTGTTCCTGCATCTCCTGCTGCTCTATCTGCTGCAGCATCTTTTTTCTGAATCTGCATCTGCTACTGCATCTGCTGCTTATGCCTATCTCCGGCTCCTTCATCTCCTTCTGCAACTCCTGCTGTTGTTTCTCAGGCTGCTGCATCTCCTGCCGCATCTCCTGCTGCATAGACTTTTCTGCATTTTCTGCTACTGCATCTCCTCCTGTTGCATCTTCTGCTGGTGCACCTCCTGCTGCTGCATCTCCTCGGCTGCACCTCATGTTGCATCTCGTTGCAGCAGGAGACGCCTCAGCAGTAGATGCAGCAGTATACACAGAAAGCAGGAGATGCTACAGAAAGGGGTGCAGCATCAGATTCATCAGCGGGAGATGCAGGAGGAGATCCAGCAGCAGGAGATGAACCAGGAGATGTAGCAATAGATGAATCTGTAGAAGATGTAGCAGCAGATGCAGGAGATGAAGCTGGAGGAGATGCAGCAGCAGAAGTTGCAGCAATAGATGAAGCAGCAGGAGATGCAAAAGGAGATGCAGCAGCAGAGGATTTAATAGCTATAGATGCAGAAGGAGATGGAGAACGAGATGCCGAAGGAGATGCAGCTGCAGGATATACAGCAGGAGATGCAGTGGCAGAATTTGAAGCAGCAGGAGATGCAGCAGGGAATGCAGCAAGAGGAGATGCAGCAGGAGATGTAGCAGCAGGAGATGAAGAAGCAGGAGATGCTACAGGAGATTAAGCAGGATATGCAGCAGGAGGAGATTGCAGCAGCAGGAGATGCAGAGAAGAAAATGCAGCAGAAGGAGATACAGAAGAAGAGTCAGCCGAGATAAATCAGCCAGAGTTCCAGCAGCATCAGATGCAGCAGCAGAGGATGCAGCAGCAGATGCAGAATCAGGAGACACACCAGCAGGAGATGTAGCAGTAGATGAAGTAGCAGCAGATGCAGCAGCAGATCCAGTGGATGCAGCAGTAGTAGATTCAGAAGGAGATGCAGCAGGACGAGCTGCAGCAGGAAATGCAGATGAATATACAGCAGCAGGAGATACAGCAGGAGATGCATCTGCATGTGATGCAGCAGGAGATGCAGCAGGAGATACAGCAGCAGGAGATGCAGCAGCAGGAGATGAAGCAGGAGATGCTTCCATAGGAGGTGCAGCAGTTATAGATTCGGAAGGAGTTGCAGAAGTATAGATTCAGCAGGAGGAGTTGCAGCAGGAGGAGTTGCATCAGGATATGCAGAATAAGATGCATCAGCAAGAGATGCATCGGGAAATGCACCAGCAGGAGATGCAGCAGCAGGGGATGTAGTAGCAGGAGATGCAGACGGAGATGCAGCAGCAGCAGCAGGAGTAGCAGATACATCAGGAGATGCAGAAGCAGGAGAAGCATCAGGAGATGCAGCAACATGAGATGAAGCAGGAGATGCAGCAGCAGGAGATTAAGCAGCAAATTCAGGAGTAGAGGCATCAGCAAGAGATGTAGCAGCAGGAGATGCAGCAGCAGATGCTGAAGCAGGAGATTCAGCATCAAAATCAGGAGAAGAGGCAGCAGCTGCAGGTAGAGCAGCAGGAGATGAAGCAGCAGATGCTGAAGCAGGAGATACAGCATCAGGAGATACAGCAGGAGATGCTGTAGCAGGAGATGCAGCAGAAGGAGGTGCAGAAATAGATGTAGCAGCAGGAGATACAGCAGCAGGAGGTGCTGCAGGACATGCTGTAGCGGGATATGCTGTAGCAGGAGATGCAGCAGAAGGAGTTGCAGAAATAGATGTAGCAGCAGGAGATACAGCAGCAGGAGGTGCTGCAGGACATGCTGTAGCAGGAGATGCTGTAGCGGGAGATGCAGCAGGAGGATATGCAGAAATAGATGTAGCAGCAGGAGATGCAGCAGCAAAAGATGCTGCAGGAGATACAGTAGGAGGAGATACAGCATGAGATGCAGAAGGACGAGGTGCAGCAGGAGATGCAACAGCAGGATATTCAGAATGAGTTGCAGAAGCAGGAGATGCAGCAGTAGGAGTTGCAGAAGCAAGACATGGATCAACATGAGATGCAGCAGAAGGAGATGCATCCGCAGCAGATTCAGCAGCAGATTTAGCAGGATATTCAGCAGGAGATGCAGTAGCAGGCGATGCAACAGCAGGAGATGCAACAGCAGGAGATGCAGAAGAGGGAGGTGCAGCAGAAGGAGATGCAGCAGTAGATGCAGCTGGAGATGCTTTAGCAAAGGATGCAGCAGGACGAGATGCAACATGAGGTGCAGCCACAGGAGATGCAGCAGCAGGAGGTGCACTAGCAGGAGATGCAACAGGAGGAGATGCATTAGCAGAAAATGCAGAAAAGTACATGCAGCAGGAGATGCGGCAGGAGATGCAACAGCAGAAGATGCAGAAGGAGCAGGAGATTCAACAGCAAATTCAGGAATAGAGGCATAAGCAGCAGAGGAAGTAGCAGGAGATGCAGCAGCAGATGCAGCATCAGATGCAGATTCAGAAAAAGATGCAGCATCAAGAGATGCTGCAGCAGAAGGAAATGTAGCAGCAGGAGATGCAGCAACAGGAGATGCAGCAACAGGAGATGTAGCAGGAGATGCAGCAGAAGATGCATCAGAGGGAGATGAAGCTGGAGCAAATGTAGCAGCAGATTCGGGAGGAGATGCAGCATGAGATGCAGTTGCAGGACATACAGTAGCAGGAGATGCAGCAAAAGATGCAGCAGCAGGTAATGCAGCAGCAGAAATTGCTGCAGAAAATGCAGCAGCCGGAGATGCAGCAGAAGGAGATGCAGAATCAGGAGATGCAGAAGGAGATGAAGCCACAGGAGATGCAGCAGTAGATACAGCTGTACCAGATGAAGCAGCAGATGCAGAAACAGATGCAGCAGGAGATGATGCAGGAGGAGATGAAGCAGGTAATCCAGCACCAGGAGAGGCAAAATCACACAAAGCAGCAGTAGATGCAGCAATGCAACATGCAGCAGGAAATGCCGCAGTAGATTAATTAGCAGCGGCAGCAAGAAATGCAGCAGGAGGAGATGCAGCAGCAGGAGATGCAAGAGGACATCAAGTAGCAGGAGATGCAGCAGCAGGAATTTTAGCAGGAGATGCAGCAGTACATGAAGCATTTCCTGCTGATGCATCTCCTGCTGCATATCCTCCTGCTATATCTCCCGCTGATTCATCTCTTGCTGATGCATCTTTTCCTGTATCTCCTGCTGCTGCATCTCCTCTTTTTGCATCTCGTGCTGCTGAATCTAATGCTACCACATTTCTCGCTGAATCTGCTGCTAAATATGCAGCAAGAAATGCAGCAAGAGGAGATGCAGTAGCAAAAGATGCAGCAGCAGGAGTTGCACCAGCAGGAGATTCATCAGCAGGAGATGCAGCAGTAGATGAAGCAGGAGCTGATAAGGCAGCAGATTCAGCAGATGCGGCAGTAGTAGATTCAGGAGGAGATGCAGCAGGAAGAGCTGCAGCAGGAAATGCAGATGAATATGCAGCAGCAGGAGATACGGCAAAAAATACTTAAGGTGATGCACAAGGAGATGCAGTACGTTATGCATAAACAGATGCAGAAGGAGCTGCAGAACGAGATGCAGCAGCAGGATATGCTGTAGAGGAGATGAAGCAGGAGATGCTTCAATAGGAGGTGCAAATTGAGATGCAGCAGAAGGAGATGCAGCAGGATGAGATGCAGCAGGATGAGATGCAACAGGAGATGCAACAGGAGGAGATGCAGTAGCAGGAAATGCAGCAGGGAATGTAGCCGCAGGAGATACATCAGGAGGTACAGTAGCAGCAGCAGATGCAGCAGCAGGAGATGCCAGAAGAAGTAGATGCAGAAGCAAGAGATGCAGAAGAAGATGCATCAGCAGGAAATGAAGCAGGAGATGCATCAGCAGGAGACACAGCAGCAGGATATCAGGCAGGAGATGCACCAGCAGGAAATGCTTCAGGAGATTCAGCAGCAGATGCAGCAACAGATGCAGCAGCAGGAGATGTAGCAGGAGATGCAGCAGTACATGAAGCAGCAGCAGATGCAAAAGCAGATTCAGGAGACGCAGTAGAAGGAGATGCAGCAGGAGAGGAAACAGCAGAAGATACAGAAGGAGATGCAGCATCAGAAGATGAAGAAGGAGATGAAGTAGAAAATGCAGCAGCAGGCGATGCAGCAGGATGAGATGCAGCAGCAAATGCATCACGAGATGTAGCATCAGCAGAAGCAGATGCTGCAGCAGCAGATGCTGCAAAAATTGCAGCTGCAGGAGATGCTGCAGGAAATGCAGCAGGATATGCTACAGCAGGAGATGAGGAAACACCAGATGCAGCAGGACATCCAGAAGGAAATGCAGCAGCAGGAGATGCATATTCGGCAGATGATGCAGCAGAAGATGCAGCAGCAGGAGATGCATCAGCAGATGCATCAGCAGATGCATCAGGACATGCAGATTCAGTAGGAGATGTAGCAGTAGAAGGTGCTGCTGCAGATGACGCCGCAGGAGGTGCCGAAGAAGGAGATGCAGCAGGAGATGCAACAGAACGAGATGCACAAGAAATGCTGCAGGAGGAGATACAGCAGGTATTGCAGCAGCAGGAGATGTAGCAGAATATGAAGCAGGAGATGCAGCAGCAGAAGATGCATCAGGGGATGCATAGTCAGCAGTAGATTCAGCAGGAAATTCAGAAGGAGATGCAGCAGCAAGAGATGCAGCATGAGATGAAGCAGCAGCATATGAAGCAGCAGATGCACCAGATGGAGCAGAAGGAGATGCAGCAGGGGATGAAGCAGCAGATGCAACAGGAAATGGAGCATCAGGAGATGTATACGCAGAAGGATGAGCAGAGGATGCAGCAGCAGATGAAGCAGCAGGAGATGCAGCAGAAGGAGATATAGCAGGAGATCCAGCAGTAGATGAAGCAGCAGCATATGCATCAGCAGATGCACCAGAAGGAGCAGCAGGAGATACAGCAGCATATGCAGCAGCAGATGTAACAGGGAATGGAGGATCAGGAGATGCATCCGCAGAAGCATGAGCAGGGAAGGGGAGGCAGACGCAGCAGATGCAGCAGCAGGTTTAGCAGCAGATTCAGCAAGAGATGTGGCAGCAGGAGGTACAGCAGCAGGAGATATAGCAGCAGGAGATGAAGCAGCAGATGCAGTACCAAGAGATGCAGGGGGACATCTAGTAGCAGGAGAGGCAGTAGCAGGAATTTTAGTAGGAGATGCAGCAGGACATGAAGCATCTCCTGCTTCTGCCTCTCCTGCCGCTGCATCTCCTGCTGAATCTGCTGCTGAATCTGCTGCGGCATCTACTGCTACAGCATCTCCTGCTGCTGCATCATCTCCAGCTGCTTCTCCTTCTGCTGTATCTGCTGCTGAATCTGCTACTGCTGCATGTCCTGCTTCTGCATCTACTTTTCTGCATCTCCGGCTGCTGAATCTCCTGCAGCTCAATATCCTGCTTCATCTTGGGCTGCTGCATATACTGGTGCTGCATCTCCTGCTGCTGCATCTCCTGTTACTGCATCTGCTGGTTCATCTCGTGCTGCTGCATCTGTTCCTTCTGCATCTACTGCCGCATCTGTTTCTTCTGAATCTCTGATGCATCTCCTACTGCATTGCTGATGCAGCCGCTGCTGCATCTCCTGCTGCTTTATAACGTGCTGCTGCATATCCAGCTTCAGTATCTCCTATTGCATCTGCTGGTGCTGCTTCTCCTGCTGCTACATCTCCTGCTGCATCCTCTGCTCATGCTTCTGCGGATGCATCTCCTAGTGCTCCATTTCCTGTTGCATCTGCTGCTTCATCCCCTGCTGCATCTCCTTCTGCTGCATCTCCTGCCTCTGCTGCTTCATATGCTGCTGCTTCATCTACTTCTGCATCTCCTGCTGCATCTCCTGCCTCTGCTGCTTCATATGCTGCTGCCTCATCTACTGCTGCATCTCCTGCTGCTGCATCTCCTTCTGAATTTCCTGCTGAATCTACTGCTGACTATGCATCCCCTGTTGCATCGTCTGCTGCTGCATTACCTGCTGCATCTCCTCCTACGGCATATCTTGTGCATTTCCTTCTGTTGCATCTCCTGCTGCATCTCCTTCTTCGGCACCTCCTGCTGCGTCATCTGCACTAGCATCTTCTACTGCTACATCTCCTACTGAATCTGCATGTCCTGCTGCATCTGCTGCTGCATCTCATGCTGCTGCATCTTCCTCTTTGACACCTCCTCCTCTGTAATCAGCAGCAGCATCTTCTACTGCTATATCTCCTTCTGAATCTGCATCTCTTGATCCATCTGCTGCTGCATCTCCTGCTGCATCTCCTCCTGCTGCATCTTCCGCTGCATCTCCTGCTGCCGCATCTCCTTAATCTGCTGCTTAATCTGCTGCTGATTCGTGTACTGCTGCATCTCCTGCTGAAATACCTGCTGCTTCCTTTCCTGATACTTGATGTCTTCCTGCATCTCCTGCTGCTGCATCTACTGCTTCATCTCCTGCTGCTGTATCTCCTGCTCCGCATCTCCTTAATCTGCTGCTTAATCTGCTGCCGATTCGTGTACTGCTGCATCTCCTTCTAAAACACTTGCTGCTTCCTTTCCTGATACTTGATGTCTTCCTGCATCTCCTGCTGCTGCATCTGCTGCTTCATCTCCTGCTGCTGTATCTCCTGCTGCTGCATCTCCTTCTGAATCCTCTAATCATGCATCTGCGGATACCTCTCCTGATGCTCCATTTCCTGATGCGTCTGCCTCTCAATCTTCTGCTGATGCATCTAGTTCTTCTGCATTTCAGCTGCATATCCTGCTGAATGCATCTGCGGCTGCATCTCCTGCTGTAACATCTCCTGCTGAATCTCCTGCTGCACCTCCTACTGCAACTGCTGATGCATATGTTGCTAATTCATCTCCTGCTGCATCTCCTGCTGTAACTCCTGCTGCATCCCCTGCTGCTGCATCTCCTTCTGCATGTCCTTCTGCATCTCCTGCTACTATATCTTCTGATGCTTCATCTCCTTCTGCATCCTCTAATCATGCATCTGCGGATACATCTCCTGATGCTCCATTTCCTGATGCATCTGCCTCTCAATCTTCTGCTGACGCATCTAGTGCTTCTGCATTTCAGCTTGATTCTGTATTCTATTTCATTCTTGATTCTGTATCTACCGCTGCATTTCCTGCTGCTGCATCTCATGCTGCATCTCCTGCTGTTGCGTCACCTCCTGCATCTCCTGCTGCATCTCCTTATGCTGCATCTCCTGCAGCATGTCATGCTGATTCTCCTGCTTTAGAATCTCCTGCTGTATCTCTTGCTGCATTTCTCATGATGCACACCTTGCTGCATCTCTTGCTGCTGCGTCTCCTGCTGCTGCATCATCTTTTGCTACATCTGCTTCAGCATCTCCTGCTGCTATATCTCCTGCTGCTGCTTCTGCTGCTGCATCTCCTGCTTCAGCATATACTGCTGCATTTCCTGCTGCTGAAACTCCTGCGGTGGAATCTCTTGCAGCATGCACCTCCTGCTGCTGAATCTCCCATTACAACATATACTGCTGCATTTCCTGCTGCTGAAACTCTTGCTGTGGAATCTCTTGCAGCATCTCCTGCTGCACCTCCTGCTGCTGAATCTCCCATTACATTATATACTGCTGCATTTCCTGCTGCTGAAACTCCTCCTGCTGAATCTCTTGCTGCATGCCCTGCTGTATTTCTTTCTGCATCTGCTTCTGCATCTCATGATGCACCTCCCATTGCTGCATCTTCTGCTGATGCATGTACTTTTGAATCTACTGTTGCTGCATCCGCGGAATATGCTGCTGCATTTGCAGCTGCTTCGTCTACTGCTGCATCTCCTGCTACATCTCTTGCTGGTGCATCTCCTGATGCTGCATCTGCTGCTGCTGGAACACTTGCTGCATGTTATGCTGCATCTGTTGCTGCTGGAACTCTTGCTGCATTTACTGCGGCTCAATCTCCTGCTGTATCTCCTTCTGCTGCATCTCCTTCTCTGCATCTCCTGCTTCTGCATCTCCTCCTGCTGCACCTCCTGCTGCATTTCCTCCTGCTGCCTCTCCTGTTTCGGTATATTCTGCTGCATTTCCTGATGCTGCATCTCCTGATGCTTCATCTCTTGCTGCAACTCCTGCTCAATATCCTGCTGAATCTCCTCATGCTGCATCTACTCCTGCTCCATCTCCTGCATTTGCCGCTACATCTTCTGCTGATTCATCAATTGCTGAATCTCCTGCTCCATCACCTGCTGATGAATCAGATGCATTTCCTGCTGCAACTCCTGCTGCTGCGTACACTGCTGCATCTACTGCTGATGCATCTCCTCCTGTGTATGATTCTGCATTACCTGCTGCATCTCACAGAATCACAGATTCACAGAATAACCAGGTTGGAAGAGACCCACTGGATCATCGAGTCCAACCATTCCCACCAATCCCTAAATCATGCTCCTAAGTACCCCATCCACCCTAACCTTAAACACCGCCAGGGACGGTGACTCAACCACCTCCCTGGGCAGACCGTTCCAATGCCTAACCACCCTCTCCGTGAAGAATTTTTTCCTAATCTCAAGCCTAAGTCTCCCCTGGCAGAGCTTGAGGCGATTCCCTCTCGTCCTGTCCCCTGTCACTTGGCAGAAGAGGCCAGCACCCTCCTCTCCACAACCTGCCTTCAGGTAGTTGTAGAGAGTAATAAGGTCTCCCCTCAGCCTCCTCTTCTCCAGGCTGAACAATCCCAGCTCTCCCAGTCGCTCCTCATAAGATTTGTTCTCCAGCCCCTTCACTAGCTTTGTTGCTCTTCTCTGGACTCGCTCCACAGCCACAACATCCTTCTTGTGGTGAGGGGCCCAGAACTGAACACAGTACTCGAGGTGCGGTCTCACCAGTGCCGAGTCCAGAGGGAGAATAACCTCCCTGGACCTGCTGGTCACGCCGTTTCTGATACAAGCCAAGATGCCATTGGCCTTCTTGGCCACCTGCATCTCCTCATCCTGCATCTCCTGATGTAGTAACTTTTAATTCTGTATCCACTGCTGAATTTCCTGCTGCTGCAACTCCTGCTGCTGCATTTGATGCTGCATCTCCTGCTCCCTCATCTGCTGTTACTTTATTTGCTGCTGCATCTCATGCTGTACCTCCTGCTGCTGCATCTCCTCATACACCTGCTCCTTGATCTCCTGGTGCATCTCTTGGTGCTGCATCTCCTGGTGCTGCATCTTCTGCTTCATCTCCTGCTAAATCTCCTGCTGTGGAACCCCCTGGTGCATCTCTTGCTGCATTTCTCATGATGCACATCTTGCTGCCTATCCTGCTGCTGCGTCTCCTGCTGCTGCATCTCATCTTACTACATCTGCTGCAACATCACCTGCTGCTGCATCTCCTGCTGCTGCTTCTGCTGTTGCATCTCCTACTTCAAGATATACTACTGCATCTCCTGCTGCTGCATCTCCTGCTGTGGAATCTCTTGCAGCATCTCCTGCTGCATCTGCTTCTGCATCTCCTGATGCGTCCCCTACTCCTGGATCTCCTGCTGATGCATCTCCTGTATCTACTACTGCTGCATCTGCAGAATCTGCTGCTGCATCTGCGGCTGCTTCATCTACTGCTGCATCTCCTGCTGTTGCATCTGATGCTGCTGTAACTCTTGCTGCATTTACTGCAGCTTAATATCCTGCTGTATCTCCTTCTGCTGCATCTTCTCTGCTTCTACTTTTCTGCATCTCCTGCTGATGCATCTCCTCCTGCATCTCCTGCTGCATCTCCAGCTGCATCTCCTGCTGCTGCATCTACTGCTGAATATGCTGCTGCTGTATCTATTGCTGCTGAATCTCCTGTTGCTGCATCTCCCGCTGCATCTCCTGCTGCTGTATCTTCTGCTGCTGAATCTCCTGCAGCATCTCCTGCTGCCTCTCCTACAGCTGCATCTCCTCCAGCTAAATCTCCTTCTGCATTGCTGGTGCATCTCCTGCTGTATCTCCTGCTGAATTTTAGCCTTCATCTCCTGCGGCTGCATCTCCTGGGGCATCTCCTGCTGCTCTATCTCCTGCAGAATCTCCTGCTGCATCTCTTGCTGTTGAATGTCCTGCTGCTGAATCTCCTGCTACTGCATCTCCTGCTACATCTCCTGCTGAATCACATCGTGCCTCTCCTGTTACTACATCTCTCTCTTCTGCATCTCCTGCTGCTTCATCTGCATTTCCTGCTCCTGCATTACCTAATGCATCTGCTTCTTCATATCCTGCTGCACCTTCTACTGCTTCACCTTCAGATGCTGCATCTCCTGCTGCTTCATCTGCATTTCCTACTCCTGCATTACTTAATGCATCTGCTTCTTCATATCCTGCTGCACCTTCTACTGCTTCACCTTCAGATGCTGCATCTCCTGCTGCTTCATCTGCATTTCCTACTCCTGCATTACCTAATGCATCTGCTTTTCATATCCTGCTGCACCTTCTACTGCTTCACCTCCAGATGCTGCATCTCCTGCTGCATCTGCTGCTGCGGCATCTTATCTAGCTGTGTCTCCTAATGAATTTTCTTGTGCATCTGCTGCTTCATTTACTGCTGTATCGTCACATGCTGCATCTTCTGCTGATGCATCTCCTGCGGCTGCATCTCCTGCTACATCTGCTGCTATTGCATCTTCTTCTCTACAACATTTTCTCTGCATCTCCTGCTGCTGCATGACTTGCTGAATCTGCTGCTGTGGCATCTCCTGCTGCTGCATCTCCTGGTTCTTCTCCCCTGCATCTTCTGCTACTGGATCCACTGCTGCTGTATCTCCTGGTGCTGAATCTCCTTCTTCTCAACCTCCTGCTGCATCTTCTGCTTCTGCATCTCCTGCTGTATCTAGTAATGCTGCATCTCCTACTGAATCTTCTCCTTCTGCTTCTGTATCTCCTGCTGATGCATGTGCTGCATCTGCTGCATCATCTACTCCTGCCTCTCCTCCTACAGTATCTCCTTTTGATTCTCCTGCTGCATCTCCTGAATCTGTACCTGCTGAAGCATCTCTTCCTGCTGCATCTCCTGCTGAATATCCATCTATTGCTGCACCTGCTGCTACATCTCCTGCTGAATATGCATCTATTGCTGCACCTGCTGCTACATTTCCTCCTGCCGCATCTCCTGCTACATCTCCTGCTGCTGAATCTCCTGCTGCTGCATATCCTGCTGCATCTGCTGTTGAACCTGCTGTTGCATCTCGTGCTAATGCACCTCCTAATGCTGCATCTATTGCTGCTGTATCTCCTGCTGCTGCATTCTATGCTGCATCCTTTACTGCTTCATCTGCTGCTTCATCCCCTTCTGCTGCATCTCCTGCTGTACCCCTTCCTAGTGCATCTCCTGCTGCTGCATCTCCTGCTCCTGCATGTCCTGCTGAATCTGCTGCTCCTCCATCTCCTGCTGCTGCATGTCTTGCTGCATCTCCTGCTTCACCTCACATGCATCTTCTGCTATTGAATCCACTGCTGCTGCATCTCCTGCTGCTGTATTTCCTACGTCTGACTCTCCTGCTGCATCTCCTGCTTCTGCATCTCCTGCTGCTGCATCCTCTGCTGTATCTAATGCTGCTGCATCTCCTACTGAATCTTGTGCTTCTGCATCTCCTGCTACTGCGTCTGCTGCATCATCTACTCCTGCCTCTCCTCCTACAGCATCTGCTTCTGAATCTCCTGCTGCATCTCCGGAAGCTGTACCTTCTGAAGCACCTCTTCCTGCTGCATCTCCTGCTGAATATGCATCTGTTGCTGCATCTTCTTCTGCATCTCCTGCTGCTGAATCTCCTGTTGCTGCATCTCCTGCTGCTGCATCATCTGCTGCTGCATCTCCTCCTTATGAATCTCTTGCTGCTGCATCTGCTGCTGCATCTCCTCCTGCTGCATCGTCTGCTGCATCTGCTGCTTCATTCCCTTCTGCTTCATCTTATGCTGTATCTCTTCCTGCTGCATCTCCTGCTGCTGCATCTCCTGCTACAACCCCTCCTGCTACATATCCTGCAGTATCTCTTTCTGCTACTCCTTATTCTGCTGAATCTTCTGAAGATTCTCTTCATACTGCATCTCCAGCTGAATCTGCATCTCCTGCTTAATCTGCTACTGCATCTCGTTATGCTGCATCTCCTTCTGTTGCATCTCCTTCTGATGCATATCCTTCTGATGCATCTCCTGCTGCATCTCTTGCTGATGAATCTCCTGTTGATGAATCTTCTCCTGCTGCATTTCCTGCTGAATCTCCTGCTTCTGCATCTCCTGTTCCTGCATATCCTGATGCTACATCTGCTGTTGCATCTCCTGCTGAATCTCTTGTGATAGAACCTTTCGCTGCATCTCTTGTAGCATTTCTAATGATTCACCGCTTGCTGCATCTCCTGCTGCATCTGCTGCTGCTGCACCTATTACATCTGCTGCTGCATCTGCTGCTGATTCATCTAATGCTGCATCTGCTGCTAGATAGCCTTCTTCTGCATCTACTGCTGCTGGATCTCCTCCTGCATCTCCTGCTTCTGCATATGCTGATTCATATCCTTCTGATTCTTCTGCGGATTCATCTCATGACACTACTCTCCTACTTGATCTTCTGCTGCTGAATATCCTGCTGCTGCAAATCCTCCTGCATGTGCTGCTGCTGCTTCTCTTGCTCCTGTGTCTGCTGCTGCATTTCCTGATGCACCTTGGGATACTGCATCTCCTGCCGCTGCATCTCCTGCGTAGTGTCCTGCTGCTGCAAATGCTGGTGCTGCATCTGCTGCTTCATCTCCTCCTGCTGCATCTCCTGCTGCTGCATATCATAGTGCATCTTCCTCTGCTACATCTCCTGCTACTGCATCACCTAAGGCATTTCCAGCTGCATTTCCTGCTTCTGCATCTACTGCTGAATATGCATCCCCTGCTGCATCTCCCGCTTCATCTCCTATTGCTGCATCTCCTCTTTCTGCATCTCCTGCCGAATCTGCTACTCCTGCTGCTGCTGCATCATGCTCTGCTGATGCATATCCTGCTGGTGCATTTCCTTATGCATCTCTTGTTGATGCATATCCTGCTGCATCTCTTCCTGCTGCTACTCCTGCTGAATCTATAACTGATGGATCTGCTGCATGTGCTGATGCATATTTGTGCTGCTTCACCTACTGCCTCATCTCCAGCTACATCTACTGCGGCTGCATCTCCTGCTGCTGCATCTCCTCCTGCTGCATCTCCTCCTGCTGTATCTCCTGCTTCATCTGCTCCTGCTGCATCTCCTGCTTATTCACCCACTGCTGCATCTCCTGCTACATCTCCTGCTGCTCTATCTCCTCCTGCTGGATCGTCTCCTGCATCAATTGCTGCTGCATTTCTGTGGCGTCTCCTGCTGCTGCGTCTCCTGCTTCAACTCATTCTGATGCATTAGCAGATTTATCTCATGACACTCTTCTCCTGCTGCATCTCCTGCTGCTGAATCTCCTGCTGGTGCATACCCTGCTGCACGTACTTCTGCTGAGTTTCCTGTTGCAGCAGCAGAAGATGCATTAAGAAAATGCAGCAGCACATGCAGAAGGATATGCAGCAGCAGGAGATTCAGCAGCAGGAGATCCTGTAGGTGAGTAGCATCATGAGATGAATCCGCAGAAGCGTAAGAAGGATATGACTCCAGAGATGCAACAGGAGGAGATCCAGCAGCAGTAGAGGCAGAAGAAGGCCAGGTAGCAGGAGATGCAGCAATAGATGAATCAGCGGCAGATGCAGCAGCAGATGCAAGAGATGCAAGAGCAGGAGATGCAGCAGCAGGAGATGAAGCAGGAGATGCTTATATAGGAGGTACAACATGAGATTAAGCAGAAGGAGATGCAGCGGCAGACGAAGCAGAAGGAGATGCAGCAGCAGGATATAAAGCAGCAGGAGATTTAACAGCAGGAGATGCAGCATGAGATGCAGCAGGTTGAGATGAAGCAGCAGAGGATGCTTCAGGAGGTGCAGCAGAGAATCTCCTGCTGATACATCTCCTGGTATTGCACCTCCTGCTGATACATCTCCTGCTGCTCCATGTCTTGCTGCGGCATTTCCTTCTGATGTACCTCTTGCTTCTGCATCTAATGCTGAATCTGCTGATATATCTGCTGATGTATCTGCCGCTGCTGCACCTCTGCTGCTCCATCTCTTGTTGCTGCACCTCCTGTTGAGTCTCTGTATCTTCGACTGAATCTGCTGCTGAAACTCCGTCTTCCTCTGCATCGGATTCTTGATCTCCTGCTGCTGCACCTGTTGCTGGTGTCTTTGCTCCTGAATTTGCTGCTGCGTCTTCTGCTGCATATCATACTGTATCTCTTGTTGCGGTATCTCCTGCTGATGCGTCGCTGCTTATTTTATTGAATATGATGTTGAATCTGCTGCGGCCTCATGACGTGCTGCTGCAGCTCATGCTGCTGCATCTCCTTCTGCTGCTTCTCCTGCTACATCCCCTGCTGCATCTCCTCCTGCTTGTCTTGCTGCATCTCCTGCAGCTTCATCTCCTGCAGCTTCATCTCCTGCTGATGCTATATCTCCTGCTCCATCTCCTTCCGCTGCAATTCCTGCGGCTTCTGCATCTTCTGCTTCATCTTCTCCCACATCTGCTGCAGCTGCATCTCCATCTGCTGCATCTCCTGCTTCTGCATCTACTGATGAATATGCATCTCCTCCTATGGAATCTTATCCTGCTGCATCTCCTGGTGCTGCATCTACCCCACTATCTCGTGCTTCTGCATCTCCAACTGCTACATCTCCTGCTGCTGCATTTGCTGTAGAGTCTCCTGCTGCTGATTCTTCTGAATATGCATCTCCGGCTTCATCTCCTATTGCAACTCCTGTATCTCCATTTCCTGCTGTGTTATGAAAATATATTACCTCCTGCAGAAAATATTCTAGTATGGAATGGGTTCCGAATGTCTTCTCTTGTAGCCCTTTCACTGCAAAACGACTTCTCTGGAAGCGTTTCACTGCCAGCTGCAAAGCAGGACTAACGGAAAGTTTTCGTATAGGATCTTGAATTGTGTCCTAACTGCGCCTGTTAAGACGCTTTAGGAAATCGAATAACGCCCACAGGGAAGATGGTAGCATGGAATGCTGCTGGTTTTATATATCTTTCTTCTTATAGCGATTTCACTGCAAAGCAAGACTTGTACAACTTTCAGTCTAGTCTTGTCTACTGGAACACCAGAATGGCTCTTAGGCGTCACTTGAAGAGATCAGAACGTTCAGCACAAGTACCGCAGAGAAGCTGCTACAATAAAAATCTGGGTCTTGATCGAGTCTTCTATGGAAGCGCTTTCACTGCAAACCGCCAAGCACGACTAAAGGAATGTCGGTACGGAACTATGACATAACTGCGCTTATTAAGGAGCTTTAGGAAAAATGAGTAAATCACGCAGGGAAGATGCTAGCATGGAATGCTGCTGCTTCTGAATTGTCTTCTCTTACAGTGCTCTTACTGCAAAGCAAGACTTGTAGAACTTTCACTCCAAGCTTGTGTACTATAACATCCGAATTAAAGTGTCACTTCAAAATTTCAGATCGTTCAGCACAAGTACCCCAGGGAAGCTGCTACCATCATATGACGGCTCTCGTTAGAGTCTGTTTTGGAAGCGCTTTCACTGCACACGGCAAAGTACGACTAACAGAGTTGTAGTATAGGGTACTGAATAGTGACTTAACTGAGGTAATTAAGGCGCTTAAGGAAAAGCGAGAAACTCCCGCAGGGAAGATGCTGCATGGAATGCTGCTGCTTCTGTATGTCTTCCATTATAGCGCTATTACTCCAAAGAAAGACTTATAGAAGTTTCATTCTAGGCTTGTGTACTTTAACAGCAGAATGGCTATTAAAGCGTAACTACAAAATTCTAGATGGTTGATTATAAGTATCGGAGGGAAGCTTCTACAGTCAAATTCTAGGACTTCTTGGAGTCTTCTCTGGAAGCGCTTTCACTGCATGTCGCAAAGCACGACTAAGAGAAAGTTTTATAGTATAGGATACTGAATTGTGACTTAACTGCACTAATTAAGACGCTTAAGGAAAAGTGGGAAAGTCCCGCAGGGAAGATGCTAGCATGGAATTCCGCTGCTTCTGAATGTCTTCTCTTATAGCGCTTTCACTGCAAAGCAAGACTTGAAGGACTTTCAGTCTCGGCCTGTGTACTGCAATATCAGAATGGCTATTAAAGCGTTACTTCTAAATTTCAGATCGTTCAGCACAAGTACCGCAGGGAAGCTGCTTCCATCAAATGCTGGCTCTCGTTAGGGTTTTCTGAGGTAACGATTTCACTGCAAGCAGCAAAGCAACACTTACGGACTCTTTTAATATAAGGTACTGAATTGCGTCTTAACTGCTCCTATTAAGAAGTTTTAGGAAAATGGAATATCTACAGCATCAAAGATGCTAGCATGGAATCCTGCTGCTTCAGAGATTATAGCGCTTTCAGTGCAATGCAAGACTTGTAGAAATTTCCGTCTAGACTTGCGTACTGTAAGACCAGAATGGCTATTAAAGCATCACTTCAAAATTTCAGATCGTTCAGCACAAGTACCGCAGGGAAGCTGCTACCATCAAATTCTGGCTCTCGTTAGAGTTTTCTCTGGAAACGATTTAACTTTTACCTACCAAGCACGACTAACAGACCGTTTTAGTATGGGATAATGAATAGTGACTTGACTGCGTCTATTAAGGCGCTTTAGGAAAAGTGAGTTTCTCCCGCAGTGAAGATGCTGCTGCTTCTGAATGTCTTCTCTTTTAGTGCTTTCACTGCAAAGCAGGATTTGTAGAGCTTCGAGTCTCGGCTTGTGTGCTGTAACATCAGAATGGCTAGTAAAGCCTGACTTTAAAATTTCAGAGAGTTCAGCACAAGCATCCCAGAGAAGCTGATACAATGAAATTCTGGTACGTGATCGGGTCTTCTCTTGAAACCCTTAAACAGCAAGCCGCAAAGCATGACTAACAGAACGTTTTAGTATAGGTTACAGAATTGCGACTTATCTGCGCCTTCTAAGGCTATTAAGGAATAGTGAGTAAGTCCTCCAGTGAAGATGTTAGCGTGGTTATGCTGCTGCTTCTGAATGTCTTCTCTTACAGTGCTGTCACTGCAAAGCAAGACTTGTACAGTTTTCAATGCACGCTTGTGTACTATAACATTTGAATGGCTATTAAAGTGTCACTTCAAAACTTCAGAGCATTCAGCATAAGTACCACATGGAAGCTCCTAACAGGAAATTCGTGCTGTCGCTCTAGTGTTCTCTGGTAGCGCTTTCACTGCTAGATGCAATGTGCGATTAACAGAACGTTTTAGCACAGGGTACGGAATTGTTCCTTAACTGCGCCTGTGAAGGCGCTTTAGGAAAAGTCAGTATCTCCCGCAGTGAAGATGCTAGCATGGAATTCTGCTGCTTTTGAATGTTTTCCCTTATAGCGCTTTCATTGCCAAGCAGGACTTGTAGAACTTTGAAACAAGGCTTGTGCATTGTAACAGCAGAATGACTATTAAAGCGCCACTTGTAAATTTCAGACCTTTCAGCACAAGAACCCCAGGAAAGCTGCTACCATCAAATTCTGGACCTCTTTTGAGTCTCCTCTGGAAGCGCTTTCACTGCAAGGTACAAAGTAGGACTAACAGAACGTTTCAGTATAGGGTAGTAAATTGTGACTTAACTGCTCCTATTAAAGTGCTTTAGGAAATGTGAGTAACTCCAGCAGGGAAGAGGCTAGCATGGAATGCTGTTGCTTGAGAAACTCTTCTAAAATAGTGCTTTCACTGCAAAGCAAGACTTGTCGAGCTTGATTCGAGGCTTGTGTACTGTAACATCAGAATGGGTATGAAAGCGTCACTTCAAAATTTCAGTCCGTTCAGCACAATTACCACAGGGAAGCTGCTACGATCAAATGCTGGTCGTCGTTAGGGTCTTCTCTTGAAAAGCTTTCACTGCGATATGCAAAGCGCGAATTATGGACCGTTTTAATATAATTAACCCAATTGTCACCTACTTGGGCAAATGAAGGCACTTTAGGAAAAGTGAGCAATTCCCGCAGGGAAGATGGAATCCTGCATGGAATCCTGCTGCTTCTGAATCTCTTCTATTATAGTGATTTCACTGCAGAGCAAGACTTGTAGAACTTTCATCCTAGGCCTGTGTACTGAATCATCAGAATGGCTATCAAAGCGTTACTTCAGAATTTCGATCAAATGCTGGCTCTCGGTAGTGTCTTCAGTGGTAACGATTTCACTGCAAGCAGCAAAGCACTACTTATGGACCCTTTTAATATAGGGTACTGAATTGTGCCTTTACTGCGCCTATTAAGGCGCTTAAGGAAAACGCAATAATTACAGCATGGAAGATGCTAGCATGGAGTGCTGCTGCTTCGCATTGTCTTCTCTTATAGCGCTTTCACTAGAAAACAAGACTCGTAAAACTTTCAGTCTAGGCTTGTGTACCGTAACATCAGAATGACTATTAAAGCGTCACTTCAAAATTCAGAGCCTTCAGCACAAGTATCGCAGGGAAGAAGCAACGGTCGTTTTGTGGCTTCTGTGGAAGCGCTTTCAGCGCAAGGTGCAAAGCGCTACTTATGGACCGTTTTAATATAAGTTACTGAAAATGACTAAATTAGTCAAAATAAGGCACTTTAGGAAAAGTGAGTAACTCCCGTAGGGAAGAGGCTAGCATGGAATGCTGCTGCTTCTGAATGTCTTCTCTTTATAGCGCTTTCACTGCAAAGCAAGATTTGATATTCTCAATCTAGACTTGTGAAGTGTAACAGTAGAATGGCTTTTGAAGAATCGCTTCAGATTTCATGTCGTACAGAATAAGTACTGCAGGGAAACTACTACGATCATATGGTGGCTCTCCTCATAATCTTCTCTTAAAGCGCTTTCACTGCAAGCTGCAAAGCAAGACTTATGGGTCTTTGTAGTACAGGGTACTGAATTATGACTTAACTGCTCCTATTAAGGAGGTTTAGGAAAAATGAGTAATTCGCGCAGGGAAGATGCTAGCATGGAATTCTGCAGCTCCTGAATGTCTTCTCTTATAGCGCTTTCACTGCAAAGCAAGACTTGTAGAACTTTCAGTCTAGGCTTGTGTACTGTAACATCAGAATGGCTATTAAAAGGTCACCTCACAATTCAAAAGCCTACGGCATCTCCTGCTATTTCTCTAGCTGCTGCATCTCCTGCTCCATCTCCTTCTGGTGCAACTCCTCCTTCATCTCCTTCTTCTGCATCTCTTGCTGTATCGTCTGCTGTGTATCTCCTGCTGCAGAATCGCCAGCTGCTGTGTCTCCTGTAGCATCTCGTGAAGCTTCATCTCCTTCTGCTGCATCCCTTGCTGCTGTGTCTGCTGTAGCATCTCCTCCTGCTCCATCTCCAGATTCATTTCCTGCTGCATATCCTACTGCTGTTTCTCCTGCTGTTGCATCTCCTGGTGCGTTTCACCGTTCTGCATCATCTCCGTCTGCATCTCGTGCTGCATATCCTGCTGCAGCATCTCCTGCTTCAGCATCTCCTGCTTCATTTCCTGTGGATGCATCTGGTTTTTCATATACTGTTGCTGCGCCTCCTGCGGCAGCACCTCCTCCTGCAGCATCTCCTGCTGCTGCATCTGTTACTGAATCTGCTGCTGCATCTTCTGCTATTGCATCTCCTGCTGCTGCATCTCTTACTGAATCTGCTTATGAATCTGCTGCTCATCTCCTGCTGCTACATCTCCTAATACATCTCCTGCTGCTACATCTACTTCTCTTGCATATCTTGCTGCTGCATCTCCTACCGCTGCATATCATGGTGCACCTCCACTTCCTCAATCTCCTGCTGAATATCCTGCTTCATCTCTTGCGGCTGCATTCCCTGCTATATCTCTTGCGGCTGCATCTCCTGCTCCATCTCTTGCTCATGAATCTTGTCCTGATGCATCTCCTTATGCATCACTTGCTGCTGCATCTTCTGCATTTCCTGCTTCATCTCTTGCGGCTGCATTTCCTGCTGAATCTCTTACTGCTGCATCTGAAGCATTTGCTCCTGAATCTGCTGCTGCTTCACACACTGCTGCATCTTCTGCTACGTCTCCTTTTGGTGCATCTCCTGCTGTTGCATCTGCTGTTGCATCTCCTGCTGCTGCATCTGCTACTGCTGTATCTTTTTCTGAATCTACTGCGGTTGCGTCTCCTTCTGCTCCTTCTCATTCTCTGCATCTTCTTCTCTTCACCATCTGCTACTGCATCTCATGCAGCTGCAGAAGAAAATGCAGCAGCTGGAGATGCAGAAGAAAATGCAGCAGCAGGAGTTGAAGCAGCAGATTCAGCAGAAGCAGATGCAGCAGGAGGTGCTGGTACTGCATCTGCTGCCTCTTAACCTGCTGCTGTACCTCCTGCTGCTGCATATCATAGTGCATCTTCTTCTGCTACATCACCGGCTGCGGTATGTCCCGCATACTCTTCTGCTGCAGAATCTCCTGTTACATCTCCTGCTGCTACATTACCTGCTGCATCTCCTCCTTCTGCAACTCCTCCTGCTGCATCTGCTTCTGCTGAATCTGCTGCTTCAACTCCTGCTGCTGCATCTGCTGCTGCTTCATCTGCTGCTGCATTTTCTTCTGCATCTCCAGATGCTGCATCTCATACTGCCTGTCCTGCTGCTCAGCCTCCTGTTGCTGCATCTCCTGCCTGATCTCCTGCTGCTGCATATCCTGCTGCATCTCCTGCGGTATCTCTTGGTGCTGGATCTTCTGCTGATGCATATCCTGCTTCAACTCCTGCTGCCTCTCTTCCTGCTGTATTTCCTGCTACTGCATCTCCTGCTGCTGCATCTGCTGCTTCATCTCTTGATGCTGAATCTGCTGATGCTGCATCTGCTGCTGCATGTTATCTCCTGCTGATGCATTTCCTGCTGCATCTCTTGGTGCTGCATCTCCTGCTTATGCATCTCCAGCTGCTGCATCTCCAGCTACAGCTCCTGCTGCATATACTGCTACACCTTCTGCTGCAGCATCTATTGCTTCATCTCCTGCTGCATCTTATTCTGCATTTCCTGCTGATGGGTCTCCTGCTTCATACACTGCTGCTGCGCCTCCTGTAGCAGCATCTCCTGATGCTGTATCTCCTGCTGCACCTCTTGCTGCTGCATCCCCCGCTGCTTCCTCTCTTGCTGCTGCCTCCTCTGCTTCATCTCTTGCTTCATCTCTTTCTGATGTATATCTTGCTGCTGCCTCTCCTGCTTCATCTCCTTCTGATGTATATCTTGCTGCTGCATCTACTGCTTATGCATCTCCGACTGCTGCATCTCCAGCTACATCTCCTGCTGCTGTATCTCAGGGTGCATCTCCCCTTGCTCAATCTCCTGCTGCATATCCTGCTGCATCACCTGCTGAATATGCATCTCCTGCCGCTGCATTTCCTTCTGGATGTCCTGCTGCAGCTGGTGTTTCCTCATCTCCTGCTGTAGCATATCCTGCTGCATTTCCTGCAGCATCTCCTGCAGCTGCAATTTTTGCAGCACCTGCTGCTGATGCTACATCTCGTGATGCATCTCCTGCTGCTTCAACTGATGCAGCATATCATCCTGCTGCATGTCCTGCTGCATTTGCTTCTGCATTTGCTACTTCATCTCTTCTTCATCTTCTGCTGCTGCACCTCCTTCTGTATCTTCTGCTGTTTCCTCTCCTGCTGCATCTCCTTCTGCTGCATCTCCTGCCACTGCATCTCCTGCTTCTGCATCTCCTATTGCTTCTCCTGCTGCAACATCTCCTGCTGCTGCATCTGTTGCTGAATCTGCTGCTGCATCATATGCTGCAGCACCTCCCACTTCATCTCCTGAAGCATTTCCTGCTGGTGCATCTCCTTCCTGATATCCTGCTGCTGTGTCTCCTGCTGATGCATCTCCTGCTTCATTTCCTGCTGATGCATCTCCTTCTGCATCTCCTGCTTCTGCATCTACTTCTTCTGGCATCTCCGTCTCCAGCATCTCCTGCTACATCAATTGTGGCTGCATCTCTTATGCATCTGCTGCTGCTGCATCTGCTGCTGCTACTGTACCTCCTGATGTATCTCCTGTGGCTACATTTCCTGCTGCATCTCCTGCTGCTGCATCTCCTCCTGTTGCATCTCCTTCTGCTGCATCTCAAGTTGCACCTCCTATTGAAGCATCTCCTGCTTCATCTCCTCTACTGCATATCCTGCTGCTGCATCTCGTTCTGCAGCTCCTGCTGCATCTCTTTCTGCATAACGTACTGCATCTCCTTGTGCATCACCTGCAGATTCATCTCCTACTTAAGCATCTCCTGCTGTATCTCCTGCTGTTGCATATTCATCTACATTTCCTGCTGCAGCTCTTCCTGCTGCATCTCCTCCTGAATCTACTCCTGCCGCATCTGCTGAATCTGCTGCCTCATCAGCTCCTGCTTCGTCTACTGCTGCATCTCCTGCTACATCAGGAGGAGATGCATCAGTAGTAGATGAGGTAGGAGATGCAGCAGTAGAGGAAGCAGAATTAGATGCAGCAGCGATATATGCAGCAGAAGGAGATTCAGTAGGAGATGCATCATAAGGGGATTAAACAGCAGGAAATGCACTAGGAGATGCCACAGCAGGGGATGACACAGCGGAAGATGCAGTAGGCGATGCAGCAGCAGTAGATGCAGCAGTGTATGCAGCAGCACGAGATTCAGCAGTAGGATATTCAGCAGCAGGAGATGCAGCATCAGGAGATGCAGTAGCAGGTGATGCAGCAAGATATGCAGATCAGGATATGCATCAACAGCAGATGTGGCATGAGATGCAAAAGCAGGAGATGCAGCAGCAGATGAAGCAGCAGAGGCAGCCGCGAGTGATGCAGCAGCAGGAGGTGCAGCAGCAGGAGGTGCAGCAGCAGGGGAAGCGTTATCAGTAGATGCAGAGAATGTGATGCATCAGAAGGAGATGCAACAGGAAGTGAAGCCGCAGTAGATGAAGCAAGAGATAGAGCAGCAGCAGATGCAGCAGCAGATGCAGCAGCAGATGCAGTAGCAGGACTTGTAGCAGGAGATGAAGCAGCAGGATGTGAAGCAGCAGCAGATGCAGCAGCAAGTGCAGAAGATGCAGCAGAAAGTGGCGCGTAAATAGATGCATTAGGAGAAGATTCATCAGCAGGAGATGGAGCAGGAGATGCAGCCGCAAGAGATGTAGGACGAGATGCAGCCGCAAGAGATGCAGCATTAGATGCGGAAGGAGATGCAGTAGCCAGAGATGTAGCAGCAGGATATGCAGCCGGGGATAAGAAAGAGGAGATGAAACCTGAGATGCAGCAGGAGGAGATGCATAAGCAGTAGATGCAGCAGCAAGATAGACATCAGAAGGAGATGAAGCAGTAGATGCAGCAGCAGGAGATTAAGCGGCAGGAAATACATTAGGAGATGCAGTAGCAGGATAGGCAGGAGGTGATGTAGCAGAAAATGCAGCAGCCGAAGATGCAATAGAAGGAGATGCAAAATCACACGAAGCAGCAGGAGATGCAGCAACAAAACATGCAGCAGGAAATGCAGCAGGAGATTAATCAGCAGAGGTAGTAAGAAACGCAGCAGGAGGAAATGCAGCAGCAGAAGGAGATGCAGCAGCAGGAGCAGCAGCAGATGCAGAAGCAGTTGCAGCAGGAGACGATGCAGGAGAAGATGCAGCAGCAGGAGATGCAGCAGCAGAAGGAGCAGCAGGGGATGACGCAGCAAGTGTTGCAGAAAGAGATGCAGGTTGAGGGGATGAAGCAGCAGGAGATACAGCAGCAGGAGCTGCAAAAGGAGATTCAGCAGGTGATTCAGCAAGAGGAGTGGCAGCTGGATATTCTGCAACAGGAGATGCAACAGGAGATTCAGCAGTAGATGCAGCAGTAGGAGATTCAACACTAGATGCTGCAGCAGGACATGGAGTAGGAGATGCCGCCACAAAAAATTCAGGAAGATGTAAATCAGCAGCAGATGCAGCAGCAGATGCAGCCGCAGGAGATGCAGAAGTAGATCGAGCAGAAGGAGGTGCAGCAGAATGGGGAGATATAGCAGCCGATTCAGCAGTGGATGAAGCAGCAGCAGCTGAAGCAGCAGATGCACCAGATGGAGCAGCAGGAGATGCTGCAGGGGATGAAGCGGTAGATGTACAGTAGGAGATGTAGAAGGAGATGCATCATCAGGAGATGCAGCAGCAGATGCAGCAGCAGGAGATGCAGCAGGTAATGCCAAAGCAGGAGATGCAGCAGCAGATGTAGTAGACAGAGATGCATCAGGAGATAGAGCAGCAGGATAATCAGCCGCAGATGCATAAGCTGGAGATGCAGCAGGAGGAGGTGCAGTAGCAGGAGATGCAGCTGCAGCCGATGGATCAGCAGATTCAGCAGCAGATGCAGCAGGAGATGCAGCAGCAGGAGATGCAACAGGAGATGAAGCAAGAGCTTTAGAAGGAGATGCAGAAGGAGATACAGAAGGAGATGCAGCAGCAGAAGATGTAGAAGCAGATAAAGCAGCAAATGGAGCAGGAGATGCAGCAGGAGATGCACCAGCAGGAGATAAAGCCGCAGATGCCTCAGCAGGAGATGCCTCAGCAGGAGATGCAGAAGCAGGAAGGGATACAGAGACAGGAGATGCAGCAGCAGGGGATGCAGCAGCAGGAGATGCAGCAGCACATGCTGCAGAGGAGGTTCAGCAGCAGGAGATGTGACTGAAGCAGAAGCAACAGCAGATTCAGCAGGAGGTGCAGCAGCAGCACATGCAGCAGCAGGAGATGCAGTGGGAGATGAATGAGGAGCTTCAGCAAGAGCTGCAGCAGCACGAGCTGCAGCAGGAAATGCAGCAGCAGGAGATGCAATAGGAGATGCAGCGGCAGGAGATGCAGCAGTAGATTCAGTAGGAGATGCAGCAGGAGGAGATGTAGCAGGAAATGCAGCAGGAGGAGATTCAGAAACAGGAGATCCAGCTGAAAGAGATCCAGCATGAGATGCAGCAGGCGACAGAGCAACAAGAGATGCAGCAGTTGGAGATGCAATAGAAGAGATGCACCTGGAGATGCAAAATCACACGAAGCAGCAGGAGATGCAGCAACACAATATGCAGGAGAAGATGCAGGAGCAGGAGATGCAGGAGGATCTGAAGCAGCAGCTACCGAAGGAGATGCAGCAGCAGGAGATACAGCAGGAGATCAAGCAGCAGATCAAGCAGGAAATGCAGCAGATGCAGCAGGAAATGCAGCAGATGCAGCAGCAGATGCAGCGGGAGGAGATGCATCAGCAGGAGATGCAGAAAGAGATGCAGCAGCAGGAGATTCAGCAGGGAGAGATGCAGCAGCAGCAGATGCAGCAGGAGTTTCAGCAGCAGACACAGCAGGATATAAAGCAGCAGACACATCAACAGGAGATGCAGTAAGAGCTTTAGCAGGAGATGCAGCAGGAGATTTAGCAGGAGATGCAGCAGCAGGAGATGTAAAAGAAGATACAGCAGCAGGAGATTCAACAGCAGCAGATGCAGCAGCACATGCAGCAGGAGATGCACCAGAATGTGTTGAACTCGCAGATGAATCAGCAGGAGATGCAGAAGCAAGAGATGAAGCAGCAGGAGATGCAGCAGCACATGCCGTAGGAGGAGGTGCAGCAGCAGGAGATGCAGCCAAGGTAGAAGCAACAGGAGATTCAGCAGAAGATACAGCAGGAGCTGCAGCCGCAGAAGATGCAGGAAGAGCTGCAGCAGCACGAGATGCATCAGCAGGAGATGCATCAGCAGATGCAGCAATAGATGCAGCAGAAGGAGAGGCAGCAGCAGATGTAGCAGGAAATGAAGATTCAGCAGAAGATGCAGTAGGAAGAGAATCTTCACCAGATGCAGCAGCATGAGATGCAACAGCATGAGTTGCAGATGCAGGAGATATAGCAGGATGTAAAGAATGAGGAGATGCAGCAGGAGATAAAGCAGCAGGAGATGAAACAGCAGCAGATGCAGCAACACATGAAGCAGGAAATGCAGCAGGAGATGCAGAAGCAGGAAATGCAGTCGCAGATTCATCAGCAGCAGGAAATGCAGAAGCAGATACATCAGCAGCAGATGCAGCAGAAGATGCAATAGGAGCTGAAGCAGGAGCTACAGCAGAAGACTATGCAGGAAAAGGAGATGCAGCCGCAGGAGATGCAGCAGCAGGAGATTCAGCAGGAAATGCAGCAGGGGAAGGTTCATCAACAGGAGATCCAGCAGAAAGAGGTCCAGCTGGAGATGCAGCAGACGATAGAGCAGCAAGAGATGCAGCAGGAGATGCAGGAGGATCTGAAGCAGAAGATGCAGAGGGAGATGCAGCAGCAGGAGATGCAGAAGTAGATGCAGCAGGAGATGCAGCAGAACGAGATGCAACAGAACGAGATGCAGCAGGAGATGCAGAAGCAGATGCAGAAGGATATGCAGATTCAGCAGGAGATGCATTAGGAAGGGAATCTTCAGCAGATTCAGCAGCATGAGGAGCAGCGGAAGGAGATAGAGCAGGATATGTAGCAGGAGGAGTTGTATAAGGAGATACAGCACCAGGAGATGAAGCAGCAGTAGATGAGCAGGACATGAAGCAGGAAATGCAGCAGGAGATGCAGCAGCAGAAGATGCAGCAGCAGAAGATGCAGCAGCAGACTATGAAGCAGGAGATGAAGCAAGAGCTTTAGCATGAGATGCAGCAGCAAGGGATAAAGCAGGATATGCAGCAGAAGGGGATGAAGCAGAAGATGTAGCAGGCGATGCAGCAGCAGGAGGTGCAGCAGATGCAGCAGTAGAACCTGCAGCAGCAGGAGATGGAACAGCAGATACAACGGCAGATGCAGCAGAAGATGCAGCAGCAGGAGATGCAGCAGGAGATTCAGAAGGAGATGCTGTAGGAGGCAAGGCAGGAGTAGATGATGCAGCAGACGCTGTAGCAGGCGATGCAGAAGAACAAGATTCAGTAGGAGATGCAGCAGTTTTAGATACAGCAGAGGATGCAGCAGCAGGAGATGCAGAAGCAGGAGATTCAGAAGGAGAGTCAGACGAAGGAAATTCAGCAGCAGGAGATGCAGCAGCAGTGGATTCAATAGCAGAAGATGCAGGTGAGATGAAGCAGGAGATGCAGCAAGACGCGATGCAGCAGGATACGAAGCAGCAGGAGATGGAGCAGCAGCAGATTCAGCAAGTGATTCTGCAGCAGTAGATGCAGCACCAGGAGATGCAGAGACAAAGATGCAGAAGCAGGAGATACAACAGGAGATGCAGCAAGAGATGTAACAAAAGACGCATCAGCAGGATATGAAGTAGCAGAAGATACAGTAGAAAATGAAGCAGCAGATGCACAAGAAAATGCAGCAGGAGATGCAGCAGCAGAAGATGCAGCATCAGGAGAAGCAGTAGAAGATGCAGCAGGAGATACAGCAGCAGATGCATCAGGAGTTGCAAGAACAGGAGATGCAGAAGTAGGAGATGCAGTAGCAAGACTTACGGGAGTAGGAGATGCAGAAGCAGGAGATTCAGCAGCAGGAGATGCAGCATCAAGGGATACAGCAGGAGATGCAGCAGAAGGGGATGAAGCAGTAGAGGATGAAGCAGGAGATGCAGAGATGAAGAGGCAATAGTAGGAGATGCAGCAGGAGATGCAGCTGCAGGAGATGCAGCAGCAGGAGGTGCAGAGTACAAGCTGCAGAGAAGAAAATGCACCAACAGGAGATGCAGCAGGAGATGCAACAGCAGATGCATCAGCAGGAGATTTGACAGCAGAATATTCAGCAAAAAATGCAGCAGGAGATGCAGCAGGATAAGATGCAGCAGCAGGGGATGCAGCAGGAGATGCCACAGCAGGCGCAGCAGGAGGAGATGCATCAGGAGATTCATATTCAGATTGAGATGCATCAGGAGATGTAGCAGGATATGTAGCAGCAGGAGATGCCGCAGGATATTCAGGAGGAGATTCCGCAGAAGGAGATGTAAGAGCAAGAGATGAAGCAGCAGGAGATGCAGCCGCAGCAGATGCAGCAACAGATTTAGCAGGAAATTCAGTAGCAGGATATGCAGCAGTATGTGCAGCAGGAGATGCAGCAGCAGGAGATGTAGCAGTAGGTGAAGTAGAAGAAGCAGCAGGAGATGCAGTAGGAGATGCAGCAGAAGGAGATGCAGAAGCAGATGAAGCAGGACATGCAGAACCAGCAGGAGATGCAGCAGCAAGAGATGCCTCAGATGATAAAGCATTAGGAGAAGCAGCAGGAGATGCTGCAGCAGGAGATGCAGAAGCAGAAGATGAAGTAGGAGATGCATCAGTAGTAGATAGAGCAGGGGATGCAGCAGCAGAGGATTTTGCAGCAGGAGATGCAGCAGGAGGTGCAGCAGGAGATGCAGAGATAAGAGATGTAGCATTAGGAGATGCAGCTGTAGGAGATGCAGCAGCAGGAGATGCTGTATGACATGCAGCAGTAGAAGATGCATCAGCAGGAGATTCAGCAGGATATGCGGCAGGAAATGCAGCAGCAGGAGATACAGCAGTAGGAGAATCAGCAACAGGAAATGCAGCAGGAGATGCAGCAGCAGATGAAGTAGCACATGCAGAAGCAGCCGACACAGCAGCAGTGGATCCAGCAGCAGGTTAAGTAAGAGAGTCAGCAGCAGGAGATGCTGCAGCAGATTCACAAGAGAAGATGCAGCAGCAAGAGATGCAGCAGGAGATGCAGCAGAAGTAGATGCAGCAGGAGAAGCAGCAGGAGTAGATGCAGCAAAAGATGCAGGAGCAGGAAATGCAGCGGGAAATGCAGAAGGATATACAGCAGGAGAAGCATCAGGAGGAGGTGCAGCAAGAGATGCAGATGCAGCAGCAGGACATGCAGCAGTAGAAGATGCAATGGGAAATGCAGCAGGAAATGCAACAGCAGGAATTGTGGTACCAGGAGATGCAGCAGGAGATGCAGCAGGAGATGAGGCAGCTGACGTACCAAGATATATCGTAGGAGATGCAGCAATAAATGTATCAGTACAAAATGCAGTGGGAGATGAAGCAGGAAATGCAGCACGATATGCAGGAGAAGTACATGCAGCAGGAGATGAAGCAGAAAGAGATGCAGCAGCTAGAGATGCTACAGGAGATTCAGTAGGAGATGCAGCAGGAGGAGATGCAGAGAAGTAGATGCAGAGAAGAGGATGCATCAGAAGGAGATCTAGCAGGAGATTCAGCCACAGTAAATGCAGCAAGAGTTACAGCAGCATCGGATGCAGCAGCAGCAGATGCAGCAGCAGATGCAGAATCAGCACGTACAGCATCAGGAGATACAGCAGGAGATGCAGCAGTAGATGAAGCAGCCTCAGATGCAGCAGCAGATTCAGCAGATGCAGCACTAGTAGATTCAGAAGGAGATGCATCAGCAGGAGATGCAGCAATAGGAGATGCGTCAAAAGATGCAGAAGCAGATGCAGCAAGAGATGCAGCAGGAGATGCAGCAAGAGATTCAGCAGCAGGAGGTGCAGCAGCAAGAAATGCAGCAGTGTATATTGAAGCAGGAGATGAAGCAGCAGTAGCAGATGCAGCACAAGGAGGTGTAACAGCAGGAGATGCTGCAGCAGATGTAACAGAAGAAGATGCAGCAGCAGGAGACGCAGTAGCAGGATATGCAGCAAGATGTGCATCGTGAGAAATGCAGCAAGAGATGCAGCAGGACATTCTACAGCAGGAGATGCAGCAGCAGGATATGCAGCAAGATGTGCATCGTGAGAAATGCAGCAAGAGATGCAGCAGGACATTCTACAGCAGGAGATTCAGCAGGATATGCTAGAGGAGATGCAGCAGCAGGAGATTCATCAGCAGTAGATGCAGCAGCATGAGATGCAGCAGCATGAGATGCAGCAGCAGATGCAGCAGCAAATTAAGTACCAGAAGATGAGGCAGCAGCAGATGCAGCAGCAGATGGAGCAGGAGGAGATGCAGCAGCAGGAAATGCAGAAACAGATGCTGCAGCAGATAATTCAGCAGGGAATGCAGCAGCAGATGCAGCAGGAGAGGCAGCAGCATCATATGCAGCAGGAGATGTAGCAGTAGGAGAAGAAGAAATAGGAGATGCTACAGGAGAATCAGCAGGAGGAGATGTAGAGTAGAAGATGCAGAGAAGAAGATGCAGCAGAAGGAGATACAGCAGAATATTCAGCCGAAATAAATCAGCAAGAGTTACAGCAGCATCAGATGCTGCAGCAGATTCAGCAGCAGGAGATGCACCAGTAGGAGATGTAGCAGAAGATGTAGCAGTAGATGAAGGAGGAAGTGATGAGGCAGCAGATTCAGCAGATGCAGCAGCAGTAGATTCAGAAGGAGATGCAGCAGGTAGAGCTGTAGCAGGAAATGGAGATGAATGTGCAGCAGCAGGAGATGAAGCAGGAGATGCTTCAATAGGAGGTGCAACATGATATGCAGTGGAAGGAGATGCAGCAGTAGGAGGTGCACCAGGAGATTTAGCAGGAGGTGCAGCAAAAGGAGATGCAGCAGCAGAAGATGCAACAGGAAATGTAGCCACAGGAGATACACCAGGAGGTATAGCAGCAGCAGCAGATGCAGCAACATATGCAGCAGCAGGAGATGACTAAGAGATGCAGCTGCAATTGATGCAGCAGGAGATGCTGGAGACGGAGATGCCAGAAGAAGTAGATGCAGAAGGAGATGCATCAGCAGGAAATGAAGCAGGAGATGCATCAGCAGGAGACACAGCAGGAGGATCTGCATCTCTGCTGCATCTCCTGCTGCTTGTCCAATTGCATCTGGTTCTGCATCTCCTGCTGCTTCATCTCCTGCTGTATCTACTGCTGCATTGCCTCCTGTATCTCCTGCTGCTGAATCTCCCGTTGCATCTACTGCTTCAGATCCTCCTGCATCTCATGCTGTATCTGCTGCTGCTGCATCTCCTGTTTCTGTATCTCCTGCTGCATCTCCTCCAGCTGCATCTTCTGCTGATTCTGCTACTGCATCACGTGCTTAATCTCTTGCTCCATCTCCATCTGAATTTCCTGCTGCTGCATCACCTGCTACTGCATCTGCTGTAGCATTTCCTACTGCTGCATATTCTGCTTCTTCATATCATTCTGCATTTACTGCTGCTGCATATCCTACAGCTGCATGTCCTACTGCATCTCCTGCTGCTGCACCTGCTGCTGCATCTCCCGCTGCTGCATCTCCTGCTGATGCATCGACCGCTTCTGCATCTGGTGATGCATCTCCTGCTGACGCATCTCATGATGCTGAATCTCCTGCAACATATTCTGCTGTGACGACTCCTGCTGCATCTCTTGCTGAATTTTCCTGCTGCAACTTTTGCTGATCTGCTGCTGCTACCTCAGATACTGCTGATTTATCTCCTGCTGCTGCATATACTTCTTCTACATTTACTACTGCCTCGTGTACTTCTGCATCTCCTGCTGCATCTCCTGCTGTTGCATCTCCTGGTGCATCTCCTCTTGCTGTATCTCCTGCTGCATCGCCTGCTGCTGCATATCCTGTTGCATCGCCTGCTGCATAGCCACTTGCTGCATCTCCTGCTGCATCTCCATCTGCATCTCCTGTTTGATTTCTAGCTGATGCATATCCTGCTGGTGCATTTTCAGATTCATCTCCTGCATTTTTTTCTGCATATCCTGCTGTTTCTCTTCCTGTCGCATATCCTTTGGAGTCTCCTACTGCTGCATCTGGTGCTGCTTCACATACTAGTGCATCTACAGGTACATCTCCTGTTGGTGTATCTACTGCTGCTGCATGTGTTGTTTCATCTCCTGCTGCTGCATCTGCTACTGCATTTGCTCATGCCGTATCTCTTGCTGCATCTACTACAGCTTCATCTTCTCCTGCATCTCCTTCTGCTACATCTTCTCTACATCTCCTGCTACTGCAACTTTGGCTACTCGACCTTGTGCTACATGTCGTCCTGCTGCATTTCCTCCTGCTGCATGTTCTGCATTTGTTGCTGCATTTGTTGCTGCATTTGTTGCTGCATCTGCTGCTGATTCATCTTCTAAATTTTTTCCTGCTAAATCGCATCCTGCTGTATCTCCTCCTGCTGTATCTCCTCCTCCATCTCTCGCTGCTTCATCTGCTGCTGCATCTCCTGCTGTTTTATCTGCTGCTGCAACTGTTTCTAATGCACCAGCGGATTCATCTCATGATGCTGCTCTCCTGCTGCATCTCCTGCTGCTGAACTCCTGGTGGTGCATACCCTGCTGCATCTCCTGCTGCTGCAGCATCTCCTGCTGCTGCAGCATCTCCTGCTGCATCTCTTGCTGCATCTCTTGGTGCTGCATCTCCTGGATCTGTTGCTGCTAATTCATCTACTACTGTGTTTCATGCTACATCTCCTGCTGCTGTATCTCCTCCTGCTGGATCATCTCCTGCATCTATTGCTGCATCTCCTGCATCTGTTGCTGCATCTGCTGCTAATTCATCTACTACTGTGTTTCCTGCTATCTCTCCTGCTGCTGTATCTCCTCCTGCTGGATCATCTCCTGCATCTATTGCTGGTACATCTTCTGCTGCATCCCCTGCTGCTGCATCTCCTGCTGCAACTCCTCTGATTCATTACTGGATTCATCTCATGATACTGCTCTCCTGCTGCCTTTCCTGCTGCCGAATCTCCTACTGGCGCATACCCTGCTGCATCTCGTACTGCTGAAACATCTACCGCTGCATCTCCTCCGTAATCTCCTGCTGTTGCACCTCCTGGTGCTTCTCTTGCTGCATCTCTGGTGGCTGCATCTCCTGCTCCATCTCCTGCTGATGAAACTTCTCCTGATGCATCTATGTATGCATCACTTGCTGCTGCATCTTCTGCATTTCCTGCTGCATCTCTTCCTGTTGCATCTGCAGCATTTGCTCCTGCATCTGCTGCTGCTTTACATACTGCTGCATCTCCTGCTGCATCTCCTTCTGCTGCATCTCCTGCTGATGGATCTCCTCCTGCATCTGCTGCTGCTGCATCTGCTGCGGCTACATCTCCTGCTGCTTCATCTCCTGCTCTTGTAACTCCTTCTGCTCAATCTCCTCCTGAATATCCCGCGGCATCTCATACTGCTACATATCCTGCTACGTCTCCTGATGCATCTCCTTCTGAATATGCATCTCCTGATGCATCTCCTCCTGCTGCGTCTCCTACTGCTGTGTCTACTGCTCTGTCTCTTGCTGTATCTGCTGCTGCTGCATCTCCTGCTGCTGAATCTTCTTCTGCTGCATCTCCTTCTGAATCTCCTGCTGCTGTGTCTTCTGCTGCTGCGTCTCCTGCTGCCTCTCCTACAGCTGCATCTCCTCCAGCTAAATCTCCCCCTGCATCTGCTGCTGCATCTCCTGGTGAATCTCCTACTCGTGCATCTCATTCTTCATTGCCTGTTTCTGCATCTCCTGCTCCTGCATCTCCTGATGCATCTGCTTCCACATCTACTACTGCACCTTCTACTGCTTCCTTTCCACATGCTGCATCTCCTGCTGCATCTCCTGCTGCTGCATCTTATCCTGCTGCATCTCCTGCTGCTTTATCCCCTGAAGCTGCATCTCCTGCTGCAACTCTTGCTGTGGTATCCCCTGCTGCTGCATCTCCTGCGATATTTACTGCTGTGGCATCTCCTGCTGCGCTGTCTCCTGTTATATCTCCTGCTGTTGCCTCTTCTGCTGCATCTCCTACTGCATCCCCTCGTTCTGCATCTCCTGCTGGATCTTCTGCTTCATCTCCTGCCATAACTTCTGCTGCATCTCCTGCCGCTGCATCTGCTGCACATTTCCTGCTGAATCTGCTGCTGCTGCATCTCCTCCTGCATCATTTCCTCCTGCAACTGCTTCTGCATCTGCTGCTTCTTCTGCTGCTGCATCTCTTCCTGATGCATTTCTTGCTGCCTCTGCTAATTAATCTACTGTGGTATTTCCTGTCGCATGTTGCGTTGCTGCATCTCCTGCTGCTTTGTGTGATTTTGCCTCTCTTGGTGCTGGATTACCTGCTTCATCTCCTCCTGCATCATCTCCTGCTGCATCTGTTTGTGCATCTGCTGCTTCATCTGGTACAGCTGTATCTACTGCTGCATCTCCTGTGGCTTCATCTCCTTCTGCATCTCCTGATGCTGCATCTCATGCATCATATCCTGCAGATGCATTTCCTTTTGCTGCATCTTCTGCTGCGTCTCCTGCTACTGCATTACCTCTGACTGCATCTCCTCCTGAATCTGCTGCTGCATTTGCTGCAGCTCCATCTCCCTCTGATGCGTTTTCTCCTGCATCTCCTACCAAATCTCCTGTTCCTGCATCTCCTGCTGCTCTATCTGCTGCAGCATCTTTTTCTGAATCTGCATCTGCTACTGCATCTGCTGCTTATGCCTATCTCCGGCTCCTTCATCTCCTTCTGCAACTTCTGCTGTTGTTTCTCATGCTGCTGCAACTCCTGCCTCATCTCCTGCTACAGGAGATTAAGCAGGAGATGCAGCAGGAGGAGATTGCAGCAGCAGGAGATGCAGAGAAGAAAATGCAGCAGAAGGAGATACAGAAGAAGAGTCAGCCGAGATAAATGAGCCAGAGTTCCAGCAGCATCAGATGCAGCAGCAGAGGATGCAGCAGCAGATGCAGAATCAGGAGACACACCAGCAGGAGATGTAGCAGTAGATGAAGTAGCAGCAGATGCAGCAGCAGATCCAGTGGATGCAGCAGTAGTAGATTCAGAAGGAGATGCAGCAGGACGAGCTGCAGCAGGAAATGCAGATGAATATACAGCAGCAGGAGATATAGCAGGAGATGCATCTGCATGTGATGCAGCAGGAGATGCAGCAGGAGATACAGCAGCAGGAGATGCAGCAGCAGGAGATGAAGCAGGAGATGCTTCCATAGGAGGTGCAGCAGTTATAGATTCGGAAGGAGTTGCAGAAGTATAGATTCAGCAGGAGGAGTTGCAGCAGGAGGAGTTGCAGCAGGATATGCAGAATAAGATGCATCAGCAAGAGATGCATCGGGAAATGCACCAGCAGGAGATGCAGCAGCAGGGGATGTAGTAGCAGGAGATGCAGACGGAGATGCAGCAGCAGCAGCAGGAGTAGCAGATACATCAGGAGATGCAGAAGCAGGAGAAGCATCAGGAGATGCAGCAACATGAGATGAAGCAGGAGATGCAGCAGCAGGAGATTAAGCAGCAAATTCAGGAGTAGAGGCATCAGCAAGAGATGTAGCAGCAGGAGATGCAGCAGCAGATGCTGAAGCAGGAGATTCAGCATCAAAATCAGGAGAAGAGGCAGCAGCTGCAGGTAGAGCAGCAGGAGATGAAGCAGCAGATGCTGAAGCAGGAGATACAGCATCAGGAGATACAGCAGGAGATGCTGTAGCAGGAGATGCAGCAGAAGGAGGTGCAGAAATAGATGTAGCAGCAGGAGATACAGCAGCAGGAGGTGCTGCAGGACATGCTGTAGCAGGAGATGCTGTAGCGGGAGATGCAGCAGGAGGATATGCAGAAATAGATGTAGCAGCAGGAGATGCAGCAGCAAAAGATGCTGCAGGAGATACAGTAGGAGGAGATACAGCATGAGATGCAGAAGGACGAGGTGCAGCAGGAGATGAAGCAGCAGGATATTCAGAATGAGTTGCAGAAGCAGGAGATGCAGCAGTAGGAGTTGCAGAAGCAAGACATGGATTAGCATGAGATGCAGCAGAAGGAGAAGCATCCACAGCAGATTCAGCAGCAGATTTAGCAGGATATTCAGCAGGAGATGCAGTAGCAGGCGATGCAACAGCAGGAGATGCAACAGCAGGAGATGCAGAAGAGGGAGGTGCAGCAGAAGGAGATGCAGCAGTAGATGCAGCTGGAGATGCTTTAGCAAAGGATGCAGCAGGACGAGATGCAACATGAGGTGCAGCCACAGGAGATGCAGCAGCAGGAGGTGCACTAGCAGGAGATGCAACAGGAGGAGATGCATTAGCAGAAAATGCAGAAAAGTACATGCAGCAGGAGATGCGGCAGGAGATGCAACAGCAGAAGATGCAGAAGGAGCAGGAGATTCAACAGCAAATTCAGGAATAGAGGCATAAGCAGCAGAGGAAGTAGCAGGAGATGCAGCAGCAGATGCAGCATCAGATGCAGATTCAGAAAAAGATGCAGCATCAAGAGATGCTGCAGCAGAAGGAAATGTAGCAGCAGGAGATGCAGCAACAGGAGATGTAGCAGGAGATGCAGCAGAAGATGCATCAGAGGGAGATGAAGCGGCAGCAAATGTAGCAGCAGATTTGGGAGGAGATGCAGCATGAGATGCAGTTGCAGGAAATACAGTACCAGGAGATGCAGCAAAAGATGCAGCAGCAGGTAATGCAGCAGCAGAAATTGCTGCAGAAAATGCAGCAGCTGGAGATGCAGCATCAGGAGATGCAGAAGGAGATGAAGCCACAGGAAATGCAGCAGTAGATACAGCTGTACCAGATGAAGATGCAGCTGGAGGAGATGCAGCTGGAGGAGATGCAGCAGGAGATACAGAAACAGGAGATGCAGCAGCAGCAGATGCAGCATGAGATGCAGGAGGATCTGAAGCAGTAGATGCAACGGGAGATTCAGCAGCAGGAGATACAGGAGGCAATGCAGCAGTAGATACAGCAGGAGATGAAGCAGTAGGAGATGCAGAACCAGATGCAATTGGAGAAGCAGCAAGATATGCAGCAGAGATGCAGATCCTCCTGCTGTGTCTCCTGCTGATGCATCTCCTGCTTCATTTCCTGCTGATGCATCTCCTTCTGCATCTACTTCTTCTGGCATCTCCGTCTCCAGCATTTCTTGCTGCATCTCATGCTGCTGCATCTACTGCTGACGAATCTCCTGCTGTTGCATCTCCTCTAGCATATCCTGCTGAATCTCCTGCTGTAGAATGTCCTGCTGCATCTCTTGCTGCATTTCTCACGATGCACATCTTGCTGCATATCCTGCTGACGTGTCTCCTGCTGCTGCATCTTCTTTTGTTACATCTGCTGCAGCATCTCCTGCTGCTACACCTCCTTGTGCTGCATCTGCAGCTGCTGCTTCGTCTCCTGCTTCAATATACACTGCTGCATTTCTTGCTGCCTCACCTCCTGCTGCTGAATCTCTTGCTGCATCTCCTGCTGCATCTCTTGCTGCATCTGCTTTCGCATCTTTTGACGCATCTCCTATTGCTGCATCTCCTGCTGATGCATCTCCTTCTAAATCTACTAGTGCTGCATCTGCTGAATCTGCTGCTGCATCTTCTGCTGCATCTGCCGTTGTATCTGCTGTTCCATCTCCTGCTGCTGCAGGTCCTACTGCTGCATCTGCTGCATCTCCTGCTGCTGCATTGCCTGCTGCATCTGTTGCTTCATCCCCTTCTGCTGCATCTCCTGCTGCTGCATCTCCTGCTGCATTTTCTGCTTCATGTCCTGCTCATCTACTGCTGCTTCATCTCCTGGTGCTGTATCTCCTTATACAACTCCTCCTGCTACATATCCTGCCGTATCTCCTTCCACTGCTCCTCATGCTGCTGAATCTGCTGAAGATTCTCTTCCTTATGCATCTCCTGCTAAATCTGCATCTCCTGCTGCATCTGCTTCTGCATCTCCTGCTGCATCTGCTTCTGCATCTCGTTCTGCTGCATCTCGTTCTGCTGCATCTTCTGCTCCATCTCCTTCTGTTGCATCTCCTTCTGCTGCATCTCCTGTATCTGCATCTCCTGATTCTGCTTCTCCTGCTGCAGCTCCTATGGAATCTCCTGATGCATATCCTTACGCTGCATCTTCTGCTGCTGCATTTCCTGCTGCAGCTCGTGCTGCTGCAGCTCTTGCTGAAGCTCCTCATTCATCTCCCACTGCATCTCCTGCTGCTGCATGTGCTGCTGCTGCACCTCCTGCTGAATCTGCTGTTGCTTCTGCTTCAGTCACATCTCCTGCTGCTGAACCTCCTCTGCAGCATGTGCTTCTGCATCTCCTGCTGCTGCATCCCCTGCTGCTGCATCTCCTGTCTCTGTATCCCTTTCTGCTTCTGTATCTCCTGCTGAGGCATCTGCGGCTTTATCTCCTGCTGGTGCATCTCCTGCTGCATCTGCTGCCCCATTTGCTGCTTTATCTGAGTCTACATCTTCTGCTGCTGCATCTCCTTCTGTATCTCCTTCTGCATCTCCTTCTAAAGCTCTTGCTTCATCTCCTGTTGCATCTCCTGCTGCTGCATCTCCTGCTGCATCTGCTGCTGAATCTGCTGATCCATCGGCTGCAGCTGCATCTCCTGCTACTGCACCTCCTCCTGCTGCATCTCCAGCTTATGCATCTGCGGCTGATTATCCTGCTGCTCTATCTCCTGATGCATCTCTGTCTACTACATCTGCTGCTGCATCTCCTGCTTTGGCATTACCTGCTGCATCTCCTGCTGCTGCATCTGCTGCTGCATCTCCTGATGATGCATCTCCTTCTACATCTCCTACTGTACATCTACCGCTTCATCCCCTGCAGCATCTCCTGCTGCTCCATCTGGTGCATCTGCTGCTTCAGCTGCTGCTGCTTCATCCACTGCTGAATCGGCTGCTATATCTCCTCCTTCTGCTGCACCTCCTTCTGCTCGATCTACTTCTGCATCTCCTGCGGCTGCATCTGCTGCTGCATCTGCTGCTGATTTACATCTTCCTGAATTTTTTGTGGCGGCATCTCCTACTCCATGTCCTGCTGCAGCATCTAGTGTTGTATCTCCTACTGCTGCATCTACTGCTGAATCTCCTGCTGCATCTCCTGTTGCAGAATATCCAGCTGCCACTCCTCTTGCTGAATCACCTGCTGTATCTCCTTTTGCAGCTCCTGCTGCTTCATCCCCTCAACCTGCATCTCTTTCTGCAACACTTGCTGCGTCATCCCCTGCTGCTCCTTCTGCTGCTGCATCTACTGCTGCTGCATTTTCTCCTGCATCGTCTCCTGCTGCAACTGCTTCTGCAGCTGCTGCTGCTCCTGCTGCTGCATCTCCTCCTGCTGCGTTTCTTACTACCTCTGCTGATTAATCTCCTGCTGCATTTCCTGCTGCATGTTTTGTTGCTGCATCTCCTGCTGCTTCGTGTGATTTTGCATCTCCTTCTATTGCATCTTTGGCTGCTGCATTTTCTGTTACATCACCTCCTGCCTATCCTGCTACTGCATCTCCTAATGTATTTCCTGCCGCTTAATCTCCTGCTGCTGCATCTACTGCTTCATCTCCTTCTGATGTCTATCTTGCTGCTGCATCTACTGCTTATGCATCTCCTCCTGCTGCATCTCAGGTTTCATCTCCTCTTTCTTATCCCCGGCTGCATATCCTGCTGCTACATCTCTGGCTACTGCATCTCCTTCCGCATCTAATGCTGCATCTCTTGCTGCTGCATCTCGTCCTACATCTCTTGCGGCTGCATCTCCTGCTCCATCTCCTGCTGATGAATCTTCTCCTAATGCATCTATTTACGCGTCACTTTCTGCTGCATCTTCTGCATTTGCTGCTGCATCTGCTGCTGCTTCACATCCTGCTGCTTCATCTCCTGCTACATGTCCTGCTACTGCATCTGCTGCTGCATCTGCTGCTGCTCTATCTCTTGCCTCATCTACTGCGGCTTCACTTCCTGTTGCATCTCCTTCTGATGCATCACATTCTCTGCATCTACTGATAATGCTTCCCTTGCTGCTGCATCTCCTGCTTCTGCATCTCCTGCGGCTGCCTCTGCTGCTTCATCTGCTGCTGCATCTCCTGCTTTTGCATCTGCTGCTGGATCTCACGCCACATCTGCTGATGATGCATATCCTGATCTGCATATCTTGCTGCATCACCTGCTACTGCATCTCCTGCTGCTGAACCTCCTACTGCTGAATCTCGTGCTGCTGCATACACTGCTGCATCTACTGCTGCTGCATCGCCTACTGCATCTTCCGCTGTGTCATCCCCTGCTGTGGCATCTCCTAGTGCATTTCCTGCTGTTTAATCCCCTTATGATGCATCTCCTACTGAATCTCCTTCTGCTGCATATGTCGCTGCTGCATCTAATTCTACTTCCTCTACTGATGCATCTCCTACCTCATCTACTACTGATGCATCTCCTCCTGATGTAGCAGGAGATGCAGCAGTAGACGAAGCAGGAGCTGATGAGGCAGCAGATTCAGCAGATGCGGCAGGAGTAGATTCAGGAGGAGATGCAGCAGGAAGAGCTGCAGCAGGAAATGTAGATGAATATGCAGCAGCAGGAGATACAGCAGGAGATGCTTAAGTAGGAGATGAATCTGCAGGTGATGCACAAGGAGATGCAGTACGTTATGCAGAAAGAGATGCAGCAGGAGCTGCAGAACGAGATGCAGCAGCAGGATATGCAGTAGAGGAGATGAAGCAGGAGATTGCTTCAATAGGAGGTGCAACTTGAGATGCAGCAGAAGGAGATGCAACAGGAGGAGATGCAGCAGCAGGAGATGCAGCAGGAAATGTAGCCACAGGAGATACATCAGGAGGTACAGTAGCAGCAGCAGATGCAGCAGCAGCAGATGCATAAGAGATGCAGCCACAATTGATGTAGCAGGAGATGCTGGAGACGGAGATGCCAGAAGAAGTAGATGCAGAAGCAGGAGATGCAGAAGGAGATGCATCAGCAGGAAATGAAGCAGGAGATGCATCAGCAGGAGACACAGCAGCAGGATATCAGGAAGGAGATGCACCAGCAGGAAATGCTTCAGGAGATGAAGCGGGAGATGCTGCAGCATATGATACAGCAGCAGATTCAGCAACAGATGCAGCAGCAGGAGATGTTGCAGCAGGAGAAGCAATAGGAGATGCAGAAGCAGGAGATGCAGTGGCAGGAGATGCAGCAGAAGGAGATGCAATAGGAGGAGATGCTGCAGGTAATGTAGCAGTAAGAGATGTAACAGGAGATTCTGCAGCAGAAGAGTACGCGGGACATACCGCAGCCGGTGATGTAGCAGAAGAAGATGCAGTATGATATGCAGCAGCACCAGATGAAGCAGCATATGCTGCAGATATAGCAGTAGGAGATGCAGCCGGTGATGCAGCAGCAAGCGATGCATCAAGAGGTGCTTATGAAGCTGCAGCAGCAGGAGATGTAGCAGGAGATGCAGCAGTACATGAAGCAGCAGCAGATGCAAAAGTAGATTCAGGAGATGCAGGAGAAGGAGATGCAGCAGGAGAGGAAACAGCAGAAGATACAGAAGGAGATGCAGCATCAGAAGATGAAGAAGGAGATGAAGTAGAAAATGCAGAAGCAAATGCAGCAGGACATGCAGAAGGATGAGATGCTGCATCAGTTGAAGCAGCAGGAGATGCAGCAGCAGATGCATCACGAGATGTAGCATCATCAGCAGATGCTGCAGCAGCAGATGCTGCAGGATTTGCAGCTGCAGGAGATGCTGCAGGAAATGCAGCAGGATATGCTACAGCAGGAGATGAGGAAACACCAGCTGCAGCAGGACATCCAGAAGGAAATGCAGCAGCAGGAGATGCGTATTCAGCAGGTGATGCAGCAGGGTATGCAGCAGGAGATTGAGCAAGGGGAGATGCACCCTGAGATATAGCAGCAGGAGATGTAGCTGGAGATGCAGCAGTCGGAGATGCATAAGCAGTAGATGCAGCAGCAAGATATACATCAGAAGGAGATGAAGCAAGGGATGAAGCAGGAGAGGCAGCAGCAAGATATACATCAGAAAGAGATGAAGCAAGAGATGAAGCAGGAGAGGCAGCAGCAAGAGAGGAAGCAGCGGGGGATGCAGCATCAAGAGATGCATCAGGAGATGCTGCTACAGGAGGCGCAGCAGCAGTGTATGAAGCAGGAGACCCATCAGCAGGAAATGCAGAATGAGATGATGCAATAGATATTGCAACAGAAGGTGTAGCAGTATATGCAGTTGGAGATGCTGCAGCTGGAAATGCTACAGGAGATAAAGCAGTATATGCAGTTGGAGATGCTGCAGCAGGAGATGTATCTGGAGTGTAGCAGTAGGTGAAGATGCACAATCTACACCAGCACATGCTGCAGATGCAGCAGTTATAGACTCCGTAGGAGTTGCAGCAGGAAGAGATGCACCAGGATATACAGAAAAAAGATGCGTCAGCAAGAGATGCATAAGGAAATGCACCAGCAGGATCTTCATCAGCAGGAGTTGCACCAGCAGGAAATGCAGGAGGAGACGCAGCAGCAGCAGCAAGAGTAGCAGAGTCAGCAGGAGATGCTGCAGTAGATGCAGCAACAGGAGATGCAGCAACAGGAGATGAAGCAGGAGATGCAGCAGGGGGTGCATATTCAGCAGTCGATACAGAAGCAGGAGATGCAGCTGGAGATGCATTAGGTGATTCATTAGCAGGAGATGTAGCAGAATAGGATGCTCCATGATATGCAGCAGCAGGAGATGCAGCAGCAGGCGATGAAGCAGCAAATGCAGCACCAGTATATGCGGCAGCAGAAGATTACGCATGAGAAGCAGCAGCAGAAGATGCAGTATCAGAAGATACATCAGGAAATGCCTCAGCAGACGCAGCAGCACGAGAAGCAGCAGCAGCACATGTAGAAGGATGTGCAGCAGTAGGAGATTCAGCAGCAGGCGATAAAATAGGAGAGTAGCATCATGAGATGAATCCGCAGAAATATAAGAAGGATATGAAGCGGCAGATGTAGCAGCAGGAGATGCAGGAGGAGATCCAGCAGCAGTAGATGCAGAAGAAGGAGAAGTAGCAGTAGATGCAGCATTAGATGAATCAGCAGCAGGTGCAGTAGCAGATGCAAGAGATGCAGCAGCAGAAGATGCAGTAGGATATGCAAGAAATGCAGCAGCAGGAGATGCAGCAGGAGATGCAGCACTAGGAGATGCCGCAGGAAATGCAACAGCAGGAGATGCAGTAGCAGGAGATGCAGAGCAGAAGATGCTGAGAATGATAAACAGCAGAATGAGATGCAGCAAGTGATACAGCAGCAGCAGATGCAGCAGCACATGGAGCAGCAGTAGATGATGCAGCAGGATATGTAGCAGGATATGAAGCAATATGTGAAGAAGAAGCAGATACAGCAGCAGGAGATTCAGCAGGAAGATATGCAGCAGGAAATGCAGAAGATGCAGCAGCAGATGGAGCTGCAGCCACAACAGATGCAGGAGCAGTTTCAGCAACAGATTCAGCGGGAGATGCAACAACAAGAGATGCAGCAGCAGGAGATGCAGAAGAAGGATATGCACCTGCAGGAGATGCAGCAGCAGATACAGCAGTAGATGCAGCAGATTCAGATTCTGCAGGAGATGCAGCAGCAGGAGATGCCGCAGCAGATGCATCACGAGATGTAGCATCAGCAGCAGGTGCTGCAAAAATTGCAGCTGCAGGAGATGCTGCAGGAAATGCAGCAGGATATGCTACAGCAGGAGATGAGGAAACACCAGCTGCAGCAGGACATCCAGAAGGAAATGCAGCAGCAGGAGATGCATATTCAGCAGGTGATGCAGCAGGGTATGCAGCAGGATATACAGCAGGAGATTGAGCAAGGGGAGAGCAAATTCAGGAGCAGAGGCATCATCAACAGATGCAGCATCAGGAGATGCAGCAGCAGATGCAGAAGCAGGAGATTCTGCATCAGTCAGAAGCAGACACAGCAGCAGCAGATGCAGTAGCAGTTGCAGCAGAAGATGCAGATTCAGCAGGAGATACAGCAGCAGGAGGTATCTGCTGCTGTATCTCCTGCTGAATCTGCATCTCCTGCTACTTCATCTCCTGCTGCTGCATCTCCTGCAGCATATCCTGCTGCTACATCTCCTACTGCTGCATCTTCTGCTGCTGCTTCTGCTGCTGCATCTTCTGCTTCAGTATACACTGCGGCATTTCCTACTACTTCATCTCCTGCTGCTGCATCTCCTGCTGCTGCATCTCCTGCTGCTACATCTCCTGTAGCATATCCTGCTGCTACAGCTTCTACTGCTGCATCTCCTGCTGCTGCTTCTGCTTCTGCATCTCCTGCTTCATTATACACTGCTGCATTTCCTGCTACTTCACCTCCTCCTGCTTAATGTCTTGCAGCATCTCCTGCTGCATCTCCTGCTGCATCTCCTGCTGCATCTCCTGCTGATGCCTCTCCTTCTGAATCTACTACTGCTGCAACTTCTGAATCTGCTGCTTCGTCTGCAGCTGCTTCATCTACTGATGCATCTCCTGCTACATCTCTTGCTGGTGCATCTCCGGATGCTGCATCTGCTGTTGTATCCTCTGCCGCTGCATCTGATGCTGCTGTAACTCTTGCTGCATTTACTGCGGCTGAATTTCTTGCTATATCTCCTCCTGGTGCATCTTCTTTGCATTTACTTCTCTGCATCTCCTCCTGCTGCATCTCCTCCTGCTGCATCTCCTTCTGAATCTCCTGCTGCTACGTCTCCTGCTGCATATGATGCTGCTGCATCTCCAGCTGCATCTGCTGCCCCTGCATTCTCTGCTGCATCTTTTGCTACATCTCCTGCTGGTTCATCTCCTGATGCTTCATCTCTTGCTGCAACTTCTGCTGCAGCATCTCCTGCTCAATATCTTTCTGAATCTCCTTTGGCTGCATCTCCTGCATCTGCTGCTACATCTTTTGCTGATGGATCTCCTCCTGCATCTCTTGCTGACGAATCTGATGCTGCATCTCTTTCTGCTGCATCTCCTGCTGCTGAATAATCTGCTGCTGCGTACACTGCTGCATCTACTGCTGCTGCATCTTCTGCTGCATCTACTGCTGCTGCCTCTCCTGCTGAATCTCCTGCTGCATCTCTTGGTGCTGCATATCCTGATGCTACATCTGCTGCTGCATCTCCTGCTGAATCTCTTGTGATAGAACCTTTCGCTGCATCTCTTGTAGCATTTCTAACGATTCACCGCTTGCTGCATCTCCTGCTTCTGCATCTCCTGCTGCTGCATCTCCTGCTGCTGAATCTCTTGCTGCATCTCCTGCTGCATCTGCTTCTGCATCCTCTGATGCATCTCCTACTGCTTGATCTCCTTCTGATGCATCTCCTTCTGAATCTACTACTGCTGCATCTGCTGAATCTACTGCTGCAACTGCAGCTGCTTCATCTACTGCTGCATCTCCTTCTACATCTCCTGCTGGTGCACCTCCTGATGCTGTATCTGCTGCTACATCCTCTGCTGCTGCGTCTGCTGCTGCTGTAACTCTTGCTGCATTTATTTCAGCTGAATATTCTGCTGTATCCCCTTCTGCTGCATCTTCTTCTCTGCATCTACTTCTCTGCATTTTCTGCTGTTTCATCTCCTCCTGCTGCATCTGTTGCAGCATCTGCTGCTTCTGCATCTCCTGCTAAATCGGCATCTCCTGCTGCAACGGCTTCTGCATGTCCTGCTGCTGCATCTCCTGCTGTGGGATCTCCTGCTGCATCTCCTGCTGTGGGATCTCCTGCTGCATGTGCTGCTGCTTTTTCTCTTTCAGCATCTCCTGCAGCTGCATATCCTTCTGCATCTCCTGCTGCTCTATCTCCAGCTGCATCTCCTCCTGCTGCATCTCCTGCTGCTCAATCTCCTGCTGCTCAATCTCCTGCTGCTCAATCTCTTGCTGCTCAATCTCCTGCTTCTGCATTTTCTGCTCCTCAGTCTCCTGCTGCTGCATCTCATGCTGCTGCATCTGGTGAAGATTCTCTCCCTACTGTATCTTCTCCTGAATCTTCATTTCCTTGTACATCCTCTTTTGCATCTCCTGCTGATGTCTCTCCTGCTGCTGCATCTCCTGCTGCTGTGTCTGCTGCTCAGTCTCCTGCTACATCTGCTGCTGCTGCATGTCCTGCTGCTCAATCTCCGGGTGCTGCGTCTCCTTTGGCATGTGATGCTGCTGCATCTCCTCCTTCTGCATTATCTGCTGCATCTCCTCCAGCGGCATATCCTACTGAATCTCGTCATATGGCATCTCCTGCTGCTGCATCTCCTGCAGATACTCTTAATGCTGCATCTCCTACTGCTTCATCTCCTGCTGCATAGCCTTCTGATGCATCTCCTGCTGCTGTATCTTTTGCAACTGCATCTGCTGCTACATCTGCTGCTGCTGCATCTCTTGCTGCATCTCCTTCTGCTGATTATCGTTAACTACATCATCTGCTCTGCATCCCCTGCTGCTGCATCTGCTGCTGCATCTGCTGCTGCTGCACCTATTACATCTGCTGCTGCATCTGCTGCTGATTCATCTAATGCTGCATCTGCTGCTAGATAGCCTTCTTCTGCATCTACTGCTGCTGGATCTCCTCCTGCATCTCCTGCTTCTGCATATGCTGATTCATATCCTTCTGATTCTTCTGCGGATTCATCTCATGACACTACTCTCCTACTTGATCTTCTGCTGCTGAATATCCTGCTGCTGCAAATCCTCCTGCATGTGCTGCTGCTGCTTCTCTTGCTCCTGTGTCTGCTGCTGCATTTCCTGATGCACCTTGGGATACTGCATCTCCTGCCGCTGCATCTCCTGCGTAGTGTCCTGCTGCTGCAAATGCTGGTGCTGCATCTGCTGCTTCATCTCCTCCTGCTGCATATCATAGTGCATCTTCCTCTGCTACATCTCCTGCTACTGCATCACCTAAGGCATTTCCAGCTGCATTTCCTGCTTCTGCATCTACTGCTGAATATGCATCCCCTGCTGCATCTCCCGCTTCATCTCCTATTGCTGCATCTCCTCTTTCTGCATCTCCTGCCGAATCTGCTACTCCTGCTGCTGCTGCATCATGCTCTGCTGATGCATATCCTGCTGGTGCATTTCCTTATGCATCTCTTGTTGATGCATATCCTGCTGCATCTCTTCCTGCTGCTACTCCTGCTGAATCTATAACTGATGGATCTGCTGCATGTGCTGATGCATATTGTGCTGCTTCACCTACTGCCTCATCTCCAGCTACATCTACTGCTACTGCTGTACCTATTGCTGCTGCATCTGCTGCTGCATCAGCTGCTGCTGCATCCCCTCCTGCAGCATCTCCTACTTCATCATCTCCTGCATATTTTGCTGCATCTGCTGTAGATTCATCTTCTTCTTCATCTCCTGCTGCTGCATCTCCTGTTGCATCTCCTGCTGCTGCATCTTCTGCAGCAGGAAACTCAGCAGAAGTACGTGCAGCAGGGTATGCACCAGCAGGAGATTCAGCAGCAGGAGATGCAGCAGGAGAAGAGTGTCATGAGATAAATCTGCTAATGCATCAGAATGAGTTGAAGCAGGAGACGCAGCAGCAGGAGACGCCACAGAAATGCAGCAGCAATTGATGCAGGAGACGATCCAGCAGGAGGAGATAGAGCAGCAGGAGATGTAGCAGGAGATGCAGCAGTGGGTGAATAAGCAGGAGATGCAGCAGGAGGAGATGCAGCAGCAGTAGATGCAGCCGCAGTAGATGTAGCTGGAGATGCAGCAGTAGGTGAAGCAGCACAATATGAATCAGCACATGCTGCAGATCCATCAGTTATAGATTCAGCAGGAGTAGCAGCAGGAAGAGATGCAGCAAGATATGCAGCATAAGATGCATCAACAAGAGATGCATAAGGAAATGCACCAGCAGGATATGCATCAGCAGGCAATTCAGCCGGAGTTGCGCCAGCAAGAGATGCAGCAAAAGATGCAGCATGCGATGCAGCAGCAGCAGGAGTAGCAGACTCAGCAGGAGATGCAGAAGCAGGAGATGCAGAAACAGGAGATGCAGCAACAGATATTCAACAGTAGAAGATCAAGTAGGAGAGTAGCATCATGAGATGAATCTGCAGAAGAATCAGAAGGATATGAAGCAGAAGATGAAGAAGCAGGAGATGCGGGAGGAGATCCAGCAGCAGTAGATGCAGAAGAAGGATATCTAGGAGCAGATGCAGCATTAGATGAATCAGCAGCAGATGCAGCAGCAGATGTAATAGGTGCAGCAGCAGGAGATGCAGCAGCAGATGGAGCAGCAGGGGATGCAGCAGATGCAGCAGCAGGGGATGCAGTAGCAGGAGATGCAGAGCAGAAGACGTAGTTAAGGATAATCAGCAGAAGGAGATGCAGCAAGAGATACAGCAGCAGCATATGTAGCAGCAGATGCAGCCACAGAAGATGCAGCAGCACATGGAGCAGCAGTAGATGAAGCAGCAAATGCTGCAGCAGGATATGCAGAAGTTTGTGAAGAAGCAGAAGATGCAGCAGCAAATGCTGCAGATGCATCAGCAGGAGATTCAGCAGGAGATGCAGCAGGAAGATATGCATCAGGAAATGCAGAAGATGCAGCAGCAGGAGATACAGCAGCAGATGCAGCAGCAGGGGATGCAGTAGCAGGAGATGCAGAAACAGGCAATGAAGCAGAAAGAGATGCAGGAGTAGGAGATTCACCAGGAGATGCAGCCACAGGAGATGAAGGTTAAAATTCAGCAGAAGATGCACCAGCAGATGCAGGGGGAGATTTAGCTGGAGGAGATGCGGCTGTAGGAGAGGCAGCAGGAGGTACAGCAGCCGAAGATACAGCAGCAGGAGATACAGCAGCAGGAGATTCAGAAGGAGATGCAGCAGCAGAAGATTCAGCAGCAGGAGATGCAGCAGGAGAGCAGTATCATGAGATGAATCCGGTAATGAATCAGAGGAGTTGCAGCAGGAGATGCAGCAGCAGGGGATGCAGCAGAAGATGTACCAGCAATAGATGCAGGAGACGATCCAGCAGGAGGAGATACAGCAGCAGGAGAGATAGCAGGAAACACAGTAGTAGATGAATTAGCAGCAGATGCAGCAACAGATGCAGGAGATGCAGCAATAGATGCAGGAGACGATCCAGCAGGAGGAGATACAGCAGCAGGAGATGTAGCATGAAACACAGTAGTAGATGAATTAGCAGCAACAGATCCAGGAGATGCAGCACCAAGAGATGCAGCAAGAGATGCAGCAGGAGATGCTGCAGCAGCAGGAGATGCTGCAGCAGCAGGAGATGCAGCAGGGTATGCACCACCAGGAGTTCAGCAGCAGGAGATGCAGCAGGAGAGCAGCATCATGAGATGAATCCGCTGGTGCATTAGAAACAGTTGCAGCAGCAGATAAAACAGCAGGAGATGCAGCAGCAGATGAAGCAGCGAGAGATGGAGGAGGAGATACAGCAGGAGGAGATACAGCAGGATGCGATTTAGCAGGAAAAAATTTAGAAGATGAATCAGCAGCAGATGCAGCAACAAATGCAGCAACAAATGCAGAACATGCAGCAGGAGGAAATGCAGCAGGACGACATGTAGCACAAGGTCGAGTAGCCAAAGTTGCAGTAGCAGGAGATGTAGAGAAGATGTAGCAGAAGGAGATGCAGGAGAAGATGAAGCTGTAGTAGATGCAGCAAGAGATACGGCATGAGCAAATGCAGTAGCAGATGCAGCAGCAGGAGATGAAACAACACATGCAGCAGCAGTAGATACACCAACAGGAGATGTACCTGTAGATGCACTAGTATGTGAAGCAGCACCAGATGCAGCAGTAGGAGACTCCAAAGGATATGCGACAGGAAGAGAAACAGCAGGATATGCAGAAAAAAATGCAGGAGATGAATCTGAAAATGCACCAGCAGGATATGCATCAGCTAGAAATCAAACAGGAGATGCAGATGGAGATGCAGCAGGAGATGCAGCAAGTGGCTATGCAGCAGGCGATGCAACAGGATATGCAGCAGCAGGCGATGCAGCAGGAGATACAGCAAGAGGAGATGCACCAGGAGATGCAACAGCAGGAGATGCAGCAGGAGATGCAGAAGTACACGAGGCAGTAGTAAATGTAGAAGAAGTATATGCAGCAGCAGGAGATAAATCAGCAGTATCTGAGGTAGCAGCAGCAGATCAGCAAAAGTTGCAGCAGGAAAATTCAGCAAGAGATGCAGCAGGAGTCGTCACAGCAGAATATGTTGCAGGAGATTCAGCATCATGAGATGCGTCAGCAGGAGATGCATCACCAGATGCAGAAGCGGTCGATGCATCAGCAGGAGATGCAGCAGCGGGAGATGCAGCAGCAGGTGCAGCAGCAGGAGATGCAGTAGGACATGCAGCTGTAGGATATGCAGCAGCAGTAAATGCAGAATGATATGAAGAAGCAGAATATGCAGCAGTAGGAAATGCTACAGCAGATGCAGTAGCAGGTGATGCAGCAGCAGGAAATTCAGATGGAGATGGAGCAAGAGATTAAGCACGTGATGCAGTAGCAGAATCAGCAGAAGATGCAGCTGGAGGAGATGCAGCAGGAGATACAGAAACAGGAGATGCAGCAGCAGCAGATGCAGCATGAGATGCAGGAGGATCTGAAGCAGTAGATGCAACGGGAGATTCAGCAGCAGGAGATACAGGAGGCAATGCAGCAGTAGATACAGCAGGAGATGAAGCAGCAGGAGATGCAGAACCAGATGCAATTGGACAAGCAGCAGGAGATGCAGCAGAGATGCAGATCCTCCTGCTGTATCTCCTGCTGATGCATCTCCTGCTTCATTTCCTGCTGATGCATCTCCTTCTGCATCTACTTCTTCTGGCATCTCCGTCTCCAGCATCTCCTGCTGCATCAATTGCAGCTGCATCTCTTAGTCATCTCCTGCTGCTGCATATGTTGCTGCATCTGCTGCTGCTGCTATACCTCCTGGTGTATCTCCTGTGGCTACATTTCCTGTTGCATCTTCTGCTGCTGCATCTCCTTTTGCTGCACCTCCTGCTAAATCTCCTGGTGCACCTCCTACTGCTGCATCTCCTTCCACTGCATATCATGTTGCACCTCCTATTGAAGCATCTCCTGCTTCATCTCCTGCTGCTGCACATTCATCTCCATTTCCTGCTACAGCTCTACCTGCTGCATCTCCTTCTGAATCTACTGCTGCTGCATCTGCTGCCTCATCACTTCCTCCTTCATCTACTGCTACGTCTTCTGCTACATCTCCTACTGGTGCATCTCCTGCTGCTGAATCTGCTGCAGCATCTGATGCTGCTGTAACTCTTGCTGATTTATTTCGGCTGAATATTCTGCTGTATCTCCTTCTGCTGCATCTTCTTCTCTGCATCTTCTACTCTACATCTCCTCCTGCTGATTCTCCTGTAGCATCTCCTATTTCTTCTTCTCCTACTGCTACATCTCCTGCTGCATATGATGCTGCTGCCTCTCCTGCTGCATCTGCTGCTGCATTCCCTGCTGAATTATCTGCTGCAGCATCTGTTTCTGCATTTCCTGCTGCTGCATCTCCTCCTGCTCCATCTGCTGCTGCATCTGCTGCTGCCTCATCTTCTGGTACTTAATTTGCTGCTGCATCTGCTGCTGCATCTCATGCTGCTGCATCTCATGCTGCTGCATCTCATGCTGCTGCATCTACTGCTGATGAATCTCCTGCTGCTGCATCTCCTCTAGCATATCCTGCTGAATCTCCTGCTGTAGAATGTCCTGCTGCATCTCTTGCTGCATTTCTCACGATGCACATCTTGCTGCATATCCTGCTGCTGCATCTCCTGCTGTAGAATGTCCTGCTGCATCTCTTGCTGCATTTCTCACGATGCACATCTTGCTGCATATCCTGCTACTGCGTCTCCTGCTGCTGCATCTTCTTCTGTTACATCTGCTGCAGCATCTCCTGCTGTTACACCTCCTTGTGCTGCATCTGCTACTGCTGCTTCATCTCCTGCTTCAATATACACTGCTGCATTTCTTGCTGCTGCACCTCCTGCTGCTGAATCTCTTGCTGCATCTCCTGCTGCATCTCTTGCTGCATCTGCTTCTGCATCTTTTGACGCATCTCCTATTGCTGCATCTCCTGCTGATGCATCTCCTTCTGAATCTACTAGTGCTGCATCTGCTGAATCTGCTGCTGCATCTGAGGCTGCTTCATCTACTGCTGCATCTCCTGCTGTATCTCCTGATGCTGTACGTGCTGATGCTGCATCTGCTGCTGCATCTGCTGCTGCTGCATCCGATGCTGCTGTAACTCTTGCTGCATTTACTGTGGCTGAATCTCCTGCTAGATCTCCTTCTGATGCATCCTCTTCTCTGCATCTACTTCTCTGCATCTCCTCCTGCTGCATCTCCTACTGAATCTCCTGTAGCATCTCCTGCTGCTGCATCTCTTTCTGCTTCATCTCCTGCTGCATGTACTTCTCCTGCATATCGTGCTGCATTTCCTGCTTCATCTCCCACTGCATTTTGTACTGATACATTTCCTGCTGCATCTCCTACGATATATCTTGGTACGTCAGCTGCCTCATCTCCTGCTGCATCTCCTGCTGCATCTCCTGGTACCACAACTCCTGCTGTTGCATTTCCTGCTGCATTTCCCATTGCATCTTCTACTGCTGCATGTCCTGCTGCTGCATCTGCATCTCTTGCTGCATCTCCTCCTGATGCTTCTCCTGCTGTATATCCTTCTGCATTTCGTGCTGCATTTCCTGCTCCTGCATCTTTTGCTGCATCTACTCCTGCTGCTTCTCCTGCTGCATCTACTTCTGCTGCATCTCCTGCTGCATCTCTTGCTGCTGCATCTTCTCTTGTGAATCTGCTGCAGCATCTCCTGCTGCTGACTCTCTTACTTAACCTGCTGCTGGATCCACTGCTGCTGTGTCGGCTGCTTCTGCATGTGCTACTTCATCTGCTGCTGCATCTCCTGCTGCATTTCCTGTTGCTGATTCTCCTACTGCTGTATCTCCTGCTGCTGCATTTCCTGCCGCATATCCTGCTGAATCTCCTGCTGATGCATCTTCTACTGCTACATGTCATACAGCATCTCCTGCTGCTGCATCTCCTACAGCTGCATCTCCTAATGCTACATCTCTTATCACTGCATCTCCTGCTGCACCTCCTGCTGCATCTCCTGCTGCAAAATCCTCTGCTGCTGCATCCCCTGCTCTATCTACTACTGATGCATCTCCTACTTCATCTTCTGCTTCTGCATCTCCTGCTGCAGCATCTCCTGGTGCTTCTCCTGATGCTTTATCATCTGAGGCATCTCTTGCTGCTGCATCTCCTGCTGGTTCTGCATGTCCTGCTTCATCTGCTTCTGCATCTCCTTCTGCTGCATCTCCTACTGCATCTCCTGCTGCTTCTCCTACTTCACCTACTGCTACATCTCCTGCTGCTGCATCTCCTGCTGCACATACTGCTGCATATCCTGCTACTGAATTTCCTGCTAAATCTGTTGCTGCATCTGCTGCGGCTGCATCTCCTGCTGCTTCATCTCTTGCTCTTACATCTCCTTCTGCGGAATCTCCTCCTGAATATCCTGCGGCATCTCCTGCTGCTACATATCCTGCTACATCTCCTGATGCATCTCAATCTGAATATGAATCTCCTGATGCATCTCCTCCTGCTGCGCCTCCTACTGCTGCGTCTGCTGTGGCATCTCCTGCTGCATCCCCTGCTGCTGCATCTTATCCTGCTGCATCTCCTGCTGCATTTTTTGCTGAATATTCTGCTGTCAAATCTCCTGCTGATGCATCTGCTGTTGCATCTCCTGCTGCATCTCCTGTTGGTGCATTTTCTTCTCTGCAGCTTGTACTCTGCACCTCCTGCTGCTGCATCTCCTGCAGCTGCATCTCCTGCTGCATCTCCTACTATTGCCTCTTCATCTCTGCATCTCCTGCTTCATCCTCTACTGCTTCATCCCCTTCTGCTGCATCTCCTGCTGTATCCCTTGATGCTGCATCTCCTGCTGCTGAATCTCCTGCTTCTGCAATTCCTACTCCCGTAAGTCTTGCTGCTGCATCTCCTACTTCTGCATCTCCTGTTCTTGCAACTCCTGATGCATCTGCTGCTGTATCTCCTGCTGCATCTTCTACTGCTTCTCCTGATGCTGCATCTTCTGCTGCTGCATCTCCTGATGCATTTTCTTGTGCATCTGCTGCTTCATTTTCTACTGTATCTTCTGCTACTTCATATCCTGCTGATGCGTCTTTTGTTACATCTCTTGCTGCATCTCCTGTTGTATCTCCTGCTTCTGCATCTTTGTCTCTGCATCTCCTGGTGCTGCATCTACTGCTGCAGAATCACTTGCTGAATCTGCTGCTGCTCCATCTCCTGCTGCTTCGTATCCTGCTGCATCGCGTCTTGCTGCATCTCCTGCTTCATCTCACCTGCATCTTCTGCTATTGAATCCACTGCTGCTGCATCTCCTGCTGCTGAATTTCCTTCGTCTGACTCTCCTTCTGAATCTCCTGCTTCTGCATCTCCTGCTGCTGCATCCTCTGCTGTATCTAAAACTGCTGCATCTCCTACTGAATCTTGTTCTTCTGCATCGCCTGCTACAGCGTCTGCTGCATCATCTACTCCTGCCTTGCCTCCTACAGCATCTCCTTCTGAATCTCCTGCTGCATCTCCTGCTGCTGCATCTCCTGCTGCTGCATCTTCTGCTGCATCTGCCGTTGTATCTGCTGTTCCATCTCCTGCTGCTGCAGGTCCTACTGCTGCATCTGCTGCACCACCTGCTGCTGCATCGCCTGCTACATCTGCTGCTTCATCCCCTTCTGCTGCATATCCTGCTTTATCCCTTGCTGCTGCATCTCATGCTAAAGCTCTTGCTTCATCTCCTGCTTCATAGTCTGCTGCTGCATCTTCTGCTGCTGCATCTTCTGCTGCTGCATCTCCTGCTGCATTTCCTGCTTCATGTCCTGCTCATCTACTGCTGCTTCATCTCCTGGTGCTGTATCTCCTTATACAACTCCTCCTGCTACATATCCTGCTCTATCTCCTTCCGCTGCTCCTCATGCTGCTGAATCTGCTGAAGATTCCCTTCCTAATGCATCTCCTGCTGAATCTGCATATCCTTCTGCATCTGCTTCTGCATCTCCTGCTGCATCTCGTTCTGTTGCATCTCGTTCTGCTGCATCTCCTGCTGCATCTACTTCTGCATCTCCTGCTGCTGCATCTCCCTCTGCATCTTCTGCTTCAGATCCTCCTGCATCTCCTGCTGCATCTCTTGCTGCTCTATCGTCTGCTGCATCTCCAGCTGGACCTCTTTCTGCTGGATCTCCTGTTGATGAACCTTCCCCTGCTGCATTTCCTGCTGAATCTCCTGCTGCTGCATCTCCTGCGGCTGCATCTCCTTTTCCTGCATAGTCTTCTGCTGTAGCTCCTGCTTCAGCTCCTATTGCATCTTCTGCTGCATCTGCTGCTGATGTATCTGCTTCTGCATTTCCTGCTGCTGATGAATCTGCGACTGCATTTCCTGCTTCTGCATCTCCTGCTGCATTTCCTGCTTCATGTGTTGCTGCATCTGCTGCTGTTTCATCTCCTGCTGCTTTATCTCCTGCTGCATCTCCTCATTCTTTACATCCTGCTATATCTCCTGCATCTGCAACTCATGCTGTTGCATCTCATGCTGCTGCATCTGGTGAAGATTCTCTTCCTACTGCATCTTCTGCTGAATCTTCATTTCCTGCTACATCTGCTGCTGCCTCTCCTTCTGCTGCATCTATTGCTGCATCTGCTGATGCATCTCCTGCTGATGCATCTCGTGCTGCTGCAGCTCTTCCTGCATCTTCTGCGGCTGCAGCTCCTGCTGTATCTTCTGCTGAATCTGCTGTTGCTTCTACCTTGGCTGCATCTCCTGCTGCTGCACCTCCTCCTACGGCATGTGCTGCTGCATCTCCTGCTGCTTCATCTCTTGCTTCTGCATCTCCTGCTGATTCATCTGCGAGTTCAACACATTCTGGTGCATCTCCTGCTGCATGTGCTGCTGCATCTGCTGCTGTTGAATCTCCTGCTGCTGTATCTTCTTTTACATCTCCTGCTGCTGCATCTCCTGCTAAATCTCCTGCTGCATCTCCTGCTAAAGCTCTTACTGCATCTCCTGTTGATGTGTCTGCTGCTTTATATCCTGCTGTGTCTGCTGCTGAAACTCCTGCTGCATCTGCTGCTGCTGCATCTCTCCCTGCTGAATCTCCTGCTGCTGCATCTCTTTCTGCATCTCCTGCTGATGCATCTCCTCCCGCTGCATCTGCTGCTGCATCTGCTGCATTTCCTGCTTGATCTGCTGCTTGATCTCCTGCTGTATCTCCTGCTGCTGCATCTCCTTCGGTAGCTGCTGCTTCAGATCCTCCTGCATCTCCTGCTCCTGCATCTTCTCCTGCATATTGTGTTGCTGCATCTCCTGCTGCTTCGTGTGATTTTGCATCTCCAGGTGCATCTCTTCTATTGCATCTCCAACTGCTGCATCTCTTGTTGCTCTGTCGCCTGCTGCATCTCATGCTGGATCTCTTTCAGCTGGATCTCCTGTTTCTGAATCTCCTCCTGCTGCATTTCCTGCTACATCTCCTCCTGCTGCATCTCCTACTGAATCTACTGCTGCATCTCCTGCCGCTGCATCTCCTATTGCATCTCCTGCTGCTGCATTTCCTGCTGCAGCTCGTGCTGCTGCAGCTCTTGCTGAAGCTCCTCATTCATCTCCCACTGCATCTCCTGCTGCTGCATGTGCTGCTGCTGCACCTCCTGCTGAATCTGCTGTTGCTTCTGCTTCAGTCACATCTCCTGCTGCTGAACCTCCTCTGCAGCATGTGCTGCTGCATCTCCTGCTGCTGCATCCCCTGCTGCTGCATCTCCTGTCTCTGTATCCCTTCCTGCTTCTGCATCTCCTGCTGAGGCATCTCCTGCTGAGGCATCTGCGGCTTTATCTCCTGCTGGTGCATCTCCTGCTGCATCTCCTGCTCCATTTGCTGCTTTATCTGCTTCTACATCTTCTGCTGCTGCATCTCCTTCTGTATCTCCTTCTGCATCTCCTTCTAAAGCTCTTGCTTCATCTCCTGTTGCATCTCCTGCTGCTGCATCTCCTGCTGCATCTGCTGCTGAATCTGCTGATCCATCGGCTGCAGCTGCATCTCCTGCTACTGCACCTCCTCCTGCTGCATCTCCAGCTTATGCATCTGCGGCTGATTATCCTGCTGCTCTATCTCCTGATGCATCTCTGTCTACTACATCTGCTGCTGCATCTCCTGCTTTGGCATTACCTGCTGCATCTCCTGCTGCTGCATCTGCTGCTGCATCTCCTGATGATGCATCTCCTTCTACATCTCCTACTGTACATCTACCGCTTCATCCCCTGCAGCATCTCCTGCTGCTCCATCTGGTGCATCTGCTGCTTCAGCTGCTGCTGCTTCATCCACTGCTGAATCGGCTGCTATATCTCCCCATTCTGCTGCACCTCCTTCTGCTCGATCTACTTCTGCATCTCCTGCGGCTGCATCTGCTGCTGCATCTGCTGCTGATTTACATCTTCCTGAATTTTTTGTGGCGGCATCTCCTACTCCATGTCCTGCTGCAGCATCTAGTGTTGAATCTCCTACTGCTGCATCTACTGCTGAATCTCCTGTTGCATCTCCTGTTGCAGAATATCCAGCTGCCACTCCTCTTGCTGAATCACCTGCTGAATCTCCTTTTGCAGCTCCTGCTGCTGTATCTCCTGCTGCTTCATCCCCTCAACCTGCATCTCTTTCTGCAACACTTGCTGCGTCATCCCCTGCTGCTCCTTCTGCTGCTGCATCTCCTTCTGCTGCATCTCCTGAATCTACTTTTGCATCTGCTGCTGTTTCATGTACTGCTGCATCTCCTGCTACATCTCCTGCTGCTGCAGCTTCATAAGCATCTCTTGATGCATTGCTTCCTGCTGCATCACCGGCTGCATCTCCTACTGCTATATCTGCAGCATATGCTGCTTCATCTGGTGCTGCTTCACCTGCGTAGTCTCTTGCAGCTGCATATGCTGGTGCTGCATCTGCTGCCTCTTAACTTGCTGCTGTATCTCCTGCTGCTGCATATCATAGTGCATCTTCTTCTGCTACATCACCGGCTGCGGTATGTCCCGCGTACTCTTCTGCTGCAGAATCTCCTGTTACATCTCTTACTGCTACATTACCTGCAGCATCTCCTCCTATTGCATCTCCTTCTGCTGCATCTCCTGCCACTGCATCTCCTGCTTCTGCATCTCCTATTGCTTCTCCTGCTGCAACATCTCCTGCTGCTGCATCTGTTGCTGAATCTGCTGCTGCATCATATGCTGCAGCACCTCCCACTTCATCTCCTGAAGCATTTCCTGCTGGTGCATCTCCTTCCTGATATCCTGCTGCTGTGTCTCCTGCTGATGCATCTTCTGCTTCATTTCCTGCTGATGCATCTCCTTCTGCATCTCCTGCTTCTGCATCTACTTCTTCTGGCATCTCCGTCTCCAGCATCTCCTGCTACATCAATTGTGGCTGCATCTCTTATGCATCTGCTGCTGCTGCATCTGCTGCTGCTACTGTACCTCCTGATGTATCTCCTGTGGCTACATTTCCTGCTGCATCTCCTGCTGCTGCATCTCCTCCTGTTGCATCTCCTTCTGCTGCATCTCAAGTTGCACCTCCTATTGAAGCATCTCCTGCTTCATCTCCTCTACTGCATATCCTGCTGCTGCATCTCGTTCTGCAGCTCCTGCTGCATCTCTTTCTGCATAACGTACTGCATCTCCTTGTGCATCACCTGCAGATTCATCTCCTACTTAAGCATCTCCTGCTGTATCTCCTGCTGTTGCATATTCATCTACATTTCCTGCTGCAGCTCTTCCTGCTGCATCTCCTCCTGAATCTACTCCTGCCGCATCTGCTGAATCTGCTGCCTCATCAGCTCCTGCTTCGTCTACTGCTGCATCTCCTGCTACATCAGGAGGAGATGCATCAGTAGTAGATGAGGTAGGAGATGCAGCAGTAGAGGAAGCAGAATTAGATGCAGCAGCGATATATGCAGCAGAAGGAGATTCAGTAGGAGATGCATCATAAGGGGATTAAACAGCAGGAAATGCACTAGGAGATGCCACAGCAGGGGATGACACAGCGGAAGATGCAGTAGGCGATGCAGCAGCAGTAGATGCAGCAGTGTATGCAGCAGCACGAGATTCAGCAGTAGGAGATGCAGCAGGCGACAGATGCAGCAGGCGACAGGAGATGCATCACGAGATGTAGCATCAGCAGCAGGTGCTGCAAAAATTGCAGCTGCAGGAGATGCTGCAGGAAATGCAGCAGGATATGCTACAGCAGGAGATGAGGAAACACCAGCTGCAGCAGGACATCCAGAAGGAAATGCAGCGGCAGGAGATGCATATTCAGCAGGTGATGCAGCAGGATATGCAGCAGGAGATTGAGCAAGGGGAGATGCACCCTGAGATACAGCAGCAGGAGATGTAGCTGGAGATGCAGCAGTCGGAGATGCATAAGCAGTAGATGCAGCAGCAAGATATACATCAGAAGGAGATGAAGCAGGAGAGGCAGCAGCAAGATATACATCAGAAAGAGATGAAGCAAGAGATGAAGCAGAGGAGGCAGCAGCAAGAGAGGAAGCAGCGGGGGATGCAGCAGCAAGAGGTGCAGCAGGAGATACAGCATCAGGAGATGCTGCTACAGGAGGCGCAGCAGCAGTGTATGAAGCAGGAGACCCATCAGCAGGAAATGCAGAATAAGATGCAGCAGGAGATGAAGCAATAGATGCTGCAGCAGAAGGTGTAGCAGTATATGCAGCAGGAGCTGTAGCTGGAGATGCAGCAGCTGGAGATGCATAAGCAGGAGATGCAGCACCAAGAGATGCAGCAGGAAATGCATCAGCAGGAGATAGCATGCAGCAGCAGATGCAGCATCAGCAGATTCAGCATCAAGAGATGAAGCAGCAGATGCAGCAGCAGGAGATGCAGTAGCAGGAAATACAGCAGGAAGAGAGGCAGCAGGAGTTGAAGCAGGATATGCATCAGCAGAAGATCCAGCACCAAGAGATACCGCAGGAGATGCAGCAGGATATGCAGCAGCAGGAGATCAGGCAGGAGATGCAGCAACAGGAGGCTGAGCAGCAGGACAGGCAGTATGAGATGCAGCATCTGGAGATGCAGAAGAAAATGCAGCAGCAGATGAAGCAGCAGCAGATGCAGCAGCAGGAGTTGAAGCAGCAGATTCAGCAGAAGCAGATGCAGCAGGAGGAGTTGCAGAAGGAGGAGATGCAGCAGGTAATGTAGCAGCAGGAGATGTAACAGGAGATTCTGCAGCAGAAGAGTATGCGGGACATACCGCAGCCGGTGATGTAGCAGAAGAAGATGCACTATGATATGCAGCAGCAGGAGGTACAGCAGCAGGTTAAGAGGCAGCAGATGCAGTACCAGCACCTCCTGCTGCATCTGCTTCTGCTGAATCTGCTGCTTCAACTCCTGCTGCTGCATTTTCTTCTGCATCTCCAGCTGCTGCATTTTCTTCTGCAGCTGCATGAGATGCAGTAGCAGATGGTGAAGAGAAGAAGATGCAGAGAATGAGAAGGAGCAGAAGGAGACGCAACCGCAGTAGATTCAGAAAAAGATACAGCAGTAGCAGATGCAGCAGCAGGAGATGCAACAGCAGATGCAACAGCAGGAGATGCACCAAAAGGAGACGTAGCAGAAGATGCAGCAGTGTGTGAAGCAGCAGCAGATTCAGGAGCAAATGCTTCAGATGCAGCAGTAAGAGATTCAGCAGGAAATGCAGCCGCAAGAGATGAAGCAGGAAATGCAGAAGATGCAGCAGCAAGTGATGCATAAGGAGATGCATCAGGACAAGATTCATGAGCAAGAGATGGAGCAGGAGATGCAGCCGCAAGAGATATAGCAGGGAATGCAGCCGCAAGAGATGAAGCAGGATATTCAGCAGGAGATTGAGGAAGTGGAGGTGCACCATGATATGCAGCGGTAGGAGATGCAGCAGCAAGATATGCAAGAGAAGTAGATGTAGCAGCAGGAGATGTATTAGGAGATGTAGCAGCAGGAGATGAGCAGCAGATTCAGAAGCAGATTCAGTAAGAGATGCAGCAGCAGGAGATGCAATAGCAGAAGATGCAGCAGCAGATTCAGTAACAGATGCAGCAGCAGGAGATGCTGCAGGAGGAGGTGCTGCCGCAGGAGGCGCAGCAACAGTATATGAAAAACCAGATGCATCCACAGGAAATGAAGCAGGAGATGCTGAAGCAGGAGATGCTGCAGCAGGATATGCAGCACGAGATGCAGACGGAGATGATGCAGAACGGTGAAACGCACCAGGAGATGCAACAGCAGGAGAAACAGCAGTAGGATATGCAGCAGGAAATGAATCTGGAGATGGAGCAGGAGGAGATGCTACAGCAGACACAGCAGCAAGGGATGCAACAGAAGGAGATGAAGCTTCACGAGATGCTACAGGAGACACAGCAGCTGGCGATTCTGCAGCAGGAGATACACAGCAGACGATACAGCAAGAGATGCAGAAGAAGGAGATGAAGGAGGAGTTGCACCAGAAGGAGATGGAGCAGGAGATGCAGCAGCTAGAGAAATAGCAGGAGATGCCGTAGGCTTTTGAATTGTGAGGTGACCTTTTAATAGCCATTCTGATGTTACAGTACACAAGCCTAGACTGAAAGTTCTACAAGTCTTGCTTTGCAGTGAAAGCGCTATAAGAGAAGACATTCAGGAGCTGCAGAATTCCATGCTAGCATCTTCCCTGCGCGAATTACTCATTTTTCCTAAACCTCCTTAATAGGAGCAGTTAAGTCATAATTCAGTACCCTGTACTACAAAGACCCATAAGTCTTGCTTTGCAGCTTGCAGTGAAAGCGCTTTAAGAGAAGATTATGAGGAGAGCCACCATATGATCGTAGTAGTTTCCCTGCAGTACTTATTCTGTACGACATGAAATCTGAAGCGATTCTTCAAAAGCCATTCTACTGTTACACTTCACAAGTCTAGATTGAGAATTCTACAAATCTTGCTTTGCAGTGAAAGCGCTATAAAGAGAAGACATTCAGAAGCAGCAGCATTCCATGCTAGCCTCTTCCCTACGGGAGTTACTCACTTTTCCTAAAGTGCCTTATTTTGACTAATTTAGTCATTTTCAGTAACTTATATTAAAACGGTCCATAAGTAGCGCTTTGCACCTTGCGCTGAAAGCGCTTCCACAGAAGCCACAAAACGACCGTTGCTTCTTCCCTGCGATACTTGTGCTGAAGGCTCTGAATTTTGAAGTGACGCTTTAATAGGCATTCTGATGTTACGGTACACAAGCCTAGACTGAAAGTTTTACGAGTCTTGTTTTCTAGTGAAAGCGCTATAAGAGAAGACAATGCGAAGCAGCAGCACTCCATGCTAGCATCTTCCATGCTGTAATTATTGCGTTTTCCTTAAGCGCCTTAATAGGCGCAGTAAAGGCACAATTCAGTACCCTATATTAAAAGGGTCCATAAGTAGTGCTTTGCTGCTTGCAGTGAAATCGTTACCACAGAAGACACTACCGAGAGCCAGCATTTGATCGAAATTCTGAAGTAACGCTTTGATAGCCATTCTGATGATTCAGTACACAGGCCTAGGATGAAAGTTCTACAAGTCTTGCTTTGCAGTGAAAGCACTATTTTAGAAGAGTTTCTCAAGCAACAGCATTCCATGCTAGCCTCTTCCCTGCTGGAGTTACTCACATTTCCTAAAGCACTTTAATAGGAGCAGTTAAGTCACAATTTACTACCCTATACTGAAACGTTCTGTTAGTCCTACTTTGTACCTTGCAGTGAAAGCGCTTCCAGAGGAGACTCAAAAGAGGTCCAGAATTTGATGGTAGCAGCTTTCCTGGGGTTCTTGTGCTGAAAGGTCTGAAATTTACAAGTGGCGCTTTAATAGTCATTCTGCTGTTACAATGCACAAGCCTTGTTTCAAAGTTCTACAAGTCCTGCTTGGCAATGAAAGCGCCATAAGGGAAAACATTCAAAAGCAGCAGAATTCTATGCTAGCATCTTCACTGCGGGAGATACTGACTTTTCCTAAAGCGCCTTCACAGGCGCAGTTAAGGAACAATTCCGTACCCTGTGCTAAAACGTTCTGTTAATCGCACATTGCATCTAGCAGTGAAAGCGCTACCAGAGAACACTAGAGCGACAGCACGAATTTCCTGTTAGGAGCTTCCATGTGGTACTTATGCTGAATGCTCTGAAGTTTTGAAGTGACACTTTAATAGCCATTCAAATGTTATAGTACACAAGCGTGCATTGAAAACTGTACAAGTCTTGCTTTGCAGTGACAGCACTGTAAGAGAAGACATTCAGAAGCAGCAGCATAACCACGCTAACATCTTCACTGGAGGACTTACTCACTATTCCTTAATAGCCTTAGAAGGCGCAGATAAGTCGCAATTCTGTAACCTATACTAAAACGTTCTGTTAGTCATGCTTTGCGGCTTGCTGTTTAAGGGTTTCAAGAGAAGACCCGATCACGTACCAGAATTTCATTGTATCAGCTTCTCTGGGATGCTTGTGCTGAACTCTCTGAAATTTTAAAGTCAGGCTTTACTAGCCATTCTGATGTTACAGCACACAAGCCGAGACTCGAAGCTCTACAAATCCTGCTTTGCAGTGAAAGCACTAAAAGAGAAGACATTCAGAAGCAGCAGCATCTTCACTGCGGGAGAAACTCACTTTTCCTAAAGCGCCTTAATAGACGCAGTCAAGTCACTATTCATTATCCCATACTAAAACGGTCTGTTAGTCGTGCTTGGTAGGTAAAAGTTAAATCGTTTCCAGAGAAAACTCTAACGAGAGCCAGAATTTGATGGTAGCAGCTTCCCTGCGGTACTTGTGCTGAACGATCTGAAATTTTGAAGTGATGCTTTAATAGCCATTCTGGTCTTACAGTACGCAAGTCTAGACGGAAATTTCTACAAGTCTTGCATTGCACTGAAAGCGCTATAATCTCTGAAGCAGCAGGATTCCATGCTAGCATCTTTGATGCTGTAGATATTCCATTTTCCTAAAACTTCTTAATAGGAGCAGTTAAGACGCAATTCAGTACCTTATATTAAAAGAGTCCGTAAGTGTTGCTTTGCTGCTTGCAGTGAAATCGTTACCTCAGAAAACCCTAACGAGAGCCAGCATTTGATGGAAGCAGCTTCCCTGCGGTACTTGTGCTGAACGATCTGAAATTTAGAAGTAACGCTTTAATAGCCATTCTGATATTGCAGTACACAGGCCGAGACTGAAAGTCCTTCAAGTCTTGCTTTGCAGTGAAAGCGCTATAAGAGAAGACATTCAGAAGCAGCGGAATTCCATGCTAGCATCTTCCCTGCGGGACTTTCCCACTTTTCCTTAAGCGTCTTAATTAGTGCAGTTAAGTCACAATTCAGTATCCTATACTATAAAACTTTCTCTTAGTCGTGCTTTGCGACATGCAGTGATAGCGCTTCCAGAGAAGACTCCAAGAAGTCCTAGAATTTGACTGTAGAAGCTTCCCTCCGATACTTATAATCAACCATCTAGAATTTTGTAGTTACGCTTTAATAGCCATTCTGCTGTTAAAGTACACAAGCCTAGAATGAAACTTCTACAAGTCTTTCTTTGGAGTAATAGCGCTATAATGGAAGACATACAGAAGCAGCAGCATTCCATGCAGCATCTTCCCTGCGGGAGTTTCTCGCTTTTCCTTAAGCGCCTTAATTACCTCAGTTAAGTCACTATTCAGTACCCTATACTACAACTCTGTTAGTCGTACTTTGCCGTGTGCAGTGAAAGCGCTTCCAAAACAGACTCTAACGAGAGCCGTCATATGATGGTAGCAGCTTCCCTGGGGTACTTGTGCTGAACGATCTGAAATTTTGAAGTGACACTTTAATTCGGATGTTATAGTACACAAGCTTGGAGTGAAAGTTCTACAAGTCTTGCTTTGCAGTAAGAGCACTGTAAGAGAAGACAATTCAGAAGCAGCAGCATTCCATGCTAGCATCTTCCCTGCGTGATTTACTCATTTTTCCTAAAGCTCCTTAATAAGCGCAGTTATGTCATAGTTCCGTACCGACATTCCTTTAGTCGTGCTTGGCGGTTTGCAGTGAAAGCGTTTCCATAGAAGACTCGATCAAGACCCAGATTTTTATTGTAGCAGCTTCTCTGCGGTACTTGTGCTGAACGTTCTGATCTCTTCAAGTGACGCCTAAGAGCCATTCTGGTGTTCCAGTAGACAAGACTAGACTGAAAGTTGTACAAGTCTTGCTTTGCAGTGAAATCGCTATAAGAAGAAAGATATATAAAACCAGCAGCATTCCATGCTACCATCTTCCCTGTGGGCGTTATTCGATTTCCTAAAGCGTCTTAACAGGCGCAGTTAGGACACAATTCAAGATCCTATACGAAAACTTTCCGTTAGTCCTGCTTTGCAGCTGGCAGTGAAACGCTTCCAGAGAAGTCGTTTTGCAGTGAAAGGGCTACAAGAGAAGACATTCGGAACCCATTCCAAACTAGAATATTTTCTGCAGGAGGTAATATATTTTCATAACACAGCAGGAAATGGAGATGCAGGAGTTGCAATAGGAGATGAAGCCGGAGATGCATATTCAGAAGAATCAGCAGCAGGAGACTCTACAGCAAATGCAGCAGCAGGAGATGTAGCAGTTGGAGATGCAGAAGCACGAGATAGTGGGGTAGATGCAGCACCAGGAGATGCAGCAGGATAAGATTCCATAGGAGGAGATGCATATTCATCAGTAGATGCAGAAGCAGGAGATGCAGCAGATGGAGATGCAGCTGCAGCAGATGTGGGAGAAGATGAAGCAGAAGATGCAGAAGCCGCAGGAATTGCAGCGGAAGGAGATGGAGCAGGAGATATAGCATCAGCAGGAGATGAAGCTGCAGGAGATGAAGCTGCAGGAGATGCAGCAAGACAAGCAGGAGGAGATGCAGCAGGGGATGTAGCAGGAGAAGCAGCAGCAGGAGATGCAGTAGCATGAGCTGCAGCAGCATGTCATGAGGCCGCAGCAGATTCAACATCATATTCAATAAAATAAGCAGCGACGCATCAGCAGGCGATACCGCAACAAGAGATACAGTATGATATGCAGCAGAAGACGCAGCAGCAAATTCAGGAGCAAAGACACCAGCAACGGGTGCAGCAGCAGGAGATCAAGAATCCGATGCAGAGGAAGATGGAGTTTCAGCAGGAGATGCAGCAGCAGATTCAGTCGAAGATACAGAGACTCAACAGGAGGTGCAGCAACAAGAGATGGAGCAGAAGAGGTGCAGCAGCGGCAGATACATCAGCAGATTTATCAGCAGATTCAGCATTAGATGCAGAAGCAAGAGATACATCAGAAGGAAATGCAGCAGCAAGACATGGAGCAGCAGGAGATGTATCAGCAGGAGGTGCAATACCAGGAGATGCATCAGCAGGAGATTCTCTGCTGCACCTCCTGAAGCATCCTCTGCTGCTTCATCTCAACCTGCTGCATCTCATGCTGCATCTCCTGCTGTTAAATCTCCTGCTGCTTTATATCCTGCTGCTGCATCTCCTTCTGCTTCGTCTGCCGCTGCATCTCCTTCTGCTTAATCTCATGTTGTACCTCCTATATAAGCATCTCCTGCTTCTGCATCTCCTGCTCTTGCATCTCTTGCATCTGCTGCTGCATCTGCCACTGATTCATCTAATGCTGCATCTCCTGCTACCTGGCCTTCTTCTGCCTCTGCTGCTGCTGGATCTCCTCCTGTTGCATCTCTGGCGTCATATCCTTCTTACGCTTCTGCGGATTCATCTCACGATGCTACTAACCTACAGGATCTCCTGCTGCTGAATCTCCTGCTGCTGCATATCCTTCTGCATGTGCTGCTGCATTTTCTTAATGCATCTTCTGCTGCTGCAACTCCTGCTGAATCTATAACTGATAGATCTGCAGCATGTGCTGATACATATTGTGCTGCTTCACCTACTGCTGCATCTCCAGCTACATCTACTGCGGCTGCATCTACTGCTGCTGCATCTCCTCCTGCTGCATCTCCTCCTGCAGTATCTCCTTCTTCATCTGCTCCTGCTGCATGTCCTGCTTATTCACCCACTGCTCCATCTCCTGCTACATCTCCTGCTGCTCTATCTCCTCCTGCTGGATAGTCTCCTGCATCAATTGCTGCTGCATTTCTGTGGCGTCTCCTGCTGTTGCGTCTCCTGCTTCAACTCATTCTGATTCATTAGCAGATTTATCTCATGACACTCTTCTCCTGCTGCATCTCCTGCTGCTGAATCTCCTGCTGGTGCATACCCTGCTGCACGTACTTCTGCTGAGTTTCCTGCTGCAGAAGATGCAGCAGCAGGAGATGCAACAGGAGATGCAGCAGCAGGAGATGAAGAAGAAGATGAATCTACAGCAGATGCAGCAAAATATGCAGGAGATGATGAAGTAGGAGATGCTGCCTGAGGGGATGCAGCAGCAGGAGATATAGCAAGAGATGCAGCAGCAGCTGATGCAGCAGCAGATGCAGCAGCTATAGGTACAGCAGTAGCAGTAGATGTAGCTGGAGATGAGGCAGTAGGTGAAGCAGCACAATATGCATCAGCACATGCAGCAGATCCATCAGTTATAGATTCAGCAGGAGTAGCAGCAGGAAGAGATGCAGCAGGATATGCATCAACAAGAGATGCATAAGGAAATGCACCAGCAGGATATGCATCAGCAGAGCATGATGCAGCAGCAGCAGGAGTAGCAGATTCGGCAGGAGATGCAGAAAGAGGAGATGCAGCAATAGGCGATGAAGCGGGAGATGCAGCAGGGGATGCATATTCAGCAGTAGATGCAGAAGCAGGAAATGCAGCTGGAAATGCCTTAGGTGATGCAGTAGCAGGAGATGTAGCAGAGGAAGATGCACTATGATATGCAGCAGGAGGAGATGAAGCAGCAGATGCAGCACCAGCATTTGCAGCAGCAGGACACTACGCAGGAGATGCAGCGGCAGGAGATGCAGTATCCCAAGGTGCATCAGGAAATGCAGCAGCAGACACAGGAGCAAGAGAAGCAGCAGCAGCACATGCAGGAGGATTTGCAGCAGCAGGATATTCAGCAGCAGAAGATCAAGTAGGAGAGTAGTGTCATGAGATGAATCCGCAGAAGAATCAGAAGGATATGAATCAGCATATGCAGAAGCAGGAGATGCAGGAGGAGATCCAGCAGCAGTAGATGCAGAAGAAGGCTATCTAGCAGCAGATGCAGCATTAGATGAATCAGCAGCAGATGCAGCAGCAGATGTAATAGGTGCAGCAGCAGGAGATGCAGCAGCAGATGCAGCAGCAGGGGATGCAGAGCAGATGATGTAGTTAATGATAATCAGCAGAAGGAGATGCAGCAAGAGATGCAGCAGCAGCAGATGTAGCAGCAGATGCAGTTGCAAAAGATACAGCAGCAGGAGATGCATCAGAAGGCTATGCAGCAGGAGATGAAGCAGTAGGAGATGTAGAAGCAAGATATGCATCAGCAGGAAATGCAGCAGCAGATTCAGATTCTGCAGAAGATTCAGCAGCAGTAGACGAAGCAGCGAATGCTGCAAGAGGAGATGCAGCATTAAGAGTATCAGCAGGAGATGCAGCAGCAGAAGATGCCATATGATGAGATTCAGCAGGATATGCCGCCGGAGGAGATGCAGCAGCAGATGCAACAGTATATGCAGCAGAAGGAGATGCAGCAGCATCACATGCCAAAGGAGACGCAGCAGCAGGAGATTGAGCAGCAGGACATGCAGCAGCAGCAGATGTAGCAGGAGACTGAGCAGCAGACACAGCAGGATGTTCAGCAGCAGACACAGCAGCAGGAGATGCAGCAGCAGGAGATGCAGCAGCAGGAGATGCAAAAGAGGATGTACAAGGAAATGAAGATTCAGGAGAAGATACAGTAGGAAGAGAATCTTCACCAGATGCAGCAGCATGAGATGCAGCAGCAGGAGACTGAGGAGCAGAAAATGCAGAAGCAGGAGATTGAGCAGCAGGAGATGCAGCAGGAGGAGATGCAGCTGGAGATAGAGCAGCAGGAGATGCAGAAGGATATGCAGCGGCAGGAGATGCTGAAAGAGAAAAAGCAGCAGCACATGCAGCAGGAGATCCCGCAGCAGGAGATCTCACAGCAGGAGATGCAGCAGTAGGCGATGCATCAGGACATGCAGAAGCCGATGCAGCAGGAGATGCCGATTTAGCAGGAGATGCAGAAGCAGCAGATGCTGCAACAGATGCAGCAGGAGGAGATGAAACAGCAGAAAATGCAGAGAAGTAGATGTAGAGAAGAAGATGCAGCAGAAGGGGATACAGCAGAATATTCAGCTGAAATAAATGCAGCAAGAGTTACAGCAGCAGCAGACGCAGCAGCAGAGGATGTAGCAGCAGATACAGCATCAGGAGGTGCACCAGCAGGAGATGTAGAAGGAGATGCAGCAGTAGATGAAGCAGCCGCAGATGTAGAAGCAAATTCAGCAGATGCAGCAGTAGTAGATTCAGAAGGAGATGCATCAGAAGGAGATCAAGCAGTAGGAGATGCATCAGAGGATGCAGAAGCAGATGCAGCAGGAGATGCAGCAAGAGATTCAGCAGCAGGAGATGCAGGAGCAGGAGATGCAGAAGCAGGAGATGCAGCAAGCGGTGAATCATTAGAAATGCTACAAGAGATGCAGCGAAAGGTTCTATCACAAGAGATTCAGCAGGAGATGCAGCAGCAGATGTAGCATCAGGATATGCAGCACCAGGAAATTCAGCAGGAGAGGCAGCAGCAGTAGATGCAGCAGAAGATGCATCAGCAGTAGATGCAGCAGTGTACGCAGCAGCAGACGATTCAGCAGCAGGAGATGCAGCAGAAAGAGAAGCAGCATCAGATTCGTCAGCAAGAGATGCAGGAGGAGATCCAGCAGCAAAAGATGTAGCAGCAGATGCAGGAGATGCAGCCAAAGGAGATTCAGAAGGATATTGAGCAGGAGATGCTGCAGCAGCACGAGATGCAGCAACAGATGAAGCAGGAGATGCACCAGGAGATGCAGCAGCAGGAAATGCAGTCGCAGATGCATCATAAGCAGGAAATGCAGTCGCAGATGCATCATCAGCAGGAAATGCAGTCGCAGATG
>JAUNZM010001133.1:0-16085 GCA_033459285.1 Clamator glandarius | reverse complement strand
GGTGCAGGGGGGAATAGGGGGGTGCAGAGGGGATATAGGGGGTTTGGGGGGGAATAGGGGTGTGCAGGGGGAAATAGGGGGTGCAGGGGGGAAATATGGGGGTGCAGGGGGGAAATATGGGGGTGCAGGGGGGAATAGGGGGGTGCAGAGGGGATATAGAGGGTTTGGGGGGGAATAGGGGGGTGCAGGGGGGAAATAGGGGGTTGGGGGGGGAATAGGGGGGTGCAGGGGGGAAATATGGGGGTGCAGGGGGGGAATAGGGGGGTGCAGAGGGGATATAGGGGGTTTGGGGGGGAATAGGGGGGTGCAGGGGGGAAATATGGGGGTGCAGGGGGGGAATAGGGGGGTGCAGGGGGGAAAGATGGGGTGCAGGGTGGGGAAATATGGGGGGGCAGGGGGGAATATGGGGGTTTGGGGGGGAAATATGGGGGTGCAGGGGGGAAATATGAGGGTGCAGGGGGGAAATATGGGGGTTTGGGGGGGAAATATGGGGGTGCAGGGGGGAAATATGGGGGTTTGGGGGGGAAATATGGGGGTGCAGGGGGGAAATATGCAGGTTTGGGGGGAAATGTGGGGGTGCAGGGGGGAAATATGGGGGTGCAGGGGGAATAGGGGGTGCAGGGGGGAAATATGGGGGTGCAGGGGGGAAATAGGGGGGTTTGAGGGGGAAATATGGGGTGCTGCAGGGGGGAAAGAGGGGGTGCAGGGTGGGGAAATATGGGGGTGCAGGGGGGAATATGGGGGTTTGGGGGGGAAATATGGGGGTGCAGGGTGGAAATATGGGGGTGCAGGGTGGAAATATGGGGGTGCAGGGGGGAAATATGCAGGTTTGGGGGGAAATATGGGGGTGCAGGGGGAAATAGGGGGGTGCAGGGGGAAAGAGGGGGTGCAGTGTGGGGAAATATGGGGGGGCAGGGGGGAATATGGGGGTTTGGGGGGGAAATATGGGGGTGCAGGGTGGAAATATGGGGGTGCAGGGGGGAAATATGGGGGTGCAGGGGGGAAATATGCAGGTTTGGGGGGAAATATGGGGGTGCAGGGGGGAAATAGGGGGGGTGCAGGGGGGAAATATGCAGGTTTTGGGGGAAATATGGGGGTACAGGGGGGTCAATATGGGAGTTTGGGGGGGAAATATGGGGGTACAGGGGGGTCAATATGGGGGTTTTAGGGGGGAAATATGGGGGTGCAGGGGGGTCAATATGGGGGTTTTAGGGGGGAAATATGGGGGTACAGGGGGGTCAATATGGGGGTTTGGGGGGGAAATATGGGGGTACAGGGGGGTCAATATGGGGGTTTTAGGGGGGAAATATGGGGGTACAGGGGGGTCAATATGGGGGTTTTGGGGGGAAATATGGGGGTACAGGGGGGTCAATATGGGGGTTTTAGGGGGGAAATATGGGGGTGCAGGGGGGTCAATATGGGGGTTTTAGGGGGGAAATATGGGGGTACAGGGGGGTCAATATGGGGGTTTGGGGGGGAAATATGGGGGTACAGGGGGGTCAATATGGGGGTTTTAGGGGGGAAATATGGGGGTACAGGGGGGTCAAAATGGGGGTTTGGGGGGGAAATATGGGGGTACAGGGGGGTCAATATGGGGGTTTGGGGGGGAAATATGGGGGTGCAGGGGGGTCAATATGGGGGTTTTGGGGGGTAAATATGGGGGTACAGGGGGGTCAATATGGGGGTTTTAGGGGGGAAATATGGGGGTACAGGGGGGTCAATATGGGGGTTTTAGGGGGGAAATATGGGGGTGCAGGGGGGTCAATATGGGGGTTTTGGGGGGGAAATATGGGGTGCAGGGGGGTCAATATGGGGGTTTGGGGGGGAAATATGGGGGTACAGGGGGGTCAATATGGGGGTTTGGGGGGGAAATATGGGGGTACAGGGGGGTCAATATGGGGGTTTGGGGGGGAAATATGGGGGTACAGGGGGGTCAATATGGGGGTTTTAGGGGGGAAATATGGGGGTACAGGGGGGTCAATATGGGGGTTTTGGGGGGAAATATGGGGGTACAGGGGGGTCAATATGGGGGTTTGGGGGGAAATATGGGGGTACAGGGGGGGTCAATATGGGGGTTTTGGGGGGAAATATGGGGGTACAGGGGGGTCAATATGGGGGTTTTGGGGGGAAATATGGGGGTACAGGGGGGTCAATATGGGGGTTTTAGGGGGGAAATATGGGGGTGCAGGGGGGTCAATATGGGGGTTTTGGGGGGAAATATGGGGGTACAGGGGGGTCAATATGGGGGTTTGGGGGGGAAATATGGGGGTACAGGGGGGTCAATATGGGGGTTTTAGGGGGGAAATATGGGGGTGCAGGGGGGTCAATATGGGGGTTTTGGGGGGGAAATATGGGGTGCAGGGGGGTCAATATGGGGGTTTGGGGGGGAAATATGGGGGTACAGGGGGGTCAATATGGGGGTTTGGGGGGGAAATATGGGGGTACAGGGGGGTCAATATGGGGGTTTTAGGGGGGAAATATGGGGGTGCAGGGGGGTCAATATGGGGGTTTTGGGGGGAAATATGGGGGTACAGGGGGGTCAATATGGGGGTTTTGGGGGGAAATATGGGGGTACAGGGGGGGTCAATATGGGGGTTTTGGGGGGAAATATGGGGGTACAGGGGGGTCAATATGGGGGTTTTGGGGGGTAAATATGGGGGTACAGGGGGGTCAATATGGGGTCCTGGAGGGCAAAGTTGGGGGACCCCCTAAGGGCAACAGGGACCCCTCCAAGGGAACCGAACCCCCCTCAGAACGCAACCTGGGGTCTCCCATCCAGGCCCCGAACGGGGTGGTTCCCGCTTAGCTTCCCCCTCCAGCCGCTGTAGGGGTGGCCGGTGCCACCATTGCTAGAATAGGGGGTAGGATTATGGGGGTGCCCCCCCCCCCCAGTATATCCCAGTACCCACCCAGTATATCCCAGTATGACAGCGTGATGCAGCGGCCCCCGCCCTTGCCGGTCGCTCTGGTTGACGCTGGCTCCGTTCTGCAAGAGGAACTCGCAGGCCAGCAGCGAATTCTTGGGGGACACCCATAAAATTTAAGGGGGGGGGGGGGCTCCCCTTTTTGGGGTGCCCCCCCCCCCCCTAAAACAAAGCATCTCGGTTACCGTGGCGACGGCTCGAAGAAGGGGGGTGAGGTGGTCCTGGGCTGTGTTGACCCAGCCGGGGTCGGCGCCGTGGGCCAGCGCGTCCGCCATGACCGGCAACCGCTGCCGCTGGGCGGCCCAGCAGAGCAGGGCCCCGGGGGGCAGCTTGGGGGGCCCCTCGGGGTCCCCGGGGTCGAGGGGCGGGGCTGAAAAGGGGATGTCAATCAGCCGCAGGACACGCCCACCCCGAGCAAGCCACTCCCACCCAGCCCCAGACACCCCGTTTCCAATGGGTTGAGGGGAGGGGGTCGGGTCTCCCATCCAGGGACTGGACGGGGTGGATCCCGCTTAGCTTCGCGGACTGGGCTGTGCCCTTAGGACACGACCCTTGGGCGTAGGACACGCCCCTTTCGCATAGGACACGCCCCTTTCGCATAGGACACGCCCCTTCCCACGTGCCACGCCCCCTTCCTATGGGTTTTGAGGGATCTGGGGTGCGTTCCAAGGATCTCAAGGGGGGGTTTGATGGATCTGGGGTGCGTTCTGAGGGATCTCAGGTGGGTTCTGAGGATCTCAGGTGGGTTTTGATGGATCTCAGGTGGGTTTTGATGGATCTCAGGTGGGTTCTGAGGGACCTGGGTTGGGTTTTGAGGGATCTCAGGGGGGGGTTGATGGATCTGGGGTGGGTTCTGAGGGACCTGGGTTGGGTTTTGAGGGATCTCAGGGGGGGGTTGATGGATCTGGGGTGGGTTCTGAGGATCTGGGGTGAGTTTTGATGGATCTGGGGTGGGTTCTGAGGGACCTGGGCTGGGTTCTGAGGATCTCAGGTGGGTTCTGAGGGATCTGGGTTGCGTTCCAAGGATCTCAGGTGGGTTTTGATGGATCTGGGCTGGGTTTTGAGGGATCTCAGGGGGGCTTTGATGGATCTGGGGTGGGTTCTGAGGGATCTCAGGTGGGTTCTGAGGATCTCAGGTGGGTTTTGATGGATCTCAGGTGGGTTCTGAGGATCTCAGGTGGGTTCTGAGGGACCTGGGTTGGGTTTTGAGGGATCTCAGGGGGGGTTTGATGGATCTGGGGTGGGTTCTGAGGATCTGGGGTGAGTTTTGATGGATCTGGGGTGGGTTCTGAGGGATCTCAGGTGGGTTCTGAGGGATCTGGGTTGCGTTTTGAGGATCTCAGGTGGGTTTTGATGGATCTGGGGTGGGTTTTGAGGGATCTAAGGTGGGTTCTGAGGGATCTGGGGTGGGTTCTGAGGGATCTCAGGTGGGTTTTGAGGGATCTCAGGTAGGTTTTGATGGATCTGGGGTGGGTTCTGAGGATCTGGGGTGGGGTTTGAAGGATCTCAGGTGGGTTCTGAGGATCTCAGGTGGGTTTTGATGGATCTCGGGTGGGTTCTGAGGGACCTGGGTTGCGTTTTGAGGATCTCAGGTGGGTTTTGATGGATCTGGAGTGGGTTCTGAGGATCTGGGGGGGGTTCTGAGGGATCTCAGGTGAGTTTTGAGGATCTCAGGTGGGTTTTGATGGATCTGGGGTGGGTTCTGAGGCTCTCAGGTGGATTTTGATGGATCTGGGGTGGGTTCTGAGGGATCTGGGCTGGGTTTTGAGGGATCTCAGGTGGGTTCTGAGGGACCTGGGTTGGGTTTTGAGGATCTCAGGTGGGTTTTGATGGATCTGGGGTGGGTTCTGAGGGATCTCAGGTGGGTTTTGATGGATCTGGGCTGGGTTTTGAGTGATCTCAGGTGAGTTTTGAGGATCTCAGGTGGGTTTTGATGGATCTGGGGTGGGTTCTGAGGGACCTGGGTTGGGTTTTGAGGGATCTCAGGGGGGGTTTGATGGATCTGGGGTGGGTTCTGAGGATCTGGGGTGAGTTTTGATGGATCTGGGGTGGGTTCTGAGGGACCTGGGCTGGGTTTTGAGGGATCTCAGGTGGGTTCTGAGGGATCTGGGTTGCGTTTTGAGGATCTCAGGTGGGTTTTGATGGATCTGGGGTGGGTTTTGAGGGATCTCAGGTGGGTTCTGAGGGATCTGGGGTGGGTTCTGAGGGATCTCAGGTGGGTTTTGAGGGATCTCAGGTAGGTTTTGATGGATCTGGGGTGGGTTCTGAGGGACCTGGGTTGGGTTTTGAGGGATCTCAGGGGGGGTTTGATGGATCTGGGGTGGGTTCCGAATATCTCAGGTGGGTTCTGAGGATCTCAGGTGGGTTTTGATGGATCTGGGCTGGGTTTTGAGGATCTCAGGTGGGTTCTGATGGACCTGGGTTGGCTTTTGATGGATCTGGGGTGGGTTCTGAGGATCTCAGGTGGGTTTTGATGGATCTGGGGTGGGTTCTGAGGGATCTGGGCTGGGTTTTGAGGGATCTCAGGTGGGTTCTGAGGGACCTGGGTTGGGTTTTGAGGATCTCAGGTGGGTTCTGATGGATCTGGAGTGGGTTCTGAGGGATCTGGGCTGGGTTCTGATGGATCTCAGGTGGGTTCAGGGGCCTCTTACCTGTGCAGCCCCGGGGGGGTCGGGGCCTCGGGGGGATCCCTGGGAGCCCCGTCACGAATTTCTTCTGGACGTATTTAGCTCGGATCCAATCCTCACGTTGAGCCCTAAGGGGGGGTTGAGGGTCTTGGGGGGCTCTTAGGGGTCCTCCTGGTGGATCTCCAGGGGGTTTGAGTGTCTTGGGGGGCTCCTAGGGGTCCTCCTGAAGCATCTCGGGGGTTTTGCAGGTCTTGGGGTCCTCCTGAAGCATCTCAAGGGGATTTGAGGGTCTTGGGGGGCTCCTAAGGGTCCTCCTGGTGGATCTCAAGGTAGTTTGAGGGTTTTGGGGAGGTCTTGGGGTCCTCCTGCTGCATCTCGGGGGGTTTGGGTGTCTTGGGGTCCTCCTGAAGCATCTCAAGGGGGTTTGAGGGTCTTGGAGGGCACCTAGGGGTCCTCCTGGTGGATCTCAAGTGTGTTTGAGAGTCTTGGGGGGCTCCTAGGGGTCCTCCTGAAGCATCTCGGGGGTTTTGCAGGTCTTGGGGTCCTCCTGAAGCATCTCAAGTGTGTTTGAGGGTCTTGGGGGGCTCCTAGGGGTCCCTCTGAAGCATCTCAGGGGTTTTGCGGGTCTTGGGGTCCTCCTGGAGCATCTCAAGGGGGTTTGAGGGTCTTGGGAGGCACCTAGGGGTCCTCCTGGTGGATCTCGAGGGGGCTTGAGGGTCTTGGGGAGCTCTTAGGGGTCCTCCTGCTGCATCTCGGGGGGGTTTGGGGGTCTTGGGGTCCTCCTGAAGCATCTCAAGGGGGTTTGAGGGTCTTGGGGGGCTCCTAGGGATCCCCCTGAAGCATCTCGGGGGTTTTGCGGGTCTTGGGGTCCTCCTGAAGCATCTCAAGGGGGTTTGAGGGTCTTGGGGGGCTCCTAGGGGTCCTCCTGGTGGATCTCGAGGGGGCTTGAGGGTCTTGGGGGGCTCTTAGGGGTCCTCCTGCTGCATCTCGGGGGGGGTTGGGGGTCTTGGGGTCCTCCTGAAGCATCTCAAGGGGGTTTGAGGGTCTTGGGGGGCACCTAGGGGTCCTCCTGGTGGATCTCGAGGGGGTTTGAGAGTCTTGGGGGGCTCCTAAAGGTCCCCCTGAAGCATCTTGGGTGTTTTGCGGGTCTTGGGGTCCTCCTGAAGCATCTCAAGGGGGTTTGAGGGTCTTGGGGGGCACCTAAGGGTCCTCCTGGTGGATCTCAAGGGAGTTTGAGGAGTTTGGGGGGCTCTTGGGGTCCTCCTGAAGCATCTCGGGGAGTTGAGGGTCTTAGGGGGGTCTTGGGGTCCTCCTGAAGCATCTCAAGGGGGTTTGAGGGTCTTGGGGGGCTCCTAAGTGTCCTCCTGGTGGATCTCGAGGGAGTTTGAGGGTTTTGGGGGGCTCTTGGGGTCCTCCTGAAGCATCTCGAGGGGGTTGAGGGTCTTGGGGGGGTCTTGGGGTCCTCCAGGAGCATCTCAAGTGAGTTTGAGGGTTTCGGGGGGCTCTTGGGGTCCTCCTGAAGCATCTCAAGGGGGTTTGAGGGTCTCGGGGGGCTCTTGGGGTCCTCCTGAAGCATCTCGGGGGGGTTGAGGGTCTTGGGGGTTCTTGGGGTCCTCCAGGAGCATCTCGGAAGGTTTGAGGGTCTTGGGGGGTCTTGGGGTCCTCCAGGAGCATCTCAAGGGAGTTAGAGGGTTTCGGGGGGCTCTTGGGGTCCTCCTGAAGCATCTCAAGGGAGTTTGAGGGTTTCGGGGGGCTCTTGGGGTCCTCCTGAAGCATCTCAAGGGGGTTTGAGGGTCTCGGGGGGCCCCCAAAGGTCCTTTTGCTGCATCTCAAGGGGGTTTTTGGTGGGACTGGATGGATTTTGGGGTGTCCCTGTGGAGCTCTGAGGGTTTTTTTTTTTTGGGGGGGGGGATCCCCTCAAGTTCTGGGGTCTCACCTGGAGCACCCCGGGGGGGGTCTCCTCACCCCCATCTCCTCCACTCGAGCCTCGTAGATGTGGTTCAAGGTCCTGTTCCCCAACTCACACATCATCTAAGGGGGGGGAGACACCCCAAAATCATTAATTTGGGGGGTCACCCCCTTTCTATGACCCCCCCGACCCCCTTTTCCCAGTTCTCCCAGTTACCTTCACCAGTTCGGGCTCCCAGGAATCCAGCGTCAGCGAACGCACCTTGGAGACGTGGACCCCCAAGCTCCTGAGATAGGGGGGGACCCCAAAAAATTTGGGGGTTTGGGGGGAGAGATGAAGGTCCTGAGGGGGGTTTGAGGAGGAATTTTGGGGTCCTGGGGTTGGGGGGGGGGGGTGTTGAGGGGTTTTGGGGTCCCTGGAGTGAAGAGGATGGGGGTGGATGTGGAGAACCTTGAGGAACCTTGAGCTCTGGGTTGGGTTTTGGGGTTCCCTGAAGGGTTTGGGGGTTCTCAGAGAAGATTTGGGGGTCCCCTTCTCTAATTTTGGGGTCTCCTGGTGGATCCTGAAGCCCTTGGAGCCGAGGATGGAGCTGGATCTTGAGGAACCTCAAGGTCCCTCAGAACCAGGGGAGCTAGGGGTGGGTTTTGGGGTCCCCCTGAGGGGTTTTGGGGTTCTCTTCTCTAATTTTGGGGTCCCCTGGTGGATCCTGAAGCCCTCGGAGCTGAGGACAGAGCTGGATCTTGAGGAACCTTGAGGAACCTTGATCTGTGATGAGCTCTGGGTTGGTTTTTGGGGTTCCCTGAAGGGTTTGGGGGTTCTCTGAGAAGATTTTGGGGTCCCCTTCTCTAATTCTGGGGTCCCCTTCTCTAATTCTGGGGTCCCCTTCTCTAATTCTGGGGTCCCCTTCTCTAATTTTGGGGTTCCCTGGTGGATTCTGAAGCCCTCGGAGCAGGGGATGGAGCTGGATCTTGAGGAACCTTGAGGAACCTCAAGGAACTTTGGAAGCAGGGGAGCTCGGGGTGGGATTTGGGGTCCCCCCGAGGGGTTTTGGGGTGCCCTGAGGAGGTTTTTGGGGTCCCCTTCTCTAATTTTGGGGTCCCCTGGTGGATCCTGAAGCTCTCTGAGCCTAGGACGGAGCTGGATCTTGAGGAACCTTGAGGAACCTTGATCTGGGATTAGCTCTGGGTTGGTTTTTGGGGTTCCCTGAAGGGTTTGGGGGTTCTCTGAGAAGATTTTGGGGTCCCCTTCTCTAATTTTGGGGTCCCCTTCTCTAATTCTGGGGTCCCCTTCTCTAATTTTGGGGTTCCTTGGTGGATTCTGAAGCCCTCGGAGCCAAGGATGGAGCTGGATCTTGAGGAACCTTGAGGAACCTCAATGAACTTTGGAAGCAGGGGAGCTCGGGGTGGGTTTTGGGGTCTCCCCGAGGGGTTTTGGGGTGCCCCGAGGAGGTTTTTGGGGTCCCCTTCTCTAATTCTGGGGTCCTCTTATCTAATTCTGGGGTTCCCTGGTGGATTCTGAAGCCCTTGGAGCTGGGGACGGAGCTGGATCTCGAGGAACCTCGAGGAACCTCGAGGAACTTTGGAAGCGTGGGAGCTCGGGGTGGGATTTGGGGTCCCCCCGAGGGGTTTTGGGGTGCCCTGAGGAGGTTTTTGGGGTCCCCTTCTCTAATTTTGGGGTTCCCTGGTGGATTCTGAAGCCCTTGGAGCTGGGGACGGAGCTGGATCTTGAGGAACCTTGAGGAACCTCAATGAACTTTGGAAGCAGGGGAGCTCGGGGTCGGTTTTGGGGTCCCCCCGAGGGGTTTTGGGGTGCCCCGAGGAGGTTTTTGGGGTCCTCTTCTCTAATTTTGGGGTTCCCTGGTGGATCCTGAAGCCCTTGGAGCTGGGGACGGTGCTGGATCTCGAGGAACCTCGAGGAACTTTGGAAGCGGGGGAGCTCGGGGTGGGTTTTGGGGTCCCCCCGAGGGGTTTTGGGGTGCCCCGAGGAGGTTTTTGGGGTCCTCTTCTCTAATTTTGGGGTTCCCTGGTGGATCCTGAAGCCCTTGGAGCTGGGGACGGAGCTGGATCTTGAGGAACCTCGAGGAACCTCGAGGAACTTTGGAAGCGGGGGAGCTCGGGGTGGGTTTTGGGGTCCCCCCGAGGGGTTTTGGGGTGCCCCGAGGAGGTTTTTGGGCTCCTCTTCTCTAATTTTGGGGTTCCCTGGTGGATCCTGAAGCCCTTGGAGCTGGGGACGGAGCTGGATCTTGAGGAACCTCGAGGAACCTCGAGGAACTTTGGAAGCGGGGGAGCTCGGGGTGGGTTTTGGGGTCCCCCCGAGGGGTTTTGGGGTGCCCCGGGGAGGTTTTTGGGGTGTCCCCACCTGTGGATCCCCGAGCACTCGATGCAGAGGGTGATGCCCAGGTTGACGCTGGCCCAGGAGGGTTCGGGGTCCCGGCAGTCGCAGCAGCTCCCGTTCCCCTCCACCCCCAGCACCGTCGCCAGCACCGAGGCCTCGGGGGGACCCCCCCTGCACCCCAAAACCCGAGCGGGGCCATCGGGGACCTGGGGGGACACACAAAGAGGGGGGTCAGGGAGGATTTGGGGTCCCTTTCATCCTCCCGGAAGGGTTTGGGGGCTCCCAGTTCCTTCTAGAAGACGGTTTTGGGGTCCCCAGTTCCATCCATGAGGATTTTGGGGTCCCCAGTTCCACCTAAGAAGGTTTTGGGGGGCTCCCACTTCCCTCTATAAAGAATTTGGGGTCCCCAGTTCCATCTAGAAGATGATTTTGGGGTCCCCAGTTCAATCTAAAAAGGCTTTGGGGGGCTCCCACTTCCCCCCATAAAGAATTTGGGGTCCCCAGCTCCATCCATGAGGATTTTGGGGTCCCCAGTTCCCCCCCTCATAAAGATTTTGGGGTCCCCAATTCCATCTAGAAGGATTTTGGGGTCCCCAGTTCCATCTAAGAAGGTTTTGGGGGGCTCCTAGTTCCATATAGAAGATGATTTTGGGGTCCCCAGTTCCATTCATGAGGATTTTGGGGTCTCCAATTCCCCCCTAAAGATTTTGGGGTCCCCAGTTCCATCTATGAGGATTTTGGGGTCCCCAGTTCCATCCAAGGACGTTTTGGGGGGCTCCCACTTCCCCCCATAAAGATTTTGGGGTCCCCAGTTCCATCTAAGATGGTTTTGGATTCCCCAGTTCCATCTAGAAGGATTTTGGGGTCCCCAGTTCCATCTAAGAAGGTTTTGGGGTCCCCAGTTCCATCTAGAAGATGATTTTGGGGTCCCCAGTTCCATCTTGAAGGATTTTGGGGTCCCCAGTTCCACCTAAGAAGGTTTTGGGGGGCTCCCACTTCCCCCCATAAAGAATTTGGGGTCCCCAGTTCCATCTAGAAGCATTTTGGGGGTCCCCATTTCCACTTAAGAAGGATTTTGGGGTCCCCAGTTCCATCCAAGAAGGATTTTGGGGTCCCCAGTTCCATCTAAGAAGGTTTTGGGGGGCTCCTAGTTCCATATAGAAGATGATTTTGGGGTCCCCAGTTCCATTCATGAGGATTTTGGGGTCTCCAATTCCCCCCTAAAGATTTTGGGGTCCCCAGTTCCATCCAAGGACGTTTTGGGGGGCTCCCACTTCCCCCCATCTAGAAGGATTTTGGGGTCCCCAGTTCCATCCAAGAAGGATTTTGGGGTCCCCAGTTCCATCCAAGAAGGATTTTGGGGTCCCCAGTTCCATCTAAGAAGGATTTTAGGGTCCCCAGTTCCATCTAGAAGATGATTTTGGGGTCCCCAGTTCCATCTTGAAGGTTTTGGGGTCCCCAGTTCCACCTAAGAAGGATTTTGGCGTCCCCAGTTCCATCCAAGAAGGAATTTGGGGTCCCCAGTTCCATCTAGAAGCATTTTGGGGTCCCCAGTTCCATCCAAGAAGGATTTTGGGGTCCCCAGTTCCATCTAAGAAGGTTTTGGGGTCCCCAGTTCCATCTAGAAGATGATTTTGGGGTCCCCAGTTCCATCTAGAAGATGATTTTGGGGTCCCCAGTTCCATCTTGAAGATTTTGGGGTCCCCAGTTCCACCTAAGAAGGATTTTGGCGTCCCCAGTTCCATCCAAGAAGGAATTTGGGGTCCCCAGTTCCATCTAGAAGCATTTTGGGGTCCCCAGTTCCATCCAAGAAGGATTTTGGGGTCCCCAGTTCCATCTAAGAAGGTTTTGGGGTCCCCAGTTCCATCTAGAAGATGATTTTGGGGTCCCCAGTTCCACCTAAGAAGGATTTTGGGGTCCCCAGTTCCACCTAAGAAGGTTTTGGGGGGCTCCCACTTCCCCCCATAAAGAATTTGGGGTCCCCAGTTCCATCCAAGAAGGTTTTGGGGTGTCCAGGTGGGTTTTGGGGTGTCCCTGGGAGGGGGGTTCGAGTCCCCAGGGTGGTTTTCGGGCTCTCACCTGTCCAGGTGTGTTTGGGGGGGGTCATGGGGTGGTTTTGGGGTCTCCAGGTGGGGTTTTTGGGGTTCTCACCTGCCCAGGTGTATCCTGGGGTGGATTTAGGGGTGTCCTGAGGTGGTTTTGAGGGGTCACAGTGGGATTTTTGGGGCTCTCACCTGCCCAGGTGTGTTTGGGGGGGGTCCTTGGGTGTTTTTTGGGGTGCCGAGGGTGGTTTTTGGGGTTCTCACCTGCCCAGGTGTGTTTGGGGGGGGTCCTGGGGTGGTTTTTGGGGCTCTCACCTGCCCAGGTGTGTTTGGGGGGGTTGCTGGGGTGGTTTTTGGGGTGCCCAGGGTGGTTTTTTGGGGCTCTCACCTGCCCAGGTGTGTTTGGGGGGGGGTCCTGGGGTGGTTTTTGGGGTCCCCAGGGTGGTTTTTGGGGTTCCCACCTGCCCAGGTGTGTTTGGGGGGGTCCTGGGGTGGTTTTTTGGGGGTGCCCAGGGTGGTTTTTGGGGCTCTCACCTGCCCAGGTGTGCTCAGGGGGGTCCTGGGGTCCTGGGGTGGTTTTTTGGGGTCTCCAGGTGGGGTTTTTTGGGGTTCTCACTGCCCAGGTGTGTTTAGGGGGGTGGATTTAGGTGTGTCCTGGGGTTTTTTGGGGGTCCCCAGGGTGGTTTTTTGGGCTCTCACCTGCCCAGGTGTGTTTGGGGGGGGTCCTGGGGTGGTTTTGGGGGTTCTCACCTGTCCAGGTGTGTTTAGGGGGGTGGATTTAGGTGTGTCCTGGGTCTTTTTTGGGGTCCCCAGGGTGGTTTTTGGGGCTCTCACCTGCCCAGGTGTGTTTGGGGGGGTCGTGGGGTGGTTTTTGGGGTCTCCAGGTGGGGTTTTGGGATTCTCACCTGCCCAGGTGTGTCGTGGGGGTGGATTTAGGGGTGTCCTGAGGTGCTTTTGAGGGGTCCCAGTGGGATTTTTGGGGCTCTCACCTGCCCAGGTGTGTTTGGGGGGGGTCGTGGGGTGGTTTTTGGGGTCTCCAGGTGGGGTTTTTGGGGTTCTCACCTGCCCAGGTGTGTTTGGGGGGGGGTGGATTTAGGTGTGTCCTGGGGGTTTTTGGGGTTCTCACCTGCCCAGGTGTGTTTAGGGGGGTGGATTTAGGTGTGTCCTGGGTCTTTTTTGGGGTCCCCAGGGTGGTTTTTTGGGGCTCTCACCTGCCCAGGTGTGTTTGGGGGGGGTCGTGGGGTGGTTTTTGGGGTCTCCAGGTGGGGTTTTGGGGTTCTCACCTGCCCAGGTGTGTCGTGGGGTGGATTTAGGGGTGTCCTGAGGTGCTTTTGAGGGGTCCCAGTGGGATTTTTGGGGCTCTCACCTGCCCAGGTGTGTTTGGGGGGGGTCGTGGGGTGGTTTTTGGGGTCTCCAGGTGGGGTTTTTGGGGTTGTCACCTACCCAGGTGTGTTTAGGGGGGGGTGGATTTAGGTGTGTCCTGGGGTTTTTTGGGGTCCCCAGGGTGGTTTTTGGGGTTCTCACCTGCACAGGTGTGTTTGGGGGGGTGGATTTAGGTGTGTCCTGGGGGTTTTTGGGGTCCCCAGAGTGGTTTTTGGGTCTCTCACCTGCCCAGGTGTGTCTGGTGGGTGTCCTGGGGTCGTTTGGGGGCTCTCACCTGCCCAGGTGTGTTTGGGGGGGGGGGGGGTCGTGGGGTGGTTTTTGGGGTCTCCGGGTGAGGTTTTTCGGGTTCTCACCTGCCCAGGTGTGTTTGGGGGGGGGGTCCTATGGTGGGTTTTGGGGTCTCCATGTGGGGTTTTTGGGGTTCTCACCTGCCCAGGTGTGTTTGGGGGGGGTCCTGGGGTGGTTTTGGGGGTCTCCAGGTGGGGTTTTTGGGGTTCTCACCTGCCCAGGTGTATCGTGGTGTGGATTTAGGGGGTGTCCTGAGGTGGTTTTAAGGGGTCTCAGTGGGATTTTTGGGGTTCTCACCTGCCAGGTGTGTATAGGGGGGTGGATTTAGGTGTGTCCTGGGGGGTTTTGGGGTCCCCAGGATGGTTTTTGGGGTTCTCACCTGCCAGGTGTGTTTGGGGGGGATCGTGGGGTGGTTTTTGGGGTCTCCAGGTGGGGTTTTTGGGGTTCTCACCTGCCCAGGTGTGTTTGGGGGGGGTCCTGGGGTGGTTTTGGGGGTTCTCACCTGCCCAGGTGTGTTTAGGGGGGTGGATTTAGGTGTGTCCTGGGTCTTTTTTTGGGGTCCCCAGTGGGGTTTTGGGGTTCTCACCTGCCCAGGTGTGTTTATGGGGGGTCTTGGGGTGGTTTTTGGGGTCTCCAGGTGGGGGTTTTGGGGTTCTCACCTGCCCAGGTGTATCGTGGGGTGGATTTAGTGGTGTCCTGAGGTGCTTTTGAGTGGTCCCAGTGGGATTTTTGGGGCTCTCACCTGCCCAGGTGTGTTTGGGGGGGGTCCTGGGGTGGTTATTGGGGTGCCCAGGGTGGTTTTTGGGGTTCTCACCTGCCCAGGTGTGTTTGGGGCGGGGTCCTGGGGTGGTTTTTGGGGTCTCCATGTGGGGTTTTTGGGGGCTCTCACCTGCCCAGGTGTGTTTGGGGGGGGTCCTTGGGTGGTTTTTGGGGTCCCCAGTGTGATTTTTGGGGCTCTCACCTGCCCAGGTGTGTTTGGGGGGGGTCCTGGGGTAGTTTTTGGGGTCCCCAGTGTGATTTTTGGGGCTCTCACCTGCCCAGGTGTGTTTGGGGGGGGGTCCTTGGGTAATTTTTGGGGTTCTCACCTGCCCAGGTGTGTTTGGGGGGGTCCTGGGGTGGTTTTTGGGGTCCTGGGGTGGTTTTTGGGGCTCTCACCTGCCCAGGTGTGTTTGGGGGGGGTCCTGGGGTGGTTTTTGGGGTTCTCACCTGCCCAGGTGTGTTTGGGGGGGGTCCTGGGGTGGTTTTGGGGGTCTCCATGTGGGGTTTTTGGGGTTCTCACCTGCCCAGGTGTGCTCAGGGGGGTCCTGATGTGGTTTTTGGGGTGCCCAGGGTGGTTTTTGGGGGCTCTCACCTGCCCAGGTGTGTTTGGGGGGGGTGCTGGGGTGGTTTTTGGGGTTCTCACCTGCCCAGGTGTGTTTGGGGGGGGTCCTGGGGTGGTTTTTTGGGGTGCCCATGGTGGTTTCTGGGGTTCTCCCCTGCCCAGGTGTGTTTGGGGGGGTCATGGGGTGGTTTTTGGGGTCCCCCAGGGTGGTTTTTGGGCCTCTCACCTGCCCAGTTGTGTTTGGGGGGGGGGTCCTGGGGTGGTTTTTTGGGTCTCCATGTGGGGTTTTTGGGGTTCTCACCTGCCCAGGTGTGTTTGGGGGGGGTTCCTGGGGTGGTTTTTGGGGTCTCCATGTGGGGTTTTTGGGGTTCTCACCTGCCCAGGTGTGTTTGGGGGGGGGTCCTGGGGTGGTTTCTGGGGCTCTCACCTGCCCAGGTGTGTTTGGGGGGGGTTCCTGGGGTGGTTTTTTGGGGCTCTCACCTGCCCAGGTGTGCTTGGGGGGGTCCTGGGGTGGTTTTTGGGGGTGCCCAGGGTGGTTTCTGGGGCTCTCACCTGCCCAGGTGTGCTCGGGGGGGTCCTGGGGTGGTTTTTGGGGTGCCCAGGGTGGTTTTTTGGGGTTCTCACCTGCCCAGGTGTGTTTGGGGGGGGTCCTGGGGTGGTTTTTTGGGGTGCCCAGGGTGGTTTGTGGGGCTCTCACCTGCCCAGGTGTGCTCGGGGGGGGGTCCTGGGGTGGTTTTTGGGGTGCCCAGGGTGGTTTCTGGGGCTCTCACCTGCCCAGGTGTGCTCGGGGGGGGGTCCTGGGGTGGTTTTTGGGGTGCCCAGGGTGGTTTTTGGGGCTCTCACCTGCCCAGGTGTGCTCGGGGGGGGTCCTGGGGTGGTTTTTGGGGTGCCCAGGGTGGTTTCTGGGGCTCTCACCTGCCCAGGTGTGCTCGGGGGGGGTCCTGGGGTGGTTTTTGGGGTGCCCAGGGTGGTTTTTGGGGCTCTCACCTGCCCAGGTGTGTTTGGGGGGGGTCCTGGGGTGGTTTTTGGGGCTCTCACCTGCCCAGGTGTGTTTGGGGGGGTTCCTGGGGTGGTTTTTGGGGTGACCAGTGTGGTTTCTGGGGCTCTCACCTGCCCAGGTGTGTTTGTGGGGGGGGGTCCTGGGGTGGGTTTTTGGGTGCCCAGGTGATTTCTGGGGTTCTCACCTGCCCAGGTGTGTTTGGGGGGGGTCCTGGGGTGGTTTTTGGGGTGCCCAGGGTGGTTTCTGGGGCTCTTACC
>JAUNZM010001132.1:0-101809 GCA_033459285.1 Clamator glandarius | reverse complement strand
GGGAGGCTCACCCTGCACCCCCCCTTGCATCACATTTATGTGTTTTGGGGTGAAAAATCTGTGGTTTTGGGGTAAAAATCCATGTTTTTGGGGGAATGGGATGTGTTGTGTCAGCCTTTCGCTCGCTGTGCGTGGTCCTTATGTGGTTTTGGGGTGAAAATCCATGTTTTGGGGGAAGATCAGCCTCCCCCCCCCCCATGCATCGTGTTTATGTGTTTTGGGGTGAAAACCTGTGGTTCTGGGAGTGGGAAGGGGAGCAGCTATTCCCACGTGATACATTTTGGGGTGAAAATCAGAGATTTTGGGGAACAGGTGTTTGGGGCGAGGGCAACCTGCTTCGCATTTCTATGTTTTGGGGTGAAAATCTGTGTTTTGGGGTAGCGGGAGGCTCAACCTGCACACCTCTCACCCCTCTGGCATCCTATTTATGTAGGTTTTGGGGTGAAAATTCATGGTTTTGGGGTGAGGAGTGTTAGCCTTTCCCCCACCGTGGATGGCCCTGATGTATTTTGGGGTGAAAATCAGTGATTTCGGGGAGGGGGGAGGGTGTCAGCCCTTTCCCCCACCCTCTCCATCCCCCTGATGCGTTTTGGGGTGAAAAACCTGAGTTTTGGGGATGCAGGGCTCAGCCTGCACCTCCTTTGCGTCACGTTTATGTGTTTTGGCTAAAAAATTCGTAATTTTGGGGAGGGGGGGGTGCTCAGCTTGCCTCTCCTTACGTGTTTTGGGGTGAAAATCCATGTTTCGGGGAGGGTGGGGCAGCCGTTCCCTCCTTATGTGTTTTGGGGTGAAAACTGTTGTTTTGGGGAGTGGATGTAGGGGGTTGGAGTGTCCCAACCTTTCCCTCGTTATGCGTTTTGGGGTGAAAATCAAGGCTTTGGGGAGGGAGGGGTTCTCAGTGTCCCCCCCTTTATCACCTGTATGTGGTTTGGGGTGAATCTTGGTGTTTTGGGGAGCAGGCATATGGGGGGGGAAGGGTCCTCAGCTTTCTCCTGTTCTGCGTTTTGAGGTAAAACTCAGTGTTTTGGGGAGCAGACATGGTCTTCATCGCCGGGGAGGGGGGGTCTTAGTCTTCTCCTCCTCCTTTTCCATCACCCCAGTTGGTCCCATCCCATCACGCTGCTCAGACCAGGTCCCCCCCCCTTCCCCTAAATCCAACCTGGTTGGGTTCCCATCTCCCATATTCCCACCTACCCCCATTCCTATCGGAACGTTTTGTCCCAAACAACTTCTTTTTTACCTTAAATTGCTTCAGATGGGCTTTTGGGGCAGGGTTGTGCGACTGGGATGGATGGGGCATCGCATCCTCGCAGCTAATTAAGCTAATTAAGCCCTAGTGGGATGTGGTTTCCTTTTGAATGGGGTCAAACTGATGGTGAAGGTCCAACTCGTGTCGCCACCATCTCCAGATGGGTTGGTCCCAGGTTGGCAGCTCTTCCATTGGGAAGATGGAGTTTGATGCGTGTTTTGGGAATGGGATTCTCATTCCTCGGACCTGTCCGGGCATCCTGGACAAGCTGGAGAAGTGAGGCCGCGTGAACCTCGTCAGGTTCCACCAGGCCAAGTGCACGAGGTCCTGGATCTGGATCGGGGTGATCTTCATTTTCCATACAGACTGGGGGACGACGTGAGTGAGAGCAGCCCCGAGAAGGACTTGGGGTGCTGGGGGATGAGAAGCCCCACAGGAGCCGGCAAGCCCAGAAACCAACCGTGTCCTGGGCTCCATCCAAAGATGTGGGATAATAGGGAGGGAGGGGATTCTGCCCCTCTGCTGCTGAGACCAAACCTGGAGCCCTGTGTCCGGTTCTGGAGTTCTCAGCGCAGGGAGGACATGGAGCTGTTGGAGCGAGGCCAGAGGAGGCCACGGAGATGATGTGAAGGCTGGAGAACCTCCTGTTTGAGGACAGGCTGGGAGAGTTGGGGTTGTTCAGCCTGGACAAGAGAAGGCTCCACAGAGACCTGAGAGCAGCTTCCAGGGCTGAAAGGGGCTCCTGGAAAGCTGGGGAGGGGCTCTGGATCAGGGAGAGGATGATCAGGAGCGGTTTTGAGCTGCAAGAGGGGAGATTGAGATGAAACGTTTTGCTGGGAGGGTGGGGAGACCCTGGCGCAGGTTGCCCAGAGCAGTGGGGGCTGCCCCATCCCTGGAGAGGTTCAAGGCCAGGTTGGATGGATCTTGGAGCCCCTGATCCACGGGAGGTGTCCCTGCCCATGGCCAGGGTGGGACTGGATGGGTCTGAGGTCCCTTCCAACCCAAGCCATCCCATCATTCTGTGTCCACGACCCAAGCAGAGCGGTGTGGCAGGAGGGGTGTGATCTGGTGGGAAAACACCATTGGGGTGACTTGAGGGATGGAGGTGGATTGTGTCGTGGATTGAGGAGTGTCCCTGGAAGGGCTGGGTCATGGGATGGGACCCTCAGTCCAGCCACGAGGATGCGACAGCATCTGTTCCACGTGGATCTCTCCTATTTGTGCTGAAAACGAGGGGTTTTTTTGCTCCCCGTGGCCCAAAAGACACCGGTTCAGGACATTGGGGCAGCTGTGATGCCGTGTCTACTGGAGACATCCCTTTCCAGCCCTGTTGGAGATGCTCAGTGTTTCCTCCTAGTGCATCGGCACGTGCTGCTGCACCAAAAGGTGATGGGATTCCTGGGTTGGTGGTCCAGGCAGCGCGTTCCCACCAACTGCTTTGAGGGAAAGAGCCTGTGTGCAAGTCCCACACTCCACTCCCTTTTGGTGTGACTCGTAATTAACCAGAAAACCCAGACACGAGGTCCCTGCTGAGGCTTTGCCTCTTCAGAGCCGGCCCCTCTGGAGCAGGAATGAAGGTTCTGCTGGCTTTCGCTCCGATCTCAGGCGGGATTTGGTGCGACTGCCCAGCTTCCCCACCTCGAGGAGCTGCGAGGCGTCATTGCCCGGCTTAAGACTTCTCTCTGCTCTTTAAATAGCCGCGCTCTCCTCCGCTCTTTAAGGTCAGGCGCCTCGAGTGCCCCGGCCAAGCCGGGAGCTGCTTGTTGCTGGGTGACATGGCTTCTTCAGCACCAAAAATGACCTGAAAATGGCTTCATAGGAGGATTTTCCCCCAGAAAAACCACCCCAGGAGCCTTCCTGCCACCGCCAAGCAAGCGATGGGCATGGTCTATGCAGCCCATCCATATCCAAGCAGGCTCCCAGCACCAGACCAGTGCAAACCAGTATAGATCTTCCATCTGCAGTGTTGGGAGACACAGAAGAAGCCAGGGAAGCAGCAGCGAGCGGCGTCTTGCTGCGAGCACGTGGCTTGTCCATGGGTTTGGTTGCTGCTCTTTATCCTTTCGATGATTTTGAGCATAGAAGGGGGCTGGAGGGAAGAGTTTTAGCCGTTCCCGAGCTGCGCTGGTGGGAAGAGGCGCGTCCTTCCCTGCTGAGGGCTGCACGGCTTTTTGTTTAGGAGGCAGGTCAGGAAGAAAACGTCCCTTCGGGACAGGTTATTCCATATCGCGCACCCCAAAAGCGCCCTCGGTGCTGGACAAACCAGATCTGCCAGTCTGTGTTCCAGGAGGTGACGAGAGGCACCGTTAATCATTTACACGGCTCGGCGCAGGGAGAGCTTGGGAGTGGAATTGGAGTCCTTGCACCCGGTGTGAGGAGAGCTTGGGATTGGAATCGGAGTCCTTGCACGCAGTGTGAGGAGAGCTTGGATTGGAATCGGAGTCCTTGCACCCAGTGTGAGGAGATCTTGGGATTGGAATCGGAGTCCTTGCATGCAGTGCGAGGAGATCTTGGGATTGGAATTGGAGTCCTTGCACCCAGTGTGAGGAGATCTTGGGATTGGAATCGGAGTCCTTGCACCCAGTGCGAGGAGAGCTTGGGATTGGAATTGGAGTCCTTGAATCCAGTGTGAGGAGAGCTTGGGATTGGAATCGGAGTCCTTGCACCCAGTGTGAGGAGAGGTTGGGATTGGAATTGGAGTCCTTGAATCCAGTGTGAGGAGAGCTTGGGATTGGAATCGGGGTCCTTGCACCCAGTGCGAGGAGACCTTGGGATTGGAATTGGAGTCCTTGCACCCAGTGTGAGGAGAGCTTGGGATTGGAATCGGAGTCCTTGCACCCAGTGTGAGGAGAGCTTGGAAGTGGAATCGGAGTCCTTGCACCCAGTGTGAGGAGAGCTTGGGATTGGAATCGGAGTCCTTGCACCCAGTGTGAGGAGAGCTTGGAAGTGGAATCGGAGTCCTTGCACCCAGTGTGAGGAGAGGTTGGGAGTGGAATTGGAGTCCTTGCACCCAGTGTGAGGAGAGCTTGGGATTGGAATTGGAGTCCTTGCACCCAGTGTGAGGAGAGCTTGGGATTGGAATTGGAGTCCTTGCACCCAGTGCGAGGAGAGCTTGGGATTGGAATCGGAGTCCTTGAATCCAGTGTGAGGAGAGCTTGGGATTGGAATCGGAGTCCTTGCACCCAGTGTGAGGAGAGGTTGGGATTGGAATTGGAGTCCTTGAATCCAGTGTGAGGAGAGCTTGGGATTGGAATCGGGGTCCTTGCACCCAGTGCGAGGAGACCTTGGGATTGGAATTGGAGTCCTTGCACCCAGTGTGAGGAGAGCTTGGGATTGGAATCGGAGTCCTTGCACCCAGTGTGAGGAGAGCTTGGAAGTGGAATCGGAGTCCTTGCACCCAGTGTGAGGAGAGCTTGGGATTGGAATCGGAGTCCTTGCACCCAGTGTGAGGAGAGGTTGGGAGTGGAATCGGAGTCCTTGCACCCAGTGTGAGGAGAGCTTGGGATTAAATTGAAGTCCTTGCACCCAGTGTGAGGAGAGCTTGGGATTGGAATTGGAGTCCTTGAATCCAGTGTGAGGAGATCTTATGATTGGAATCGGAGTCCTTGCACCCAGTGTGAGGAGAGCTTGGGAGTGGAATTGGAGTCCTTGCACCCAGTGTGAGGAGAGCTTGGGATTGGAATTGGAGTCCTTGCACCCAGTGTGAGGAGAGCTTGGGAGTGGAATTGGAGTCCTTGCACCCAGTGCGAGGAGATCTTGGGTTTGGAATCAGAGTCCTTGCACCCAGTGTGAGATCTTGGGATTGGAATTGGAGTCCTTGCACCCAGTGCGAGGAGATCTTGGGATTGGAGTCAAAGTCCCCGCATCTCCCATGGTGAGGAATTCGGATTCTGGCTCTGTTTTTCCTCTCAAATCCCCTCCATGCTCCCTTGCTGTGGTTTTCTTGCAGGCCAGGAGGGGAAGGATGGCACACGCAGTTTTCCACCCAGAAAATCTGGTTTTAAGGGCTTATTTTGTGCAGGACTGGCCAAACTTTGCTAGTAGCAATTTTAAAACTTCGCTTTTATTTAGCAAAGATCATCTAAATCAGATAGGAATCCTCCTCACTCTTTCCTTCCCTCCCACCTTGGCTCCACAGCCCCTCCAGTTTCTTCCCCAACCCTTGCTGGTCTCTGCTGGGCAGAGCGCTCCGATTTCCATCCCTTTTGGGATCTAATCGTGCTCAGGGAGCTCCCCGAGCCACCTCTAGGGTTGTTTAGGGTCTCCTTGTCTGCTTGGAGAGGTTGCCCCAGCCCTGGGAGCCCAGTAGGCAACACCACGGCGAAACCCAACGGCTTCTGCGTCGCCTCCTGGCTGCCCGGAGTCGCAGCTGTCCCCGCGCTCCGGCTCCGTTCCTCTCCGTCAGGAACTGGCATTGCAAAAATCTGCAGCTCACAGACAGTTGGAAACGTGGGGAGCGGATTCTGCCACGGCAAGAACAACCGGGGCTGCTCCGCTCGCTGGCGTTGGGGTTTGACGCCTCCCCCTCCCGTCCGTTTAATTAAAAGTCTTAATTTAAATCAAGCTTTTGCTAAACTCCCTGTCTGCTGCGAGGAAGTTGCTGGCGGAATCCGGGGATTTAGAATCATGGAATGGATTGGGGCAGAAGGGACCTCAAAGCCCAAGCAGTTCTATCTCCTGCTGTGGGCAGGGACACCTCCCATGGATCAGGGGCCTCAAGCCCCATCCAACCTGGCCTTGAACCCCTCCAGGGATGAGGAATCCACGACTTCTCTGGGGAACCTGGGCCAGGGCCTCCCAACCCTCGCAGGAGAACATTTCTCCCTAAGATCTCATCTCAATCTCCCCTCTTGCAGCTCAAAACCGTTCCCCTGTGTCTTCTCCCTGATCCAGAGCTTTCCTGGAGCCCCTTTCAGCACTGGGAGCTGCTCTGAGGTCTCCTTGGAGCCTTCTCCAGACTGAACAACCCCAACTTCTCTCAGCCTGGCCTCACACGGGAGGTTCTTCAGCCCTCGGATCATCTCCGTGGGCTCCTCTGGACCTGTTCGAACACCTCCATGTCCTCTTTCTGGTGGGGATTCCAGAACTGGACCCAGGGCTCTATTTCATTTTGCTTTGCTGTGTGTGCATACGCAAGATTTTGCATCTGATCTGCAACACGAACCGTGGTACCGGCTCGAGGCTTCGCTTTCCTCCTTTGGAGAAAAGAAAAAGAAAAGAGGGAAAGGGGGAGAGAGAGAGAGAAAGGGGAAAGCTTTGCTGCGTAAAGCCCGGATGGCTCCGCGATGACTCTGGCCTCGTGGATTTGCGGCGGCGGCAGCTGCAGGGTGGCTGCTTGGCAGTGGCACGTAGCCCGCGTGCCCTGGTGACCCTCTGGATCTCGGCTGGCTGCCGATGCCGAGCTGAATCCCCAGAATTCCCGGGGTAGAAAGGAGCTGGGATGCAGGCTGGACACGGTGGGGCTGGACGCAGCAGGTTCTCAACCCCTGATGGGCTTCACTAGGTGGGAGGTGGAAACCTGGTTTGCGTTCTCGTGCTGGAAAAGATGAGATGAAATGCAGATTTTGGGGAATATGAGGCTTGGTCACGCTGTGTGTCCACAGCGGCCAAAAAAAATGTGTTGAAAAGGGTTTTTTTCCCCCTTTTTTACCTTTGCAAGAGGCATCTCGGCGAGGTTTGAATCTGCCTCGCCGTGCAAACTCAGCGGCGGCCGCATCGTTCCGAGCTTCCCCGATGCGTCATCGTGCAGCGGTCGGATGGGGCGGCCGCGCAGCCTGAGCCTCCAGCCCGTTATTCCCAGCCGAGGAGCGTTCCCCGGAGACACCGAGCGCGAGGGGACGCCGAGGGATGTCCCCACGTCCCCACCGCTGGCTCTTCGGCTTCGAGGCTGGAGCAGCTCCAGGAGAGGAGCCTTTTCCCTCTGCCCCGCCACGCGGAGGGGGAAGGGGAGGAAGCTGAATCATTTTGCGTGGTTTTTTTTGAAGCTGAAATTCCTTCCTTCCTTCCTGTCCCCAGAATGGGAAACCAGCACAGGGTTTGGCACGGGAGATGCCGGGTAATCCTGGTGCTACCGGTATCATCGGGGCTGTGCTGGAAGCAATGACTCAATCGCAAAAGGCGTCTCACCGAGACACCGATTTCCCTTTTCAAACTGTGATTCTTTCCCCCCCCCCTTTTTTTTTTTCCCAAATATATTGCTATTTTTTTTCCATATTTCCTGCTGAGGGGCTGGCGCTGCTACCGCCTGCGTCTCCCCGCTCGCCTCCCAGGGCTCTGGGTTTCCAGACGTGCCCGTGTGGACTCTGGCTGTTTCCAACCCGTATTCTCTTCCTCGGAGCTGGGAATCGTAGGGAACAGCCGTTTGGAGACCCGGGAAGGAATAAAATGAAACCTCCTGCTCTCAGAGACAGTTCTGGCTGCAGGCTGACCCGCTTTGGGGATTGCGTCCTGTTTGTAGAAGCATGGAACGGTTGGGTTGGAAGGGACCTCCAAGCCCATCCAGTCCCACCCCAGCCATGAGCAGGGACACTTCCCACGGGATCAGGGGCTCCAAGATCCATCCAACCTGGCCTTGAGCATCTCCAGGGATGGAGCAGCCACCCCTGCTCTGGGCAGCCGGGGCCTCCCCACCCTCCCAGCAAAACATTTCTCCCCAAGATCTCATCTCAGTCTCCCCTCTTTTAGCTCACAAAGGTTCCTGCTCATCCCATCCCTGCCCTCCCTGACCCAAAGCCCCTCCCCAGCTTTCCTGGAGCCCCTTTCAGCGCTGGAAGCCGCTCTCAGGTCTCCATGGAGCCTTCTCTTCTCCAAGCTGAACAACCCCAACTCTCCCAGCCTGTCCTCGTACAGGAGGTTCTCCAGCCCTCACATCATCCCTGTGGCCTCCTCTGGCCTCGCTCCAACAGCTCCATGTCCTCCCTGCGCTGAGGACTCCAGAGCTGGACCCAGAGCTCCAGGTTTGGTCTCACCAGAGCGGAGCAGAGGGACACAATCCCCTCCCTCCTCGTGCTGCTCCCACCACTCTGGATGCAGCTCGGGACACTGACCCCAGAGCAGAAACTTCCAAGGGTTTCTGGTGCCCAGGATCATAGAATCACCAGGTTGGAGAAGACCTCTTAGCTCGTGCAGTCCAACCATTCCTATCCACGGAACTATGTGGCTGCAGGTGCCAATTCAGAGACCAGGACCGTGCGAATCACGCATAGTTGCAGGATTTGGGCATCATACGAGGGCTCTGGAATTGCAGCTTTCAGGAAAACCAGCAGGCTGAGCTTTCAGGGCACCCAAAGGAGCTTTCCCGGCTGGAACCAGGCGCCAGGGTCAGGTCCGTGTCAAGCTGGCCAGCGTTGGGTTTAAAATGGGGCGTTTTGGCTCTCCGTAAGTCAATTAGGAAGGAGCTTACGCAAAGCCGAATTAAACCACTCTTTTAGACAGCAATAAGCCAGCGCCCTCCCTGCTCCTTCCAGAGGCTCCTGCTTGGAGTCGGCATCTCTCCGTGCGGCACTGGGCTCGGACCGGTGGCTCCTGGCCGGTCTGGGGGTTGAACACCCTGGTTCTGGGACCCTTGGGCACCAGGGAGCTTCCCCTTAATGAAGATGCTTAATTAGCGTCGCGCTGTGCGGCAGCGCCTTAAGTCTTGGCATCCGGGGCGATGCAGAAAAAAGGAGTCGATCCTTCCTTGGGATTAGGGCTGACCTGCCCCACGCACCCTCGGCCCTGGGTAATCCCGCAGAGTTAATCCCGCACCTTCCCTGTGACCCATGAAGGAGCCGGTCTCCATCCCACGGTGCCTCGGAAATGAGGTCCCACCTCAAGCTGCAGCTCCTCGAGGACCTCTGGGGGTCCTCCAGCCGTGTCCTCGCTTCCACAGCCCCCGTGCCTGGGCTTTATCCCCCACTTGAGCGAGCGAGGGTCATAATGGAGTTAATTAGAGGCTGTGCAGTAACGGGTGTACAGATCAAGTCTGGATTACGATCATCCGGGCAACCTTAAAGGAGGTGTTCCCTAATAATCACCTCCTGGAGCAAGGAAGGAGCCTTGGGAGCGGACTATAGCAGCTGTTGGGTCTACATTGGGCTCCAACGTTGCATCCCTGTGGGGTATTTTGGGATAGGACGTCCTCTTGCTCGGACCCTGCAGGGGGATGAAGGTCTCTCCTGGCTTTATGGTCTTGGCTGGGCTCGCTGAGGGCGTTATTTTTGGTTATTTTCTTGGCCCCATGGGAAGTTTCACCACAGCCACCGGGGTGTGAGCTGGAGACCAGCTGCTCTTCCCTCTGTGTTTTCTCACTCTTCCTCTTGATTTTGGACCCCTCTGTCCCTGCTCCAACAGGTCTCTGTCCAGTCATTCCTGGTTCCAGCTGTGGCTGGAGAAAGGCTTCATCCCAGTCCCATCCATGGCTGGGGGATCACTCCATCCATCCATCCATCCATCCATCCATCCATCCATCCCCATCCTTGACGTCTCCTCCTCCTCCTCCTCAGGTTAAGCAGCCTGTCGTCCCTGAGTGATTCGTCCTCTGAGCGGAGGTCACCTGGGCACCACCGCCAGCCCTCCGACTCCTCTGAAACCACAGGTGAGTTTCTCTGCCCCTTCCTCTTCTCTTCCATATCCTTCTTATGGATATTCTTCTCTCCTTCTCTTCCGTATCCTTCTTATCTTGAGGATTCCAGTACTGTGTCCAGTTCTGGAAGCCTCAACAGAAGATGGAGCTGTTAGATTGGGTCCAGAGGAGGCTACAAGGCTGATGTGAGGGCTGGAGAACCTCCTGTGTGAGGCCAGGCTGAGAGAGCTGGGGTTGTTCAGCCTGGAGAAGAGAAGGGGACCTTAGAGTGACCTTCCAGTACCTGAAGGGGCTCCAGGAAAGCTGAGGAGGGGCTGTTTCCAAAGGCTTGTGGTGATAGGATGAGGGGGAATGGGGATAAACTGGGGAGGGGCAGATTTAGGCTTGATATGAGGAGGAATTTCTTCACTCTGAGTGGGGAGACCCTGGTTGCCCAGGGAAGTTGTGGCTGCTCCATCCGTGGAGAAGCTCAAGGCCAGGTTGGATGGGGCTTGGAGCCCCTGATGCAGTGGGAGGTGTCCCTGCGTGGAACTGGATGTTCTTTAAGGTCCCTTCCAATCCAAACTGCTCTGTGATTCTCACTGCTCTCCTTCCAATCTCACTGGTTCTCCCTCCAATCCTTCCCCAGGTCTGGTCCAGCGCTGCGTCATCATCCAGAAGGACCAGCATGGCTTTGGCTTCACCGTCAGCGGGGACCGCGTTGTGCTGGTGCAGTCAGTGCGGCCAGGTGAGAGGGGGCCTAGAGGAGGGCAGGAGGCGCCTCGAAGCTCCACTCGTCCCCTCAGAGCCACATCCCTTGGGAGACAATGAAGGAGAAAGCCTTTTTCCTTCCTCCCTAAGTCCTTGGGATCCTCACTGCAGTGTCCCCAGGGCTCGGTGCTGGGGCCACTCTTGTTCTGTATCTTTATCAGTGATGGATGAAGGCATCGAGGGCACCCTGAGCAAGTTTGGGGGTGACACTGAGCTAGGTGGAAGCTGGATCTGCTGGAGGGTTTTGAGGGTCTCCAAAGGGATCTGAACAGGCTGGATCCATGGGCTGAGACCAACGGAATGAGGTTTAACGAGGCCATATGGCGGGTCCTGCGCTTGGGGCACAAGAACCCTGAGCAGCTCCAGACCAGGAGAAGTCTGGCTGGAAACTGCCTGGAGGAGAAGGACCTGGGGGTGTTGGTTGAACAGGAGCCAGCAGGGGCCCAGGTGGCCAAGAAGGCCAAGGGCATCTTGGCTTGGAGCAGACACGGCGTGGCCAGCAGGGCCAGGGAGGTTCTTCTCCCTCTGGACTCGGCCCTGGGGAGACCGCTCCTCGAATCCTGGGGGTCAGTTCTGGTTCCTCCCCACCAGAAGGATGTTGAGGCTCTGGAGCGAGTGCAGAGAAGAGCAACGAAGCTGGGGAGGGGGCTGGAGAAGAAGAGGAGCGGCTGAGAGAGCTGGAGGGGTTCAGCCTGGAGAAGAGGAGGCTGAGGGGAGAGCTCATTGCTCTCTGCAACTCCCTGAGAGGAGGTTGTGGAGAGGAGGGAGCTGGGCTCTTCTCCCAAGGGACAGGGGACAGGACGAGAGGGAATGGCCTCAAGCTCCACCAGGGGAGGCTCAGGATGGACATTAGGATCTGGTGATTCTATGATTCTACAGCATCAACTGAGATGGGCAGGGCGTGGTTGCCAGGGTTAGGGATTAATTTTTGGGTGACGTTTTAAAGGAGCTCCCCGAAACCGCTCTCCCTGCTCCTTTTACAACCTGTGGAGCTGCTGCCAGCGGGTGGGTGAGGAATTCCCTCTTGGAGCCCCGGGTAAACACGGATTCGGCAGCTCCTGGCTCTGAGCTGCAGGAGACGCTGCCGCTTTTGCTGTCTAATGACTTTGCGGGGTGGCAGGGCCAGGAGCAGCAATTTAAATCCACAATGAGCTGCTTATTTTACAGCGGATGTTCCCACCTCCTCCCCCCTTCTCTAGCCCCAAAGCCAGAAAAAATGAGAATATAGGAAAGCGAAAGCGAGTTTTGAGGGCAGGTTAGTGCTGGATCCCTCTCTCCGTCCGAGGGAGCTGCTCACGTCGGCCCCTTCATCCCAGGGCTGGATGAGCTCCCCGGGAGCAGGACAGCCCGGAATCCTGTCCCCCCTCTCTCGCCACTCGCTTCATTTGCCAATAACGAGATCATTAGAGCCGAAGGAATCCCAACCATCCAGTGTACTTTCCACTCTTGGAGCTCGCTGCCGTGTCTCAGGCCCTTGGCTTGGAATTGAACCTCATGGAAACATTTTCTTCTCGGTTTTGGCTTTAGGAAAAGTGAATTTTTCATGTATTCCAGCCTTGGCAGCTTTGTTAAGGAGCAGGCGGGGAGGAGAGGAGGCAAAGCAAGGCTGCTTTTCCCGGGCCCCGCTCCTGCCTTTGGATCCAGGCACGCTGTGGCTTTTTAGATGCGTCGGAGCCAACCTAAATGGTGGGATAACAGGTTGGGGCCCCCTCATCCATCCCGAGACAGATGGAAAAGGCCGGGGTGAGCAGGGAAGGGCTCGTCTGGATGAGCTGCAAGCTCAGTGTACGTTGGGTTTCGTGTGTAAAGCACTCAAGGTTTGGTGTCCAGCCTTGAATAGGGAATTCATGCCTGGTGGTCCAACCTGAGCAGGACAATAGCTGCTAGGATGATCTGGGATGGGTGGGAGGGGAGTTCCTGGCTCCATCTTCTGCCTCTCCATCCCTCCTGATGCCTGTCTCCTCCCTCCATCGCAGGGGGGGCGGCGATGAGAGCCGGGGTGCAAGAAGGGGACCGGATAGTCAAGGTGAGCATCCCCAACCATCGCCCCCGCGGCGTCTCCCCGCGGCGCCGTGCGTCCTGCTTCCCCTCCACCAGCCTGTTTGAGCCCCTCTCTCTCCTTTCCTAGGTGAACGGCACGATGGTGACCAACAGCTCGCACCTTGAAGTGGTGAAGTTAATCAAGTGTGAGTAGGGGCAGGGCTCTGCGGTGGCTTTTTCCACCCTGGGAGGCGGGGGGAGCCCCCATCCCCACCAGCCACCTCGCGGCGGCGTGAGCGGCTGCAGTAGATGGAGCGCAAGGAGGGAGAACGGGGAGGCAGGAACATGGCAGAACCTCAGGAGGTTCAACCAGGCCAAGTGCAGGGCCCTACGCCTGGGTCAGGTCAATCCTCGATTTCAGTACACGATGGGGGATGATGTGATGGGAACAGCCCTGAGGAGCAGGACTTGGGGGGCTGGTCGATGAGGAGCTCGACGTGAGCCGGCAACGTGCGCTCGCAGCCCAGAAACCCCCCGTGTCCTGGGCTGCATTGAGAGAAGCGTGAACAGCAGGGAGGGAGGGGATTGTCCCCTCTGCTCCTCTCTGGTGAGACCTCGTCTGGAGGGTTGTGTCCAGTGCTGGAATCCTCAGCAGAAGAAGGAGATGGAGCTGTTGGAGCGGGGCCAGAGGAGGCTACAAGGATGATGTGAGGGCTGGAGAACCTCCTGTGTGAGGCCAGGCTGAGAGAGTTGGGGTTGTTCAGCCTGGAGAAAGTTCCAAGGAGACCTTAGAGAGACCTTCCAGTACTTGAAGGGGCTACAAGAAGGCTGGGGAGGGGCTGTTGACAAAGGCTTGAGGTGATGGGACGAGGGGCAATGGGGATAAACTGGAGACGGGCAGATTTAGAGTAGATACAAGGAAGAATTTCACTTTCCCTTCCCCGTTCCCCTCTTTTTCCAGCCGGTGCCTACGTTGCCCTGACCCTGCTGGGCTCTCCTCCTCCCTCGGTTGGGCTCTCCGGTTCTCAGCCAGACGTGAGCACGTCGGGGGCTCCCCGCGTCACCCCTGCCTGTCCCCCCCCGCCTCCCCCGCCGCCGCTGCCCCCGCTGCAGCGCATCACCGACCCCAAACCCCTGCAGGTAGAGAGCTCCCCGGCATCAGCCCTTGCTCTCCCGCTCCATCCCACCGCCCGGCACGGTGGGAAGTGGAAGGGCCGAGCTCAGCCCAGCTCTTTGCCTCCAAAAACCGCAGGACCCTGAAGTCCAGAAGCACGCGACGCAGATTCTCCGGAACATGCTGCGGCAGGAGGAGGCAGAATTACAGGTACGGCAATTTCTTGGTCCTGTCCTGGCTTCTCTGCCCTCTCACGGGACGCAGCGACCTGCGAATCCTTCAACCCCGTGATCCTAGAGAACCAGCTCAGCCCCGTTTCCTCGTGGGCAGTGGGATGGATGAAGGCTGATGGAAGGATCCCTTCTTTTTCTCTCCGCTCAGCGCTTCTACGAGGCGTACAGCCGCAACCCCGCCTCGGCGGTGGAGGAGCAGATCGAGGGCGCACGCCGGCGCGTCAGCCAACTGCAGCTCAAAATCCTCCAGGAGACCGGCGGCTCCTTGGTACGTGAAATGCGCTGGGGGATTAATGGGGTTCCCCTCAGTTTGGGGGCTCCTGCTATCCTCCCAGCTCCCTCCAAGCCTGGGGGAACCCTTCCGAGCCCAAGACATCCTTGGTTTCCAAAGGCTCCAACACATCTCCTCGTGTTGCAGGATTCAGGGCGGCTGAGCAGCGGTGACTCTGGCTCGGCTGGTTTCAGGGGGATGGAAGGTGAGTTGTGCCTGTAAGACACCATCTCCGTGTCCCCATCTCCTGAACACGCGCGTCAGACTCTCCTTCGCTCCCAGGACGCCTCTCCGTGGACTCCCAGGACGGTGACAGCGGGTTGGAGTCCGGCACGGAGCGGTTCCCTTCTGTAAGCGAGGTGAGAGCGGCCGTGGGGGGCCCACCCCAACTTCTGCTGGGACCTGGGAGAGAGGAGGAAGCCCTGGTGGAGGGATCTGTGTGTCCTGAGGGGCTGAGGACCTGATGTTGCCATCGCAATTGTTTGTTGATCATCTGAAGAAGCTGAATTTCTTGTAGTGCAGTCTTGGCTCTGAGGCTTTCAGGCTTGGATTGCTCAGCCTGGTGTGACTGGAGCCTGCAGGAAAGCTGGGGAGGGGCTCTTGAGCAGGGAGCGCAGGGAGAGGGCACGGAGAAAGGGGTTTGAGCTGCAAGAGGGGAGATTGAGATGAGATCTTAGGGAGAAATGTTTTGCTGTGAGGGTGGGGAGGCCCTGGAACAGGTTGCCCAGAGCAGGGGTGGCTGCTCCATCCCTGGAGGGGTTCAAGGCCAGGTTGGATGGGGCTTGGAGCCCCTGATCCACTGGGAGGTGTCCCTGCCCATGGCCAGGGTGAGACTGGATGGGCTTGGAGGTCCCTTCCAGCCCAACCTACTCCATAATTCCACGACTGCCCCAAAATGAAGGGTACCCCGAAGCTCCGGGCTTGTGGTTCCAATCTTGAAGTGTTTCTGATGGCCCCGGAGGTGGTTTATGGCTTCCAGGTTCCTGCGTCACGTCTCCCTTTGTGATCTCTGCCCGGGAAGCTCTCCTGACGCCCCCAGTGCCTTTGGGTGGTGTCAGTGTGGACCCTGCAGCCCCTGACACCTTCGCTGCTGTCTCAAGCAGGTCTCCGTGAAACGCAACTCGGTTCTCTCTGACCACGGCCTGGACAGCCCCCGAACCTCCCCGGTCATCAGCGCCCGCCTCTTCCAGCACCATCGCCGGCAGGGATCCGACACCACCGGGCAGGTGGGCTGGGGCCGAGCCAGGGGGTCCCAGGGCATCCTCTGGGTGCTGGACCCCATCAGACGGGACCGAATCCTCCCTCGGGGTGCAGGAAGGACGAAAGCGTCCCCCCAAAAGCGAGCGCCTGGCTCCTAATGGTCCCCTCTCCCTGGCAGTGGTTGGACCTGACAGGACGCCCCCTCATCATCGGGCCCGAGGAGGATTGTGACCCAGGGTATTTCAATAACGAGGTAACGGCTTTGGGGGTGTTTTTGGCTTTCAGCCGCTCTCCTTCGGGCTGTTCCTCTCCCACGTGGGTCCCTTTGTGGTCCTCCTGGTGGCTTTTAGAAACCCAGGGGTATCCAGACTGGTCCAAGGGAAAGGGGGAGCAAGAGCTGGAGGTTCGTCCTGGTGCTGAGCTGGAGGACAGCTCTGATCCAGAGAACCTCAGGAGGTTCAACCAGGCCACGTGCAGGGCCCTACGCCTGGGTCAGGTCAATCCCCGATTTCAGTACACGATGGGGGATGATGTGATGGGAACAGCCCTGAGGAGCAGGACTTGGGGGGCTGGTCGATGAGGAGCTCGACGTGAGCCGGCAACGTGCGCTCGCAGCCCAGAAACCCCCCGTGTCCCGGGCTGCATCGAGAGAAGCGTGAACAGCAGGGAGGGAGGGGATTGTCCCCTCTGCTCCTCTCTGGTGAGACCTCGTCTGGAGGATTGTGTCCAGTGCTGGAATCCTCAGCAGAAGGAGGAGATGGAGCTGTTGGAGCGGGGCCAGAGGAGGCTACAAGGATGATGTGAGGGCTGGAGAACCTCCTGTGTGAGGCCAGGGTGGGAGAGTTGGGGTTGTTCAGCCTGGAGAAGGTTCCAAGGAGACCTTATAGTGACCTTCAAGTACCTGAAGGGGCTCCAGGAAAGCTGAGGAGGGGCTGTTGCCAAAGGCTTGAGGTGATGGGACGAGGGGGAACGGGGATAAACTGGGGAGGGGTGGATTTAGGTTGAACATAAGGAGGAATTTCTTCACCATGAGAGTGGGGAGGCCCCGGAACAGGTTGCCCAAGGAAGCTGTGGCTGCACCATCCCTGAAGAGGTTCAAGGCCAGGTTGGTTGGGGCTTGGAGCCCCTGATCCCATGGGAAGTGTCCCTGCCCATGCCCGGGGGGGGGTTAGAACTACATGATCTTCAAGGTCCCTTCCAACCCAAACCATTCTCTGATTCTCTGAGTTCATTCCTTTCCTTCCTAACGGGCTTCTTCTCCTCTGATCCTTTCTCCCCGCAGTGCGATTCCCTCTTCCAGGACCTGACCAAGCTGAAATCCCGCCCGGCGCATCTAGGAGTCTTCTTACGCTACATCTTCTCGCAGGCCGATCCCAGCGCCCTGGTAAGGGATCCCGTTGGGATGCGGAGCAGCGCGTTTGGCCCCATCCCTTTTCTCTAGCGAGGCGCGAGGCGGTGCCGCTTTGCTGAGCTCAGCCGCCCAGCTCGGCGGTGCCGGAGGCTCCGGCTGCAGCCTGGTTCGTGCTGCCAGCTGCCAGCCGCGGGCTCCCCGGGCTGCGTGGGCACGTGAGAGGGAAGCTCCGCGTAGGGTTACACTTCCTCCCTTTCCTCCCAGGCGTGGCACGGGGTGGGTTTTGCCCTCCCCAGACCCCAGCCTGTTTCCTGTTTCATGGACGCCGCTCTCCGGAGCTTTTCTCCCTTTTCCAAAGCTTCTTCCTCCTTCGCCGCCCACCTCTGCTCTCTCCTCCTCGTAGCTTTTCTACTTGTGCACCGACGTTTGCCAGCAGACGAGCCCCAAGGATTCCCGGGGCTTGGCCAAGGACATCTGGAACATCTTCTTGGACAGGAACGCGGTGAGGACGGGACCCGGCACGGGATTCCTTGTCCCAGCAGGGGATCAGCTGGAAAACCAGCGCTGGCCGCGGCGTCTCTCGCACGGGGATGGGTTTTTAACGCTGTTTTGGCCACCGAGGTTACGTTGTCACCGCTGGTTCCTTTGCGTTGGTGCAAGCGGTTGCGTAAAGCGCTTTCACACGCCTTGCACAACTGCAGCTGCCCCGGCGCCCGGGAGCTCGGATCTGGCAGGAGAAGAGGGTCCTGGTGGCAAGAAGGAGGCTCCAGGCTCCTGTTTGTGCTCCCGAACCCTTGGAGGGAGCAGGAGCTACCTGCGCCGCGCCCGAGGGGGGTGTGTTGGGTGCTGGGATGAGCGCAGGGCGCTTGGGGAGGGGTTGATCCCCAGCTCTCCCCTCTCCGGCTGCAGAAATGGCCTTGGGGCGATGGTGCAGGAGCGCAGGGTCCCCTCTCCCGTGTCCCCAACCTCCTTCCAGCCTTGCTTGCTCCCCAGGGAACGCGAACTGGTGCTGAGCCGCTCTTGTCTTCTGCCTTCCCTCCCCAGCCTCTCCGAGTGAAGGTGTCCGAGCAGCTCCTGGCGGAGATCGGTGAGTGAGGGGCTCCCAGCTCGTGTGCCACCACCTTCGCTGCCAACCCGGGCTGTTAGGAGGGTGACAAAGCAGGATCCCAAAGGATTCTGGGCTTGGTGGCCAGAACCAGGGGTTAATGGTGAACGGATCCATGGGTGGAGGGCAGGGAGGATCTGCAGAGGGATCTGGCCAGGCTGGATCCATGGATGGAGGGCAGGGAGGGTCTGCAAAAAGGATCTGGAGAAGCTGGATCCATGGATGGAGGGCAAGGAGGGTCTGCAAAAGGATCTGGAGAAGCTGGATCCATGGATGGAGGGCAGGGAGGGTCTGCAAAAGGATCTGGAGAAGCTGGATCCATGGATGGAGGGCAGGGAGGGTCTGCAAAAGGATCTGGAGAAGCTGGATCCATGGATGGAGGGCAGGGAGGATCTGCGGAGGGATCTGGCCAGGCTGGATCCATGGATGGAGAGTCTGCAGAGGGAGCTGGACAACCTGGATCCATGGATGGAGGGCAGGGAGGATCTGCAGAGGGAGCTAGAGAAGCTGGATCCATGGATGGAGGGCAGGGAGGATCTGCCGAGGGATCTGGCCAGGCTGGATCCATGGTTGAGGTCAACGGAATGGGGTTCAACAAGGTTAAGTGTCAGGTTCTCCACGTGGGTCTCAACAACCCCGTGCAGCTCCAGGCTTGGGGAAGAGCAGCTGGAAAGCTGCCTGGTGGGAAAGGACCTGGAGTTGCTGGGTGACAGCAGCTGAACATGAGCCAGGAGTGGCCCAGGTGGCCAAGGAGGCCACCAGCATCCTGGCTTGGATCAGCCACGGGGTGGCCAGCAGGAGTGGGGATGGAATCATCCTCCTGGACTTTAGTCCTCGAATCCTGGGTTCAGTTTTGGGCTCCTCACTCCAAGAAAGACCTTGAGGGGCTGGAGCGTTTCTGGAGAAGGGAATGGAGCTGGGAAGGGGCTGGAGAACAGGGGTTGTGGGAGCAGCTGAGGGACCTGGGGCTGCTTAGTCTGGAGAAGAGGAGGCTGAGGGGAGACCTGCCAGAAGGTCATTGTGCCCTTCCTTGCATGCTGAGCACGGTTGGAGACACGAATTCTCCTCTCCCATCCCCAGAGACTCGCCTGCGGAATGGGGACGATGTCCAAAACGCCCTCTTTGAAGCTCAGGAGATGGTGATGCCCGAGATCCAGGAGCAGATCCAGGACTACAGGTAACGAAGCTTCCCTGGTGCCCCACGGAGCTCCAGGAGCTCCTGCTGGTGCTTAGCTTCGCAGCCCTGATCCTTGCCCTCTGCAGAACGAAGCGCACCATGGGCCTGGGAAGTCTGTATGGGGAGAACGACCTCCTGGACCTGGACGGGGACCCCCAGAAGGAGCGGCAAGTGGCTGAGAAGCAACTGGCCCAGCTGGGCGACATCCTGTGAGTCCTGGGCTACCCTGGAGGCTCCAGGCCCCACACGTGCCTGGATTTGGGGCGAGGACGTGGGCAAAGGGGATGAAACACGGGCTTGGCTCTGCTCCTCGATCCATGGATTTGCTGTTGGAGGTGGGAAGGAGAGTTTGGAGCAGGCAAAGGGTGCGGTGAGGGGCAGTGGGCAACGGTGGGATGGAGGATGCCCTACTAGGGGGCTTGAGTAGAGGAACCTGTTCCAAACAAGCTCTTTTCTTCATCTCTCTCTCCAGGTCAAAATACGAAGAGGACAGGAGGTGAGTGGCCCTGGGGCACAGGGGGAGCACGTCCAGATGCGAATGTCTTATGTTAGGTGAGGAGTTGCAGGACCATCCCTTTCTCGTGGTGGCCTCCAGCACCTTCTCCTCATCCCAGATTTAGCCTCGTGGGTGCTCGTGCTGACCCTGGAGAAGGGGAAATGCTTACCTGGGGGTCCTGGTGTGCTCAGGGCAGCCCCCAACAGCCCCTGCCGCCTCGGCTCATCATCTTGAACTGCTTCTTGCCTTCCCTCCTGTCTCACTTGCTGGTGGCCCCACTGGGGTGTCCTCTCTGGCCTTGGGAGGGATGGATTCTCTGCCTGCAGAGCCCAGTGGGAGGTACCTGGAGCACCTCCCGTACGAGGACAGGCTGGGAGCGTTGGGGTTGTTCAGCCTGGAATAGAGGAGACTCCACGGAGACCTTAGAGCAGCTTCCAGTGCTGGAAGGGGCTCCAGGAGAACAGTATGGAAAGGGCTCTGGATCAGGGGGTGCAGGGAGAGGTTGAGAGGAACAGTTTTGAGCTGCAAGAGGGGAGATTGAGATGAGATCTTAAGGAGAAATGTTTTCCCGGGAGGGTAAGGAGGCCCTGGAACAGGTTGCCCAGAGCAGGGGTGGCTGCTCCATCCCTGGAGGTGTCCAAGACCAGGTTGGATGGGGCTTGGAGCTCCTGATCCATGGGAGGTGTCCCTGCCCATGGCAGGGGTGGAACCGCCTGGGTTCGAGGTCCCATCTGACCCAACCCATTCCATGGATTCTCTGTCCCAGCCTTCCCTGGTGTCGCATCTCCAGCCTCACGCTCTCCTCTCTTCCAGCTCTCCCATGGCTTTTGCCCTCAGCACCTATATGAACCACACAGGCATCCGCAGCCGGGAGCCCCGGGTGGCCGGCACCGCTGAGAAGACCCAGTCCCTCCCAGACAGGGACAAGTGGCTGCCCTTCTTCCCCAAGACCAAGAAGGTGGGTGGCTCCTCTGCCCCGGGGCCAGGCTCTTGCTGCTGGATCTCTTGAGGTGACATGGGGAGGGGGTCTCTAGAGCTCCCTGTCCTCCTCCGTACCTTGGAGAGCCGCTTCGTGCCAGGCCAGAGCCAGATCCTGGTCCCGTTCCTCGTGCCGCAGCGTTCCCGCAGCGCGGAGAGGCCTTGGGATGCCCTTAGGGCCGTGCGTTTTATCAGTGCTCCTCTCGGGTGTCCCAGCAGAGCAGCAGCACCAAGAAGGACAAAGAGGCCATGGAAGACAAGAAGCGCAACCCTATCCTCAAGTACATCGGGAAGCCCAAAATCTCCCAGAGCAGTAAGTGTCGGGATCTTCTGGGGTGCTGTAACCCACCAGCCACCGCAGCGGCAACCACCTGCGTGCCCTGGGCTATCATTGGCCTTTGGCACCCATGAAGCTTCCTTCTGCTCTCCTCCAGCTGCTCCTTGGAGCCAATATCTTCTCTGTCCGTGCTCGCCACGTGGCTTGGAGGGGAGCGGCAAGGTGGCAGAGCTGAGCTCTGCCCCCACATTTCTCTCCTGTGCCCCATCCTGGGGGCTTCCAGAGCTCCTGGAGGGGCCGAGGTGGTGGAGAGCAGGGGTTGTGTGCCCGCGTTCCTCTTGCTCCCCTTCTGCTTTTGAGTTCTCATCCCGTTAACCTCACGCCTTTGCCTCCTTGGTTGCCGAAATGCAGGATTGCTTTGACATCTCATTTTTGTTTTGCCTTTCAGCATTTCATGTCCCTTTGTCCCCTGTCGAAGGTAAAAACGCCTCTTCTTTTGTTTGCCATTCGCCTCATGTGCTCAGTTTTTATTTCGGGCCCTCCCCAAGGATTTCCCCCCCCCGCCACAAGTGGTTTCACCGGGCGCTGGGGTGGGCGCTGGGTGCCGAGAGGGGCTGCTCGTGGTGGCCGGCTCTTCCCATCCAGCGTTGGGGCGTTTTGGAAGCCCTCGTGGCCACCAGGCTTGGAGAAAAGCCCCTTGGTGGTGCCACCAGCGCCTTCACATCTGCAGCCCAAGCCACACGCAGCTCCGTCTCACTGGAATTGCTTCCCTGCTTTCACCCCAGCAGTCAAACCCGGCAACGTGAGGAACATCATCCAGCACTTTGAGAATAACCAGCATTACGAGAGCCAGGAGCCCGGAGCACAGCGGCTCTCCACCGGCAGCTTCCCCGAGGACCTGCTGGAGTCGGACAGGTAGGGATTTGGGGGTCCTACGGTGGGTTTTGGTGAGTTTCCATGCGTAGGGACAGCCCTGCTTGTTCCACCAGGCTCGGCCCCTCCTCAGAGAGTGGTGGGAGATGGAGTTAACTCCAGCTGGAGGCCAGTTCTAAGTGGGGTCCCCAGGGCTCGGAGTCCAGCCCTGTTCAGTGTCTTTATCCATGACCTGGATGAAGGCATCGAGTGCTCCCTTAGCAGGTTTGGGGGTGACACTGAGCTGGGTGGGTGTGTGGATCTGCTGTAGGGTTTTGAGGGTCTCCAAAGGGATCTGAACAGGCTGGATCCATGGGCTGAGACCAATGGAACGAGGTCCTACATTTGGGGCACAAGAACCCTGAGCAGCTCCAGCCTAGGAGAAGCCTGGCTGGAAACTGCCTGGAGGAGAAGGACCTGGGGGGGTTGGTTGAACAGGAGCCAGCAGGGGCCCAGGTGGCCAAGAAGGCCAAGGGCATCTTGGCTTGGAGCAGACACGATGTGGCCAGCAGGGCCAGGGAGGTTCTTCTCCCTCTGGACTCGGCCCTGGGGAGACGGCGCCTCGAATCCTGGGGTCAGTGCTGGTTCCTCCCCACCAGAAGGATGTTGAGGCTCTGGAGCGAGTGCAGAGAAGAGCAACGAAGCTGGGGAGGGGGCTGGAGAAGAAGAGGAGCGGCTGAGAGAGCTGGGGGGGTTCAGCCTGGAGAAGAGGAGGCTGAGGGGAGAGCTCATTGCTCTCTGCAACTCCCTGAGAGGAGGTTGTGGAGAGGAGGGAGCTCGGCTCTTCTCCCAAGGGACAGGGGACAGGACAAGAGGGTCAAGCTGGACATTAGGGAAAAAGTTTTTGCAGAAAGGGTCACTGGGCACTAGCAGAGGCTGCTCAGGGAGGGGGTTGAGTCCCCTTCCTTGGAGGGGTTTAAGGGACGAGTGGACGAGGTGCTGAGGGACATGGGTTAGTGATTGATGGGCATGGTTGGACTTGATGATCCGGTGGGTCTCTTCCAGCCTGGAGATTCTATGATTCAGCTTTGTCTCCCTCCTACAGTTCCCGTGCTGAGGTCAAGCTGGGCCGCTCGGAGAGCTTGAAAGGCCGGGAGGAGATGAAGAAATCCCGCAAAGCAGAAAACGTGCCCAGGTCCCGTAGCGATGTGGACATGGACGCTGCGGCCGAGGCCACGAGGCTTCATCAGTCGGCATCGTCTTCTGCTTCCAGCCTGTCCACGAGGTGGGAGACGCCGTCCACGCCCTGGGCAGGGGCGCCTGGGTCAGCCTGGGTGTCTTTGGATGCCATGGGCTGAGATGTTGTCCCTCAGAAAAGCTTTGGCTGTGGGTCAAGGCCGTGCTGAGCGAGGTGGTCCTGGCCCCACTCTGTCTACAGAGCCTCCTGGCCAGCTTTTGCCATGGGAAAACGGGGAGAATTGGGCTTTAATTCCCATTTATACCCCAAACTCCTCTTGCAGGTGGTAACGCTGCATCTGGAGGAGCTTACAGGGGCGGGAGGAGGTAGGGCGGGACATCAGGACATGGAGAATCATAGACTCATGGAATGGTTTAGGTTGGAAAGGACCTCAGTCCATCCAGTTCCACCCCTGCCATGGGCAGGGACACCTCTCGCTGAATCAGAGGCTCTGAGCCCCATCCAACCTGGCCTTAGACACCTCCAGGGATGGGATCTAGGGGTTCTGGTTGATGTCACGTGAGAATCATGGAACTATGAGATGGTTTGGGTTGGAAGGGACCTCAAAGCCCATCCAGTCCCACCTCCTGCCATGGGCAGGGACACCTCCCAGTGGATCAGGGGCTCCAAGCCCCATCCAACCTGGCCTTGAACCCCTCTAGCAGCCACCACTGCTCTGGGCAACCTGGGCCAGGGCCTCTCCACCCTCACAGCAAAATATTTCTCCCCAAGATCTCATCTCAATCTCCCCTCTTGCAGCTCAAAACGGTTCCCCTCATCCTCCCCCTGATCCAGAGCCCCTCCCCAGCTTTCCCAGAGCCCCTTTCAGCACTGGAAGCTGCTCTAAGGTCTCTGTGGAGCCTTCCTGAACAACCCCAGCTCTCTCAGCCTGTCCTCTCGTGCTCCAGTGCTCGCGTCGCCTTCGTGCCTGTTGATGACGCGAGGGTGACTCTCCCGTCCCTCCCCAGGTCTCTGGAGAACCCGACCCCTCCGTACACGCCCAAGATGGGACGCAGGTGAGTGGTGCAGCCTCCACCTCTGCCGTCTCTACCCAGCCGGCCGGGGTCCCCGGGGCCAGTTTCCCTACAGAGCAGGAGGGTCTCACCGTAGGGGTGTGCTGGGGCTGTTCCCCGACTCCGGGGCACCAAGGAAGCTCCGTTGGTGCCTCCTGACTTTTTCCACTCCCCGTAAGCCAGCCTTGAGAGAGCACAGGGGGAGGCGAGGCCCAGGGGCTGCTCGGGGAAGGCCTCTTCCCTTAGTTCTCCATCCTCCTGGGGCCAGGGGGCACCTCTGTTCCCTTGTGTCTCCCGCAGGAGCTTAAAGGACCTAAATAGATGGCTGCTGGGGGACCTAGGCTTTTAGCTCGAGAGTCAGAGGCTTGTACTTCTTGTGCTGAAGGCCCCGGGTTCAAGCTGAAATAGGGCCCAGGTAGATATTGGCTGTGCCGGGAGCGCTGCGGGACGGGCTGCTTGGCTGCGGGTGGTAGCCAGGGTGCTCCCACCGCCTCCCTTCACCCTCCCAGGAGCATCGAGTCGCCCAGCTTGGGTTTCGGCGTGGATTCCTTCCTGCCTCACCTCCTGGAGGACGAGCAGGGTCAGCTTTCCGACCTCGAACCCGAGTTGGACTCCCAGAACTGGCAGCACACGGTCAGCCGCGAGCTGGTAGCCAACCTGTCGCAAAAGGAGATCGACCGGCAAGAGGTGATCAACGGTAAGAGGCACGGAGCGTCCCGGAGCCACCAGGGACAACCCCCTAGCAGCGCCTCTCGGCTCCGCGGGGCTCCCCCTGGGCGCTTCTCCACCCTGTGCTTTTCGCACAGAGCTCTTTGCCACCGAAGGGTCTCACCTCCGCATCCTCCGAGTCCTCGACCTCCTCTTCTACCAGCGGATGAAGAAGGAGGGCCTGTTGTCCCGAGAAGAGCTGGCTCTCCTCTTCCCCAACCTCCCCGACCTCATAGAAATCCACAGTAAGCCTCTTCTCGCTCGGATCCTGCTCTCCCTTGGACATAACCCCACGCTGTGGGAGCAGGAGGTGGCCCACGGCTTCCCAGTGCTCCTCCTGGTCACCCACCGCTCGCACCAGCCCTGCTGATGGCTTTATACTATCTCGCCACCCCAACTTATCCTTTCCCCGACCTGCGAGCGATCCAGAGCCTGGTTTTTCCAAGCTCTGCCCGTGCCCATGGCTGGGACGCTTGGTTTCTACCACCCCACACCTTCAAGACACATTTTTGGTGTCGCATTCCTTGACGCGTTGAGTCTGTGGTGGCAGCAATCACAGCCCATGTGGTTCTCAGCTCTCCTGCATCCACCCTTGATAGGAATGGTTGGACTCGATGATCCTAGAGGTCTTTTCCAACCTGGTGGTTCTATGGTCCATGCTGGAGAGCCAGGAGGGACCTTCTGGAGCAAGCGCGTGCTTGCAGGGATGAGCGGTGGGTGCTCCCACCACCCCGTTCACGCAAGTCCTGTCTGTTCTCTCACATCCTCACTCAGATTCTCTCTCCGAATCTATGAAGAAGCTCCGGGAAGAAGGACCAATCATCAAAGAAATTGGGGATCTCATGCTGTCCCGGGTAAGGGAGGGATATGGATGGTAGAGCCTCTGGGAGCATCTTCTTGTCCTCCAGCATGGATGGGTTGGCACCTTTAGGGAGATGTGGAGGTGACCTTGTCCTGCTTGGGACAAACAAGCTGAGGGAGATGCAGGACTTGGGGCCAAGCCTGGGGGTTCCTTGAGCCCAGTTCTCCGCTTCATCCCCCACAGTTTGACGGCCTGGCCAAAGAGGAGATCCAGCAGGTCGCTGCCGACTTCTGCGCGTACCAATCCATCGCCCTGGAGCTGATCAAAACCAAGCAGCGCAAGGAGACTCGCTTCCAGATCTTCATGCAGGTTCATCCCTCTCCTGGGCCGTTCCTCAGCCTAGTGCTCTCCTGGCTTCTCCCAGTCCCACCTCTCGGGGTTCTCACCCTCTTCCTTCCACCCTGGTGCTCTCCTGGCTTCTCCCAGTCCCACCTCTCGGGGTTCTCACCCTCTTCCTTCCACCCTGGTGCTCTCCTGGCTTCTCCCAGTCCCACCTCTTGGACTTCTCACCCTCTTCCTTCCACCCTGATGCTCTCCTGGCTTCTCCCAGTCCCACCTCTTGGACTTCTCACCCTCTTCCTTCCACCCTGGTGCTCTCCTGGCTTCTCCCAGTCCCACCTCTCAGGGTTCTCACCCTCTTCCTTCCACCCTGGTGCTCTCCTGGCTTCTCCCAGTCCCACCTCTTGGGCTTCTCACTCTCTTTCCTCTGTCCTAGGAAGCAGAAAGCAATCCCCAGTGCCGGCGCTTGCAGCTCAAGGACTTGATCATCTCTGAAATGCAACGGCTGACCAAGTACCCGCTGCTGCTGGAGAACATCATCAAGCACACCGAGGGTATGGGATGGGGGGACACCAAGGGGGTGGGATTGGGGGACACGGGGAGCCTCTCCACAGGTTGCTTGGCTCTGTGCTCCCATCTCCAACGCATCCTTCAGTTGGAAGGAGGTGACGGCTTTCTTCCATGGGGTTGGTGCCTCTCTTCAACCACCCAGAGCGCAACCCAGCGCTGTGGGGAGGATGTTCTGCCTTTCCAGCAGAAGAAGATGGGCCAGGGAGGTCCTGGGATTGGGAAAATCTCTCTCTCCTCAGCGGGGAGCTCTGGGCTGGTGGCATTTTGGAACAGGGATGAGGTTGGGAGCCTATCACCGCCCCATCTCCTCCGGGTGCTGAGCCGTTCCCACCTCTCTGCCCTCCCAGCGGGCACCTCAGAACACGAGAAGCTGTGCCGAGCCCGGGACCAGTGCCGGGACATCCTCAAGTACGTCAACGAAGCGGTGAAGCGAGCGGAAAACCGGCACCGGTTGGAAGGTTACCAGAAACGCCTGGATGCCACCTCCCTGGAGAGGACCAGCAACCCGCTGGCGGCTGAGTTCAAGGTAGCTCCAGCTCCTGGGAGGTGGCAGAGGGTCCCAAGGATGGAGCTCTCCAGCTCCAACCCACACTCTCCACCCTGCTCCGCTTCCCGCAGAGCTTGGACCTCACCTCCCGGCGCATGATCCACGAGGGGCCGCTCACCTGGCGCATCAGCAAGGACAAGACTGTGGGTACGGACCCTCCTCGGTACTGGGAGCACTGGGAATCCTCGCCCTGCATCCTCAGCATCCTCCAGGATATGGAGACTTGACCTCCTGCCACTGCAGCATCACAGGGACCTCCTTGGTCCCCTCTTTTTTTGCGTCTGCTGGGGTGCAAGGACAGAGCAGCCACCTGGCCTGGAGTCCATCCCGGGCTGAGCTTTGCTTTGGGTGCCTGGGGAGGAGAAGCTCAACGTGAGTTAGAAAATCCAACCACATCCTGAGCTGATTCTGGACCAGCAGGGAGGGAGGGATCCTGTCCCTCTGCTCTCCTGAGACCCACCTGGAGCTCCGGGTCCAGCTCTGGAGTCCTCAGCGCAGGGAGGACACGGAGCTGTTGGAGCGAGTCCAGAGGAGTCCACAGAGATGATGTGAGGGCTGGAGAACCTCCTGTGCGAGGACAGGCTGGGAGAGTTGGGGTTGTTCAGCCTGGAGAAGGCTCCAGGGAGACCTTAGAGCAGCTTCCAGTGCTGAAAGGAGCTCCAGGAAAGCTGTGGAGGGGCTCTGGATCAGGGAGAGGATGAGGAGAACAGTTTTGAGCTGCAAGAGGGGAGGTGGAGATGAGATCTTGGGGAGAAATGTTTTGCTGTGAGGGTGGGGAGGCCCTGGCCCAGGTTGCCCAGAGCAGGGGTGGCTGCCCCATCCCTGGAGGTGTCCAAGGCCGGGTTGGATGGAGCTTGGAGCCCCTGATCCATGGAAGGTGTCCCTGCCCATGGCAGGGGTGGGACTGGCTGGGCTTTGAGGTCTCTTCCAGCCCAAACTGTTGTATGATTCTGTGTTTCCTCTCCCACTCCAGACCTGCACGTGCTGCTCCTCGAGGACCTCTTGGTGCTGCTCCAGAAGCAGGATGAGAAACTGGTGCTCAAATGCCACAGCAAGACAGCGCTGGGCTCTTCAGACAATAAACAGACCTTCAGCCCCGTCCTCAAGCTCAACTCCGTTCTCATCCGCTCCGTGGCCACAGGTAGGGAGCAAGGCCAGGGAGAAGCCACGTGGTGGGTCGGGACAAAGACCTTCTCATGCTCAGACATGATGGGCTCCTCACTCCAAGAAAGATCTTGAGGGGCTGATGTGTGTCCGGAGAAGGGAACGGAGCTGGGAAGGGGCTGGAGAACAGGGGTTGTGGAGCAGCTGAGGGACCTGGGGCTGCTTAGTCTGGAGAAGAGGAGGCTGAGGGGAGACCTCGTCCCTGTCTACAACTGCCTGAGAGGAGGTTGGAGCCAGGTGGGCGCTGGGCTCTTCTCCCAAGTGACAGGACGAGAGAAAATGGCCTTAAACTGCCCCAGGGCAGGTTCAGGTTGGACATCAGGAAGAAGTTCTTCACCAAAAAGGTTCTCGAGCTCTGGAACGGCTGCCAGGGAGGTAGTGGAGTCCCCATCCCTGGAGGGGTTCAGAAGCCGGGTAGATGAGGTGTTCAGGGATGGTTCAGTGGTGGACAGGGTTGGGCTTGATGATCTCCGAGGTCTTCTCCAACCAACCAATTCTCCGATTCCTCTTGCTCAGATAAACGAGCCCTCTTCATTATCTGCACGTCCGAGTTGGGCCCCCAGATCTACGAGCTGGTGGCACTAACGTCCTCGGAGAAAAACACGTAAGGCCCGGGGCGGGTGGGGAACTGGGAGCACTGGGACTGGCCAGGGGTGGGGGAGCTTCTTGGGGGTTCCGGGAGCCCCCCGGGGTCGCTGACACGGAGCTCTGGGCCCGGCAGGTGGATGGAGCGGCTGGAGGAGGCCGTGCAGGGCGCCACCCGGAACGCCACCGTCCCCCCGAAGCGCCGGACGCCGGAGCCGGGGCGCGGGGCAGCTGCTGGGTGAGCAGCACAGGACGTACTGGGAGCTGCGGTCTCGGTCCCAGTGCCCGACTGGTGGTGACTGGTGGGACTGGGGTGAAGCCAGCGGCTGCTGGGCTGAACTGGAGTGTCTGTGGGGACCTGGGAGCTTGTGCGGGGAAGGGAACGGGGGAAAGGGAAGGGAAAAGGGGGAAAGAAAGGGGAAAAGGGAAGGGGAAAGGGGGAAAGAAAGAGGAAAAGGGAATGGAAAAGGGGGAAGGAAAGGGAAAGGGGGAAAGGAAAGGGAAAAGGGAAGGGAAAGTGGGAAGGAGGAAGGGAAAGGGGGATGGAGGAAAGGGGAAGTGGGAAGGGGAGGGAAAGAAGAAAGGGAAGGGGAAAGGGGATGGAAGGGGAAGGGGAAAGGAGGGGAAGGGAAAAGGGGAAAGGAAAGGGAAAGGGGAAGGAGGAAGGAAAAGGAGGACAGGAAAGGAAAAGGAGAAGGGAAAGGGAAAAGGAGTGGAAGAGGGAAGAGCTGGGGAAGGAAGGGAAAGAAAAGGAGTGGAAGGGAAAGGAGAAGAGGAAGGAGAAGGGGGGAAGGGGGAAAATGAGAAAGGGGAAGGGAAAAGCTCCTGCCAGTGCCCTGATGCTCCTTCTCCATCCTCACAGCCTGGTGCTACCAGACCCCGATGTGTCCCCGATCCTGTTGCGAGGCAGCAGCTCTGGGGCAGAGGCCGAGGACGGTGGCTCCGGTGAGCAACCCCGGCCCTGCCTGCTGCTCACCACCTGCACCCTGCTCATCCCTGGATCCTGAGCTCCCCCCTTGTCCCTGGATCCTGAGCTCTCCCCTTGTCCCTGGATCCTGAGCTCTCCCCTTGTCCCCGGATCCTGAGCTCTCCTCTTGTCCCCGGATCCTGAGCTCTCCCCTTGTCCCCTGATCCTGAGCTCTCCTCTTGTCCCTGGATCCTGAACTCTCCCCTTGTCCCTAGATCCTGAGCTCTCCCCTTGTCCCCGGATCCTGAACTCTCCCCTTGTCCCTAGATCCTGAGCTCTCCCCTTGTCCCCGGATCCTGAGCTCTCCCCTTGTCCCCGGATCCTGAGCTCTCCTCTTGTCCCTGGATCCTGAGCTCTCCCCTTGTCCCCGGATCCTGAGCTCTCCCCTTGTCCCCTGATCCTGAGCTCTCCTCTTGTCCCTGGATCCTGAACTCTCCCCTTGTCCCTGGATCCTGAGCTCTCCCCTTGTCCCCGGATCCTGAGCTCTCCCCTTGTCCCTAGATCCTGAGCTCTCCCCTTGTCCCCGGATCCTGAGCTCTCCCCTTGTCCCCGGATCCTGAGCTCTCCTCTTGTCCCTGGATCCTGAGCTCTCCCCTTGTCCCTGGATCCTGAGCTCTCCTCTTGTCCCTGGATCCTGAGCTCTCCCCTTGTCCCCACAGCAGAAGACAATCCCACCACGCTCCAGAAGCCCCCAGCGCTGCTGGAGGAGCCGCTGAGCAGCGAGGTGGAGGAAGAGGAGGAGGAAGAGGAGCCTGCAGCTCCCCTGCCCACGGCAGCCGCTGCCGAGGCCACCAGCACCATCGCAGCCGAGCGACTGGGGCTCCCCACGCGGCTGCCGCTCCTGGGGTCTGGTGGCACCGAAGGGCTGGCCGAGGCGGCTCTGGAGGATGGTGAGTGGGAAGAGTCCCTCCATGGCCATAGAATCAGAGTCACTAGGTTGGAAAAGACCTTTGAGATCAAGCCCAACTGATCCAGCCCTGAGCACCATCTGCTCAGCTTTCAAAGCCCTCCAGGGATGGGGACTCCACCACCTCCCAGTGCCCGAGAACCCTTCTGGTGAAGAAATTCCCTAATATCCAGTCTGAACGTGCCCTGATGCACCTTGAGGCCGTTCTCTCTTGTCCGTCACTCAGGAGAAGAGCCCAGCACCCACCTCGCTCCAACCTCCTCTCAGGCAATTGCAGACAGGGCTGAGGTCTCCCCTCTTCCTTTACTCCAGGCTACACAACCCCAGGGCCTCCAGATCCCTCCTCGTAAGATTTATTCTCCATTTCTCCCACCCCAAACCACCTCTTCTTCCCCCCTCCACGCCTCATCCTAGTGGAGAACCTGCGGCTCCTAATCCTACGGAGAATCCTGCCCTGCTGGGACGCGGAGCCCGAGGATGACTTGACGCCAACGCCGTCGGTGATCGGCGGGGCCGGCCACGCCTGGGACTCGGTGCTCGCCAGCCAGGATTCAACGTCCCAGGAGGTTCTGGCAGAGCCGCCGGTCGCCACCGAGGACACCAAACCCCGATCGAGCTGGGAGGAGACGGATGAGACGGGTCCGGCTGCCGAGGAACCGAGCAGCTACAAGGTCGTCAGGAAAGGTAGAGAGAAGGTCCTTGGCACCTCGTCTTCTCTCCTCAAGATGCGATTTAGGGTCTTGTGTCCCGCTTGGCTCTCTCCAGTGTGGTTTGGGGCGCTGGTGGTGGGACTAGGGTGCTGGTGGTGGGTGCTGGTGGTAGCTGGTGGTGAGATGCTGTTGGGTGCTAATATTGGGGTGCTGGTGGTGGGACGCTGTTGGGTGCCGGTATCGGGGTGCTGGTGATGGGTGCTGGTGGTGGGACGCTGTTGGATGCCAATATTGGGGTGCTGGTGGTGGGTGCTGGTGGTGGGACGCTGTTGGGTGCCGGTATCGGGGTGCTGGTGATGGGTGCTGGCGGTGGGACGCTGTTGGATGCCAATATTGGGGTGCTGGTGGTGGGTGCTGGTGGTGGGACGCTGTTGGGTGCCGGTATCGGGGTGCTGGTGATGGGTGCTGGTGGTGGGACGCTGTTGGATGCCAATATTGGGGTGCTGGTGATGGGTGCTGGTGGTGGGACACTGTTGGATGCCAGTATTGGGGTGCTGGTGATGGGTGCTGGTGGTGGGACACTGTTGGATGCCAATATTGGGGTGCTGGTGTTGGGTGCTGGTGGTGGGACACTGTTGGATGCCAGTATTGGGGTGCTGGTGATGGGTGCTGGTGGTGAGACGCTGTTGGGTGCCGATATCGGGGTGCTGGTGGTGGGTACTGATGGATGCTGATCTTGGGGTGCTGCTGCTGGGTGCTGCTGGGTGCCGGTGGTGGGTGCTGCTCACCCCTTCCCTCTCCCTCCCCGCTCTCTTTTCGGGGCGCGCAGCCCAGGCCGAGGGCGCTAAGGAGGCCACACTCTCGCCAGGCAGCACTCAATCAGAAACTGAGCTGCAGGAAGGAGGTGGAGCTAATGTAGATGGTAAAGAGACCCCCATCTCCGACCCTTCTCTGGACCTGGCGTTGTCCCCATCTCCCCGTGTCCCAGGAGGGCCAGGTCCCCATGTCCCAGGAGGATGACATCCCTGTATTCCAGAAGGACCACATCCCCATGTTCCCGTGTTCCAGGAGGGCCACATCCCCATGTTCCCGTGTTCCAGGAGGGCCACATCCCCATGTCCCAAGAGGACCATGTGCCCTTGTCCCAAGAAGGCCATGGACCTGTGTCTCTGTGTCCCAGGAGGGCCACGTTCCTGTGTCTCAGGACCACATCCCTGTTCCTCATGTCCCTGTGTCCTTAGAAAACCACATCCCCGTGTCCCAGGAGGGCCATGTGCCCATGTCCCAGGAGGACGACATCCCCGTGTTCCCATCTTCCAGGAGGGCCACATTCCCATGTCCCACGAGGACCACATTCCCACGTTCCAGGAGGACCATGTCCCTGTGTCTCCGTGTCCCAGGAGGACCACATCCCTGGATTCCAGGAGCATCAAATCCCCATGTCCCCATGTCCCACGAGGACCGTGTCGCTGTGTCCCCGTGTCCTAGAAAGACCACATCCCTGTGTCCTTGGAGGGCCACAGCCCCGTGTTTCAGGAGGGCCGTGTCCCTCTGTCCCCATGTCCCTGTGTCCTAGGAAGGCTGCATCCCCATGTTCCAGGAGGGCCACATCCGTGTCCCCATGTCCTAGGAAGGCCACATTCCCATGTCCCCACAACAAGGGACGATGCCCTCGTGTCCCTCAAGGGGAGCCACATCTTCTCCAGAGCGCTGTCACCTTGGAGGACGTGTCCCTAGGAGGGTTCTGTGTCTGGAAAGGGGTCTGTGAGCAGATCCCTCCACGAAGGGACCGAAGGGACGCAACCTGCACAGCGGGGACAGCACCTTGGGCCACCAGCGGCCACCTGAGGAGGTCCCTGCTGCTCTTAACCACCGATCGTCTCCTCCTCAGGCAACTACTTCTACGTCAGCATGCCCACGGGCCACCCCGACCCCCGCCCGGCCCCCAGCCCCCCGCGGGGGTCACCGCAGGAGTCCCCCCCTTGTCCTCCCCTGGACGCCCCGGCTCCCCTCCGCGACGTCGACCTCATCTTCCGCACCATCGAGCAGCTGACGCTCAAGCTCAACCGGCTCAAGGTACGCGACCCCCCCAACTCCAGGGTCCTCTCGGGGTGTCCTGGACGAGGGGACAGAAGAGCCATGTCCCCATGTCCTTGGAAGACCATGTCCCTCTGTCCCCATGTCCTTGGAAGGCCATATTCCTGTGTCCGTGGACAATCACATCCATGTGTTCCAGGAACGCCACGTCCCTGTGTCCTCCTGTCCTAGGAAGACCACATCCCCCTGTCCCAGGACAACCATGTCCCCATGTCCCAGGAGGACCATGTCCATCTGTCCCCATGTCCTTGGAAAGCCATATTCCTGTGTCCGTGGACAACCACATCCATGTGTTCCAGGAAGGCCACGTCCCTGTGTCCCCCTGTCCTAGGAAGACCACATCCCCATGTCCCAGGAGGACCATGTCCCTCTGTCCCTGTGTCTCAGGAAGGCCACATCCTTGTGTTCCAGGAGAACCATGTCCCCATGTCCCAGGAGGACCATGTCCCTCTGTCCCTGTGTCTCAGGAAGGCCACATCCTTGTGTCCCAGGAGAACTATGTCCCTCTGTCCCTGTGTCTCAGGAACACCACATCCTTGTGTTCCAGGAGGACCACGTCCCTCTGTCCTTGTGTCCCTGTGTCCTAGGAAAACTACATCCCCATGTTCCAGGAGAGCCACATCCCTGTGTCCCCATGTCCTAGGAAGGCCACATTCCTGTGTTCCAGGAGGGCCATGTCCCCATGTCCCAGGAGAACCATATCCCTGTGTCCTCATGTCCCTGTGTCCTAGGAAGATACATCCCTGGGTTCCAGGAGAGCTACATCTCCATGTCCCTGCAGGACCATGTCCCCGTGTCCCCCCAACTTAGCCCTGTCCCCTCTTTTCCAGGCAGTGGAATCCGCGCACCGGGAGCTGCTGCGGTCGCTGGGCCGCAGCTCCTCGCCTGCCGCCGCGCAGGGGGACTTGGCCCCACCGCCCCCCAGCCCCCTGTTCCGTGCCCTCCGGAGCCTGCAGGGCCCCAACGCCCCGGGTAAGAGCCCCCCTGAGCTGTGCCTGACCCCCAACTCCTGTCCCCCTATCCCCCTCACCCCCCGTCCCCTCTCTCCTCACCCCATTGTCCCACTCACAACCCCTTCACCCCCCATTCTCTCTCCCCTCTGTCCCCCTCACCCCTATTTTCCAGGCTCCCAAACCCTCCTTGTCCCCTTTCACTTTGTCTCTTCATCCCCGCACCCCCCGATTCCTTTGCCCCCCACTTTCCAGGCTCCCAAATCCTCTTTATCTCCCCATCCCCTCTTTTCCAGCTTCTCACCCCCAATCCCTTTGCCCCCCCCATCCCTTTATCCCTTCTCCCCCCTTTACCAGGCTCCTGAGCCCCCCCTTGCCCCTCATCCATTAACCCCCTCCCTGGTTACTGGGATGGGATATTGGGGTGATCTGGGTACTGGGAGGAGGGATCCGGTTACTGGGATGGGATATTGGGGTGATCTGGGTACTGGGGGGAGGGATCCGGTTACTGGGATGGGATATTGGGGTGATCTGGGTACTGGGGGGAGGGATCCGGTTACTGGGATGGGATATTGGGGTGATCTGGGTACTGGGGGGAGGGATCCGGTTACTGGGATGGGATATTGGGGTGATCTGGGTACTGGGGGGAGGGATCCGGTTACTGGGATGGGATATTGGGGTGATCTGGGTACTGGGGGGAGGGATCCGGTTACTGGGATGGGATATTGGGGTGATCTGGGTACTGGGAGGAGGGATCCCCCCATCCCCTCGTCCTCCATCCCCTTATCCCCTCTCCCCCCTTTTCCAGCCTCCTGACCCCCCTCGCCCCCCACCTCCTCACCCCTGTCCCCCCTTTTCCAGGCTCCCGCGCCCCCCTGGCCGAGGATCCCGCTCCGGACGCTGCCCTTTAGCCACAGTGAGTCGGGGGGTGGGGGGATGTCACCCCCCCAGGACTCTCTCGAAGTCGAGGAGCGCCCCGAGAGCCCCTCGCCCCCTCCCTGCGCTAGAAGACGGGGAGAGGCGGTGGGGGGGGGGGGGGGTTCAGCTGGAAGGAAGCACGATTTGGGGGTGACCAGCAGCCGGGGGCCCCCCTTTCACTCCCTCGCATGGCCCCCCCCCTTCCCAGCACCCCGCCCCGGCCGCGAGAGCTGGATCCAGTTTGTATAAATGCACTTTGTTCCGTTCCTCTCCGCGCTCCGGCCCCCGCTCCCCCCCCCCACCTATAAATATGTACGTACAGAGCCCCCCCCCAACTGTAAATACCCCCCTCCTGCCAAGAACGGGGACCCCCCCGGCACCGGGATCTGCTCCTCGCCTGCCGCCGGTGACAATCGGGGAGCCGGGGCGTCCCCCACCCTTTCTCCCTCTCGCGGGGGTGTCGGCGCGGGGGGGGCTGATATAAATATTATAAATAATGGAGCCGGGACGGAGCGGCCGCTGCTCCTCGCGCTCACCCGCGTCGTGTCCTTCCCGGCCACTGGAAACCTTGGATTCTGCTTCATTGGGGAAGAGAAGAACCCAGGGGTCCTTGGAGCACCCATGGGAGCATCCCTGGCTCCTGGGAGCACCCGGGGGTCCTTGGAGCAGCACCCACAGGTCCTTGGGAGCATCCCTAGATCCTCTGGAGCACCCACGGGTCCTTGGAGCAGCACCCCTAGATCCTCGGGAGCACCCATGGGAGCACCCTTGGATCCTCTGGAGCACCCACAGCTACTAGGGAGCACCCACAGGTCCTTGGGAGCACCCATGGGAGCACCCCTGGATCCTCTGGAGCACCCAGGGGTCTTTGGAGCAGCACCCCTAGATCCTCGGGAGCAGCCACAGATCCTTGGGAGCACCCATGGGAGCACCCTTGGATCCTCTGGAGCACCCAGGGGTCTTTGGAGCAGCACCCCTAGGTCCTCGGGGCAGCCACAGATCCTTGGGAGCACCCATGGGAGCACCCCTGGAGCGCTCACAGCTACTAGGGAGCACCCACAAGTCCTCGGGAGCACCTATGGGAGCACCTCTGGATCCTCTGGAGTATCCAGGGGTCCTTGGAGCAGCACCCCTAGGTCCTCGGGAGCAGCCACAGATCCTTGGGAGCACCCATTGGAGCACCCTTGGATCCTCTGGAGCACCCACAGCTACTAGGGAGCACCCACAGATCATCAGGAGCACACATGGGAGCACCCCTGGATCCTCTGGAGCACCCAGGGGTCCTCAGGAGCACCCATGGGAGCATCCCTGGATCCTTGGGAGCACCCACAGATCCTCGGGAGCACCCATGGGAGCTCACCTGGATCCTGTGGAGCTCCCACAGCTCCTCGGGAGCACCCATGGGAGCACCCTTGGATCCTCTGGAGCACCCTCAGCTCCTCAGGAGCACCCATGGGTCCTCAGGGCCGGCTAAGCACCCGATCCCGATTCCTTCTCCTCCTGGTGGCTCTGGGCACTGGCACCCGGCTCCGAGAGCGGCACCAGCGCCCTGAGCCGCGCCAAGGCCGGGCTGGTGGCAGGGATGCGGTTCCTCTGTGGGGAAGAGGGGGGGTCAGGCTCTGCCCCACGGGTGCCCCACGGGTGCCCCACGGCGCTGCCAGCCCCGCTCACCTCCAGCAGGAGCCCCAGCAGCCCCTGCTGCTCCGGAACCTTCGGCTTCTCGCGCTGCTGCACCTCCAGCGCCGCCACGAAGGCGCCGAGGCCCCTCTGGGTGATGCGATTGTCTGGGGGGGCACAGAGAGAGGTCAGGATGTTTTTTGGGGGGAGCCCTGGGGATGCCCCCTCCCCATTAGGCCTCGCTCACGGCTCAGGTTGAGGCTGCGGAGTACGCGGTTTCCCGGGAGGATGATGCTGCCCTGGTGCTGCGAGGCCTCCCGGAGCAGCGGGTCGGGGGACGTGGCTGGAGCTGGTGCCTGGACACAGCGAGGGACGTCAGGGATCGGGAGGGGGACACCTCGGATTTGGACACCCCGTCCCCATTCCGTGCCCCCCAACATCTCCCACCTCCGGGCTTGGCTTCTCCTGGCTGCTCACTTTGATCTCTCCGCTGCGGCTGATCCGCGGCTCCGGCACTGCCGGGAGGGGAGAGCAGAGAGGGAGCTAAGCCTGACGCAGCCCCCGCTGTGCCCCCCACCCCAGACCCTCAGGACCCTCGTGCCTCACGTTTCTTGAGATGTTTGACCTCCTCCTTCACCAGCAACTCCTGCGAGAGATGGATAAAACTGGAAGGGTGGGGAAACTGAGGCACGTCTGAGGCTGCCATCTGGAGGAGGCCAGGCTGAGAGTTGGGGTTGTTGAGCCTGGAGAAGGCTCCAAGGAGATCTTAGAGGAGCCTCCAGCGTCTGAAGGGGCTACAAGAAAGCTGGGGAGGGACTATTCATAAAAGCTGGTGGTGATGGGACAAGAGGGAATGGGGATAAACTGGAGAGGGGCAGATTTGGGCTTGAGATAAGGAAGAATTTCTTCACGGTGAGGGTAAGGAGGCCCTGGAACAGGTTGCCCAGAGCAGGGGTGGCTGCCCCATCCCTGGAGGGGTTCAAGGCCAGGTTGGATGGGGCTTGGAGCCCCTGATGCAGTGGGAGGTGTCCCTGCCCATGGCTGGAGGTGGGACTGGATGATCTTTGAGGTCCCTTCCAACCCAACCCATTCCATGATTCCCAGCAGCTCTTGGTTGGGCTCCCCCGCCTCCTCCAAGCCCCTTAGTTCCTCACCTTCTTCTTGATGGGGTTTCTGCCGTGCTTGGTGGGTTGTGGCTTGTCATGAAGGCCGGTGGGATGCTCACCATGGCCCTTGGTCTCCTTTGGGGGAAGAGGAGGGGGCTCAGGGGGCTGGAAGGGCCCTCGGGAGCCTCCGAGCTTTCCCAGAGCGAGGGTCTCACCGTGTGGGGTGGTTTGAGCGCCTCGGCGAGGAGCAGCCGCCTCCGCTGAACGACCTCGGCGTGCGTCAGCGGGAACGGGGCCAGGACCTGGCGAGGCGGCAGGGCAGGAGGTGGGACGGGAGCTGGAGGAGCCTCGCAACCCACCTCCCGGGGGATTGGGGGGCACCCACCTCAGCCAGCCTGGTGGCCCCCGCATCACCGATGTCGTTGCTCGAGAGGGACAGGGAGAGCAGGGAGCGGTTCAAACGCAGGCCCTGGAGGGACAGGAAAACAGGATGGAGTTGGGGTGGGGTGGGATGGGGATGGGATGGAGATGGAAGTGGAGGTGGAGGTGAAGATGGGGGTGGGATGGGATGGAGATGGAGATAGAGGTGGAGGTGTAAGTGGGATGGAGATGGAGACGGAGATAGGATGGAGATGAAGACAGCATGGAGTTGGGATGGAGATGGAAGTGGAGGTGGGATGGGGATGGCGACGGAGATGGGATGGGGTGGGATGGAGATGAAGGTGGGATGGAGATGGAGTTGATAGGGAGATGGAGATAGGATGAGATGGGTGGTGGAGACCCAACACCTTGAGAGCCAAGGAATGGGATGTGTGGTGGGGTCTCAGCACCCAGAGATCCCATGGGTGGATGGTGGGGGGCCCTCCCGGCCCGCTGCCCACCTCGGCGATGTAGCCAGCTCCCAGGTCCGAGATGTGGTTGAAGCTGAGGCCGAGCGAGACGAGGCAGCGGTTGGAACTCAAGCTCTGCCCGATGAGCCGGGCGCCCGTGGCCCCGATGCTGTTGTGCCGCAGCGAGAGGTGGAGGAGCCTGCGTGACGGGGGGGTCACAGTGAGGATCTGGGGGGTCACAGCGAGGGTCTGGGGGGGGGCTCAGCCCAGTGCTGCCCCCCATCCGGGTCGCTCTCACCTGCTTTCACTGCCCAGCAGCGAGTGGAAGGCGGGTTCCGATAAGGGGTTCCCCTCCAAGCTGAGTGTCCTACGGAGAACCCCGGCCAGTGTTAACGACCCTCCCTGCACCCCCGTTCCTTAATTAGGGCTAATGAGGGAGCGTCCCTCAGCCAGGCACGTACCGGAGGCCGGGGCAGCGCGCCAGCAGGGCCGCCAGCGCTGGGAGCTGCTGCTCCGTCAATCCCACCTTCCAGAGGCTGCGGGGGACAACGCGGCATCAGGACCCGCTGGCGGGGAGGGGACAGCATCTCGGGAGGGGGCTGCACCCCATCCTTGCCCACAGCCCATCCCTCCTGCAGCCCATCCCTGCCCACATCCCATCCCTACACACATCTCATCCCACCTCCCATGCATCCCATCCCATCCCATCCGATCTCCTATCTATCCCATCCATTCTTTCCCATCCCATCCCTTTCCATCCATCCCATCTGTCTCATCCATCCTTTCTCACCATCTCCCATTCATCCTTTTCCATCCTTTCCTATCCCATCCCATCCCTTCCCATTTATCCCATCTGATCTCATCCCATTCCATCCATTCCATGCCATCCCTTTCTGTCCATCCCATCCCTTTCCATCCACCTCATCCCATCCCATCCCATTTATCCCATCTGATCTCATCCCATTCCATCCCATCCCTTTCCATCCACCTCATCCCATCCCTTCCCGTTTATCCCATCTGATCTCATCCTATTCCATCCATTCCATGCCATCCCTTTCTATCCATCCCATCCCATCCCCTTCCATCCATCTCATCCCATCCCATCCCATTTATCCCATCTGATCTCATCTCATTCCATGCCATCCCTTTCTATCCATCCCATCCCATCCCTTTCCAACCACCTCATCCAATCCCATCCCATCCCATCCTATCCCATCCCATTTATCCCATCCGATCTCATCCCATTCCATCCATTCCATGCCATCCCTTTCTATCCATCCCATCCCTTTCCATCCATCCCATCCCTTTCCATCCATCCCATCCCTTTCCATCCATCCCATCCCTTTCCATCCATCCCATCCCTTTCCATCCATCCCATCCCTTTCCATCCATCCCATCCCTTTCCATCCATCCCATCCCTTTCCATCCATCCCATCCCTTTCCATCCATCCCATCCCTTTCCATCCATCCCATCCCTTTCCATCCACCCCATCCCTTTCCATCCACCCCATCCCTTTCCATCCACCCCATCCCTTTCCATCCACCCCATCCCTTTCCATCCACCTCATCCCATCCCTTTCTATCCATCCCATCCCTTTCTATCCATCCCATCCCATCCCATCCCTTTCCACACTCACTGCAGGGCCTGCAGGCTCCCCAGGGCGGGCAGGCAGCGGCTCAGAACCCCCAGCATGGGCTCCTCCACCTTCCAACCTGCAGAGAGGGACATGGGGGGGGAATCATGGAATGGGTTGGGTTGGAAGGGACCTCAAACTCATCCAGTCCCACCCCTGCTATGGGCAGGGACACCTCCCGCTGCACCAGGGGGCTCCAAGCCCCATCCAGCCTGGCCTTCAACCCCCGCAGAAGTGTCCTCTCCCACCCCAAAGCACCTAGAAGATGCCAGGGGGACCCCTCAGGCTCATCTCCAGGGGTTCCTCATCCCTCCCTGACGGTCCCCAGATCCCACCTCGCAGGAAGACGGCGCGGACCCTCCGAGGGTCCTCGTGCTCCCTCTCCACCTGGACGCAGGGTTTGTAGTAGCTGTATTTGCGCTCGATGCGGGTGAGAACATCTTCCAGGGTGGGCTCGGTGGTTTCGTCCTCTGCGGGAGGGGACACGGGTGGGTCTGGGGGTGCTGCCCCCCCCACCCCAAAGAGCCCCCACAGCTGCCCCCCAACCCCGCTCACCATCTGCAGGAAAGCTCGGGGGTGGCCGCAGGGTGACTTTGGGGACAACGGCGATGCCAGCGCGGGTGCAGAGCTCAGGGAAGTCCTGCTCCAAGATCCCGGTGCATTCATATTCCCCTGCAAGCAAGGGTTGGGGGGGGGGGGGGGGGTATGGATATCAGGGGGTTCCCCACAGCCCCCCAACCCCTGAAAGGGCTGGGACCTCACCTGTGCCCTGTTCGGCCTCCACCTCCACGCTCTCCACCTCCTCCTCTTCCTCCACGGCCGCTGCCGACATCTTCTCCCAGGGTGCCTGGTCCCCCTGCTGCCTCACGGCCTGTAGCTGGGGGGGCAGGGGGGGCTCTAAGTGAGGGGTGAGGGAGGCCCTGGGGCTCTAAGGGGAGTCCCAGCAGGGTCCCCATGGGGTAAGGGGTGTCCCAGGGCTTATGGGGGTCCTTTTGGGGTGAGCGAGGTGTCCTGGGGCCCTATGGGGGGGGTATCTATGGACTGAGCGGGGTGTCCTGGGCCTCTAGGGGGATCCCTATGGGGTAGGGAGGGGGTCTTGGGGCCCTATGGGATGAAGAGGGTCCTGAAGCCCTATAGGGGGTTTGTACGGGGTGAGGGGGGATTCTGGGGTTCTAAGGGGGAACTCTATGGGGTGAGGGGGGGGTCCCAGCAGGGTCCCTATAGGGTGATGGGGATCCTGAAGCCCTGTGGGGGGGTCCATATGGTGTAAGGGGGGGTCCTGGGGTTCTAAGGTGGATCCCTACGGGGTGAGAGGGGGTCTTTGGGCCCTATGGGGGGTCCCTATGGAGTGAGGGTGGGGTCTTTGGGCCCTATGGGGGGGGGGTCCCTATGGGGTGAGGGTGGGGTCTTTGGGCCCTATGGGGGGGGTCCCTATGAGGTGAAGGGGGGGTCTTTGGGCCCTATAGGGGGGGTCCCTATGGGGTGAGGGGCGGGTCTTTGGGCCCTATGGGGGGGGTCTTTGGGCCCTATGGGGGGGTCCCTATGAGGTGAGGGGGCTCCTGCGGCTCGCGGGGTCCCTATGGGAGTCTCTATGTGGTGGCGGGGGGGGGGGGGGGGGGGGGTGGGTGAGGGCGACCCAGACCTGGGGTGACCTATACGGGTCCCTATGGGGGATCTCGGGCAGCCCCCCCACCTCAGCAGCCGGCCCGTTCCCATGGCAACGCGGCCGCCGCGGCGCGAGGGGCGGGGCTTGAGGGGAAGCGCGACGGCGCGGGAAGGAGTCGCGGGGAAGGGGGCGTGGCCACCGAGAACGAGGTTTGGCTGCCGGGAAGGGGCGTGGCCGATCGGGGAGGGGCGGGGTCTTTATGTAAAGGGGCGTGGTCAGTGAGACGTGAGCGTGGGGGGCGTGGTTAGTGGAAGGGGCGGGGCCTGGGGAAGGGGCGGGGCCAGCCTCCCAGGTTTATGGAGCCAGCACTGGGCAGCGGTACTGGGAGCACTGGGGCCACACTGGGCGTGGCTGAGCCCTTACTGGTCCCAGCACTGGGCCGTAACGGAGCCCGTGACTGAGGCTTTACTGGGACCATCACAAGGTCCTTACTGGGGCCTTACTGGACCTTTACTGGGACCATCGCTGAGCCCTTACTGGTCCATTTCTTCTCCTTTACTGGGTTCCTACGGGTCCCATCACTAGTCGTCTCCCCCCCCCAAGGATGCAGCCACCACAGCCAGGGCTCCCCCAGCACCCACACGGCTTTATTGATCCCCAAAACCCCCAACTGGGAGACAGGGATCCCCCCAAATGCCTAATTAGGGGGCAGGGACACACACACACACACACACCCCCCAACCCCACACAATTGGGTGGCAGGGAACTCCCAACCCCCCAGCTGGGGGACAGGGACCCCCCCAGAACCCCCCACTGGGAGACAGGGACCCTCTCAAACCCCCCAACTGGGAAACAGGGCCCCCCAAACCCCCAAGTGGGGGACAAGGCCCCCCTAAAATCCACAACTGGGGGACAGGGACCCCCCAAAACCCCCAACTGGGAGACAGGGACCCCCTAAAATCCCCCAACTGGGAGACAGGGACCCCCTAAAATCCCCCACTGGGAGACAGGGACCCCCCAAGCCCCCCAAACAGGGGACAGAGACCCCCCCAAAGCCCCAGCTCCGGGTCAGGGACCCCCCCCAAACCCCCCAAATGGGGGACAGGGACCCCCCAAACCTCTCCACTGGGAGGCAGAGACCCCCCAAACCCCTCCAACTGGGGGCCAGGGAGCCCCCTAAAGCCCCCAACTAGGGGACAGGGACCCCTCAAACCCCCTGATCCCCCCCCCCGGGCCCTCCCCAGCTCTCATCGGTCCTTGGGGCGCAGGGGGGGGGACGGGGGCAGGTGGCGGACGGGGGGCAGGTCGTAGTGGCTGGGGATGTGGCTGTTCTTGGGGGACGCGTAGTGGCCCGGTGGGGGCGGCGGGGGGTCCTCGGGGGGGCCACATTCAGCCCCCGGGGGGAAACTCTCTGCGGGGACAAGAGCGAGGATGAAACGGACCCTGGTCCCCCACCCCAGGGACCTCTGTGTGTGTCCCCATAGGTCCGTGACCCCCCATCCCCAGGTCCAAGGAGCCCCCCAAGTCCATGTAGCCCCCTCCCCAAGGTCCATAACCCCCATCCCCAGGGACCATGTCCCCTCCCAGGTCCATCCAGCCCCCATCTCAAGGTCCATATCCCTCTCCCCAAGGTCCATGTCCCTCCCTAAATCCATCCAGCCCGTTTCCCACGGTACCTTGTCCCTCCCCAGGTCTATCCAGCCCCTTCCCCAAGATCCATGTCCCCCATCCCCAAGGTCCATGCCCCCCCGCTAGGTCCTTCCAGCCCATTTTCCAAGGTCCATGTCCCTCCAAGGTCCATGTTCCTCCCCAGGTCCATCCAGACCCTCCCCAAGGTCCATGTCCCTCCAAGGTCCATGTCCCCATCTCCAAGGTCCATGACCCCCCTCCCCAAGGTCCATGTCCCCATCTCCAAGGTCCATGTCCCTCCCCAGGTCCATCCAGACCTCTACCCAAGGTCCATGTCCCTCCAAGGTCCATGACCCCCCCCTCCCCAAGGTCCATGTCCCCATCCCCAAGGTCCATGTCCCCTATCCCCAAGGTCCATGACCCCCCAAGGTCCATGTCCCCTCCCCAGCCGCACCATCCTGGGGGGGCTCCTCGAGGAGCCCGATCTCAGCGTAGGACACCTCCCTGCGCACGGGGGATTTCATCTCCATGTAGCTGCCCTCGGGGGTCCTGGCCGGGGCGGGGGGCAGCTCCTTGATGGTGGCGTAGGGGTTCTCGCTGGCCAGGGAGCTGCCGCTGGCCCCCAGCCCCTCCGGGAGCGGCTCTGGGGGAGAGGGAAAGGGGGGACTGTGGTGGGGAATTTGGGGGACAGGGAGCAGCTGGGGACAGCTGGGTCCCAGCCCGATCCATTCGCCAGCCCTTCCCGCACCGTGCCTGTTCCAGCTCCATCCTATTCCCATCCCTGCTGCATCTCCATTCCCATCTCTTCCCCATCCCATCCCATCCCATCCCATCCCATCCCATCCCATCCCATCCCATCCCATCCCATCCCATCCATTTCTCATCCCTTCCTCACCCCATCCCTGTTGTATCCCCATTCCCATCCCATTCCCATCCCTGTCCCACCTCCATCCCATTCCCATCCTCTCCCCATCCCATTCCTGTCCTAGCCTCATCCTTCCCCCACCCAATTCCCATTCCCATCTCTTTCTCATCCATTCCCCCAGCCTTGTCCCATCTCCATCCCATTCCCATCCCTTTCCCATCCCTTCCCTGTCGTATCCCATCCCTTCCCTATCCCATCCCCATTCCCACCCCATCCCTTCCCCACTCCATCCTTTTCTCATCCCTTCCCCACTCCATTCCCATCCCCAGCTCTTCCCTCCCATCCCCAACCTTTCCCTGTCTCATCCCCATCCCATTCCCGTCCCCATCTCTATTCCCATTCCCATTCCCATCCCTTCCCTACCCCATCCCTTTCTCATCCCATTCCCATCCCCATCCCATTCCCACCCCATCCCTTTCTCATCCTCATCCCCATTCCCATCCCCATCCCATTCCCTTCCCCACCCCATCCCTTTCTAATCCCTTTCTCACCCCATTCCCATCCCATCCCCATCCCTTCCCCACCCCATCCCTGTCCCATCCCCATCCCAGTCCCATCCCATCCCTATCCCAATCCTCTCCCAGTCCCTCTCCACACCTTTGCCGTGGTTCTTCCCCAGGCTGTAGCTGTAGCTCCGCTCCAGCTGCCCCCCTGGATGGGAGCAGATTCGGGGTCCCCCCGCGTGAAGGTTCTGCACCCGCCCCAACCCCTTCCCGACCGGGGAGGGGACCCAGACACCCAACCCCCCCGCCCAGGAGGTGCCCCCAAACCCCCTTTTACCCCTGGGGCCCAGGTGCTTCCAGTCGGGGGGCAGCGTGGCGTTGCCGTCGGGGCCGTAGGGTCTCTCTGCGCCCGGGAAGAGCTGGGAGCCCGGTACCTGGAGCCAAAAGAGGGGATGGGGCGGCCGCGGGGCTCCCGGCAGCCGTGCCGAGCTGCACCGCGACCCCACGGCGTGCGCCGTGCAACATCATCATCTACCACGCAACAGCCTCTTGAGCCGTGGGACGACCTCACAGAATCGTAGAATCACCAGGTTGGAAGAGACCCACCGGATCATCGAGTCCAACCATTCCCATCAATCACTAACCCGTGTCCCTCAGCTCCTCGTCCACCCGTCCCTTAAACCCCTCCAGGGAAGGGGACTCAACCCCCTCCCTGGGCAGTTCCAGGGCTCAATGATCCTTTACGTGAAGAATTTTTTCCTGATGTCCATCCTGAGCCTCCCCTGGTGGAGCTTGAGGCCATTCCCTCTCGTCCTGTCCCCTGTCCCTTGGGAGAAGAGCCCAGCTCCCTCCTCTCCACAACCTCCTCTCAGGGAGTTGCAGAGAGCAATGAGCTCTCCCCTCAGCCTCCTCTTCTCCAGGCTGAACCCCCCCAGCTCTCTCAGCCGCTCCTCTTCTTCTCCAGCCCCCTCCCCAGCTTCGTTGCTCTTCTCTGCACTCGCTCCAGAGCCTCAACGTCCTTCTGGTGGGGAGGAACCAGAACTGACCCCAGGATTCGAGGAGCGGCCTCCCCAGGGCCGAGTCCAGAGGGAGAAGAACCTCCCTGGCCCTGCTGGCCACGCCGTGTCTGCTCCAAGCCAAGATGCCCTTGGCCTTCTTGGCCACCTGGGCCCCTGCTGGCTCCTCTTCAACCAACCCCCCCAGGTCCTTCTCCTCCAGGCCACCCCATAACCCCCTCGGAGTGTGACCCCGGAGCGCGACTCCGGGTGCCGCGGGCGCCGTACCTGGAGGGATCCGGCTCTGTGTGGGGCGCCGGGAGCCGGCAGGGAGCACTGGGACAGCGTGTGGTAGCTGGGGTTGGAGTAGTAGTGCGCGTGGTGGCTCGGTGGCACGTCTGTGGGCGCAGGCGTTAGCCCAACGCCGCGGGGCCACCGGGGCCGAGCCCCCCCCAGCCCACCCCGTGGCTGCGCTCACCTGGCACCACGTAGTCGGACGCGTCCGTCTGTCTGGCCGTGTAGGCCACGGCCAAGTGGCGGCTTTCCTTCCGCTTCTGGCGGTGCCGGTAGCACAGCCCCGCGGCCACCGCGGCCACCAGCAGGGCCACCAGGGCCACCAGGCTCAGCATCAGCCCCAGGGAGCCGGGGGTGGCCGCGGGGGCCGGGACGATGGTGTAGGGCTGCTCGGGGGTCCCTGCGGGGTGGGAAGGGGACGTGGTTGTCACCACAGAGGGGACAGGGACCACTCGGTGGGGACCTCTCCACGCCCTGGGGCCACTCACCCGGCTCGCAGAGGGGCCCGATCCGGCCCGGGGCACAGGGACACGTCCCGCTGGCCGGGTGGCAAGTGGCATTGTGGGAGCAGCGGCAGAGCTGGTCACAGCGGGGCCCGAAGGTGCCGGGGGGACAGGCTGGGGACAGAGCGGGGGGGGTTGTATCTCCATACTGGGAGATCCATCCCAGGACTATGTATCTCCATATTGGGACCATCAGTCTCCATACTGGCACCATCAATCTCCAAACTGGGACCATCAATCTCCATGTTAGGATCACCGAGATCCATCCCAGGACCATCAGTCTCCATACTGGGACCATCAATCTCCATGTTAGGATCACCGAGATCCATCCCAGGACCATCAGTCTCCATACTGGGACCATCAGTCTCCATACTGGGACCATCAATCTCCAAACTGGGACCATCAATCTCCATGTTAGGATCACCAAGATCCATCCCAGGACCATCAATCTCCATAGTGGGACCATCAATCTCCATGTTAGGATCACCGAGATTCATCCCAGGACCATCAATCTCCATACTGGGACCATCAGTCTCCATACTGGGACCATCAATCTCCATGTTAGGATCACCGAGATCCATCCCAGGACCATCAGTCTCCATACTGGGACCATCAGTCTCCATACTGAGACCATCAATCTCCAAACTGGGACCATCAATCTCCATGTTAGGATCACCAAGATCTATCCCAGGACCATCAATCTCCATACTGGGACCATCAGTCTCCATACTGGGACCATCAATCTCCATGTTAGGATCACCGAGATCCACCCCAGGACCATCAATCTCCATACTGGGACCATCAGTCTCCATACTGGGACCATCAATCTCCATGTTAGGATCACCGAGATCCACCCCAGGACCATCAATCTCCATACTGGGACCATCAGTCTCCATACTGGGACCATCAATCTCCATGCTGGGATTACAGAGGTCCATCCCAGGACCATCAATCTCCATACTGGGACCATCAATCTCCATACTGGGACCATATATCTCCATATTGGGATCACAGAGATCCATCCCAGGACCATAAATCTCCGTACTGGGACCATCAATCTCCATACTGGGACCATATATCTCCATATTGGGATCACAGAGATCCATCCCAGGACCATAAATCTCCGTACTGGGACCATAAATCTCCGTACTGGGACCATCAATCTCCATACTGGGACCATATATCTCCATATTGGGATCACAGAGATCCATCCCAGGACCATAAATCTCCGTACTGGGACCATCAATCTCCATACTGGGACCATCAATCTCCATACTAGGACCATATATCTCCATATTGGGATCACAGAGATCCATCCCAGGACCGTAAATCTCCATGCTGGGACCATATATCTCCATACTGGGACCATCAATCTCCATACTGGGACCATAAATCTCCATACTGGGATCGTATAGCCCCAAACTGGGACAATGCAGCTCTGTACTGGGCAAGCTTATCTCTATACTGGGCCCATATAGCTCCATACTGGGACCATATAACTACCTACTGGGCCCGTGTATCTCCATACTGGCCCCATACAGCTCCGTACTGGTCCCATATAGCTCCGTACTGGGCCCATATAGCTCCATACTGGGCCCATATAGCTCCATACTGGGCCCATGTATCTCCATACTGGGCCCATACAGCTCTGTACTGGTCCCATATAGCTCCGTACTGGGCCCATACAGCTCCATACTGGGCCCATATAGCTCCATACTGGGCCCATGTATCTCCATACTGGGCCCATACAGCTCTGTACTGGGCCCATATAGCTCCGTACTGGGCCCATACAGCTCCGTACTGGGCCCATATAGCTCCATACTGGGCCCATACAGCTCCGTACTGGGCCCATATAGCTCCGTACTGGGCCCATACAGCTCCGTACTGGGCCCATATAGCTCCATACTGGGCCCATACAGCTCCATACTGGGCCCATACAGCTCCGTACTGGGCCCATACAGCTCCATACTGGGCCCATACAGCTCCGTACTGGGCCCATACAGCTCCATACTGGGCCCATACAGCTCCGTACTGGGCCCATATAGCTCCATACTGGGCCCATACAGCTCCATACTGGGCCCATATAGCTCCATACTGGGCCCATACAGCTCCGTACTGGGCCCATACAGCTCCGTACTGGGCCCATACAGCTCCGTACTGGGCCCATACAGCTCCGTACTGGGCCCATACAGCTCCGTACTGGGCCCATATAGCTCCATACTGGGCCCATACAGCTCCATACTGGGCCCATATAGCTCCATACTGGGCCCATACAGCTCCGTACTGGGCCCATATAGCTCCGTACTGGGCCCATACAGCTCCATACTGGGCCCATATAGCTCCGTACTGGGCCCATACAGCTCCGTACTGGGCCCATACAGCTCCATACTGGGCCCATACAGCTCCATACTGGGCCCATACAGCTCCATACTGGGCCCATATAGCTCCGTACTGGGCCCATACAGCTCCGTACTGGGCCCATATAGCTCCGTACTGGGCCCATATAGCTCCGTACTGGGCCCATACAGCTCCATACTGGGCCCATACAGCTCCGTACTGGGCCCATATAGCTCTGTACTGGGCCCATACAGCTCCATACTGGGCCCATACAGCTCCATACTGGGCCCATATAGCTCCGTACTGGGCCCATACAGCTCCGTACTGGGCCCATATAGCTCCGTACTGGGCCCATACAGCTCCATACTGGGCCCATACAGCTCCGTACTGGGCCCATATAGCTCCATACTGGGCCCATACAGCTCCGTACTGGGCCCATACAGCTCCATACTGGGCCCATACAGCTCCGTACTGGGCCCATACAGCTCCATACTGGGCCCATACAGCTCCGTACTGGGCCCATACAGCTCCGTACTGGGCCCATACAGCTCCGTACTGGGCCCATACAGCTCCATACTGGGCCCATACAGCTCCGTACTGGGCCCATACAGCTCCGTACTGGGCCCATACAGCTCCATACTGGGCCCATATAGCTCCATACTGGGCCCATACAGCTCCGTACTGGGCCCATACAGCTCCGTACTGGGCCCATACAGCTCCGTACTGGGCCCATACAGCTCCGTACTGGGCCCATACAGCTCCGTACTGGGCCCATACAGCTCCGTACTGGGCCCATACAGCTCCGTACTGGGCCCATACAGCTCCATACTGGGCCCATACAGCTCCGTACTGGGCCCATACAGCTCCGTACTGGGCCCATACAGCTCCGTACTGGGCCCATACAGCTCCGTACTGGGCCCATACAGCTCCGTACTGGGCCCATACAGCTCCGTACTGGGCCCATACAGCTCCGTACTGGGCCCATACAGCTCCGTACTGGGCCCATACAGCTCCATACTGGGCCCATACAGCTCCATACTCGGCCCATATAGCTCCATACTGGGCCCATACAGCTCCGTACTGGTCTCATATAGCTCCGTACTGGGCCCATACAGCTCCATACTGGGCCCATACAGCTCCGTACTGGGCCCATACAGCTCCGTACTGGGCCCATACAGCTCCGTACTGGGCCCATACAGCTCCGTACTGGGCCCATACAGCTCCATACTCGGCCCATATAGCTCCATACTGGGCCCATACAGCTCCGTACTGGTCTCATATAGCTCCGTACTGGGCCCATACAGCTCCATACTGGGCCCATATAGCTCTGTACTGGGCCCATATAGCTCCGTACTGGGCCCATATAGCTCAGTACTGGCCCCATACAGCTCCGTACTGGGCCCATATAGCTCCGTACTGGGCCCATATAGCTCCGTACTGGGCCCATATAGCTCCGTACTGGGCCCATACAGCTCCATACTGGGCCCAGATCTCCCCACGCAGCCCAGGACACAGAGGGGTTGGGGCAGCACCTATCCAGACGGGCTCTGGGGGTGCAGACCCTCTCGGGGTGAGGGGTCTGGGCAGGTCCCTGCCTTCCTCGCAGCGCGCCCCGGTCCATCCCACGGGGCAGTGGCAGGTCCCCTCGGCGGGGTGGCACGTCCCACCATGGTGGCACAAGCAGGGCTGGGCACAAGAAGCCCCCCAGAAGCCCGGGGCGCAGGCTGGAGAGGAGCAGAATGAGGGTCGGAATCACTAGGTTGGAAAAGACCTTTGAGATCATCAAGCCCAACTCTGCCCTCCAGTGAACCACCCCTGAGCACCTCATCTACCCGGCTTCTGAACCTCATCCAGGGATGGGGACTCCACCACCTCCCCAGCAGCCGTTCCAGAGCTTGAGAACCTTTTTGGTGAAGAACTTTTTCCTGATGTCCAACCTGAACCTGCCCTGGGGCAACTTGAGGCCGTTCCCTCTCATCCCGTCACTTGGGAGAAGAGCCCAGCTCCCACCTGGCTCCAACCTCCTCTCAGGCAGTTGTAGACAGGGACGAGGTCTCCCCTCAGCCTCCTCTTCTCCAGACTAAGCAGCCCCAGGTCCCTCAGCTGCTCCCACAACCCCTGTTCTCCAGCCCCTTCCCAGCTCCATTCCCTTCTCCGGACACGCTCCAGCCCCTAAAGGTCTTTCTTGGAGTGAGGAGCCCAAAACTGAACCCAGGATTCGAGGACTAAAGTCCAGGAGGATGATTCCATCCCCGCTCCTGCTGGCCACCCCGTGGCTGATCCAAGCCAGGATGCTGGTGGCCTCCTTGGCCACCTGGGCCACTCCTGGCTCGTGTTCAGCTGCTGTCACCCAGCAACTCCAGGTCCTTTCCCACCAGGCAGCTTTCCAGCTGCTCTTCCCCAAGCCTGGAGCTGCACGGGGTTGTTGAGACCCACGTGGAGAACCTGACACTTAACCTTGTTGAACCCCATTCCGTTGGCCTCGACCATGGATCCAGCCTGGCCAGATCCCTCTGCAGATCCTCCCTGCCCTCCATCCATGGATCCAGCATCTCCAGCTCCCTCTGCAGATCCTCCCTGCCCTCCATCCATGGATCCAGCATCTCCAGATCCCTCTGCAGATCCTCCCTGCCCTCCATCCATGGATCCAGCACCTCCAGCTCCCTCTGCAGATCCTTCCTGCCCTCCATCCATGGATCCAGCACCTCCAGCTCCCTCTGCAGACCCTCCCTGCCGTCCATCCATGGATCCAGCACCTCCAGATCCTTCTGCAGATCCTCCCTGCCCTCCATCCATGGATCCAGCACCTCCAGCTCCCTCTGCAGACCCTCCCTGCCCTCCATCCATGGATCCAGCATCTCCAGATCCTTCTGCAGATCCTCCCTGCCCTCCATCCATGGATCCAGCATCTCCAGATCCTTCTGCAGATCCTCCATCCATGGATCCAGCACCTCCAGCTCCCTCTGCAGATCCTCCCTGCCCTCCATCCATGGATCCAGCACCTCCAGCTCCCTCTGCAGATCCTCCCTGCCCTCCATCCATGGATCCAGCACCTCCAGCTCCCTCTGCAGATCCTCCCTGCCCTCCATCCATGGATCCAGCACCTCCAGCTCCCTCTGCAGACCCTCCCTGCCCTCCATCCATGGATCCAGCACCTCCAGCTCCCTCTGCAGACCCTCCCTGCCCTCCATCCATGGATCCAGCACCTCCAGCTCCCTCTGCAGACCCTCCCTGCCCTCCATCCATGGATCCAGCATCTCCAGATCCTTCTGCAGATCCTCCCTGCCCTCCATCCATGGATCCAGCACCTCCAGCTCCCTCTGCAGATCCTCCCTGCCCTCCATCCATGGATCCAGCACCTCCAGCTCCCTCTGCAGACCCTCCCTGCCCTCCATCCATGGATCCAGCATCTCCAGATCCTTCTGCAGATCCTCCCTGCCCTCCATCCATGGATCCAGCATCTCCAGATCCTTCTGCAGATCCTCCCTGCCCTCCATCCATGGATCCAGCACCTCCAGCTCCCTCTGCAGATCCTCCCTGCCCTCCATCCATGGATCCAGCACCTCCAGCTCCCTCTGCAGATCCTCCCTGCCCTCCATCCATGGATCCAGCACCTCCAGCTCCCTCTGCAGACCCTCCCTGCCCTCCATCCATGGATCCCACCTCTCCATCCCCGTGTCCCGACTCACGCAGGGCGCAGCGGGGTCCGTGCCATCCCGGGGCGCAGATGCAGGACCCGTTGCCGGGGTGGCAGGAGGAGCCGTTGGCGCAGTTGCAGCTCAGGGCGCAGCGTTTGCCGTAGCGGCCGCTGGGACAGGCTGGGGTGACACGAGCGCGTCCGGGCTCAGCGCCGGTGACGGGAAAGGGTGGGTTTGGGAATCGTTTGGAGTTGGGGGACACTCACGGCGCTGGCACGTGGGGCCCCGAAATCCCGGGGCGCAGGTGCAGGAGCCGTCGTGGGGCGAGCAGGAGCCTCCGTTGCGGCAGGCGCAGGGCGTGCGACAACCTCGGCCCCAGGAGCCTGGGGGGCAGCCCTGCTTGCACTGTGGCCCTGAGAGGAGGAGGAGGATGAAGGCCAAGAGCACAGCGGGTTCCGCCACCTCCCAGGTGCTCCATATCCTTGGTTCCCTCCTTGAGGATGAGGAGGGATGAAGGCTGGGAGAGCAGCAGGGCTGCCCAACTCCCTGGTTGGTTGAGGAGGAGGAGGAGGGATGAAGGCTGGGGGCATGGAGAGGTCATTTGAAGAGGATGAGGGATGAAGATGAGGGCAAGGAGAAATCTCCCTCTCCTCGGTTGTTTGAGAAGGAGGAGGAGGAGGAGGGATGAAGGCTGAGGGCACAGGGTCCCCAGTCTCCTGGTCCCTCCTTGAGGAAGATGAGGGATGAAGGCCAAGGGCATGGAGGGGTCATTTGAGGAGGATGAGGGATGAAGGCTGAAGGCATGGAGGAATCTTCCTCTCCTGGGTTGTTGGAGGAGGAGGAGGGATGAAGGCGGGGGGCACAGAGGGGTCCCCAATCTCCCTGGTCCCCAGATTGAAGAGGAGGAGGGATGAAGGCTGAGGGCATAGGGGTCCCCTCGTGTCCCCCGTACCTGTCCAGCCGGGCAGGCAGTGACATTCCCCGGTCTCGGCGTGGCAGCTGTCGGCGTGGGCGCAGTCACAGCGCTGCTCGCAGCTCACCCCGAACGTCCCGTTCTGGGGTACGGGTTGGGGGGGACAGTTTGGGGGGGGGGGGGTGTCAGTGCTGAGGACGGTTAATCCCCACTGCCCCTCGTCCCATCACCTCAAGCCTTTGTCAACAGCCCCTCCCCAGCTTTCCTGGAGCCCCTTCAGGTACGGGAAGATGCTCTAAGGTCCCCTCGGAGCCTTCTCCAGGCTGAACAACCCCAACTCTCCCAGCCTGGCCTCACACAGGAGGTTCTCCAGCCCTCACATCATCCTTGTAGCCTCCTCTGGCCCCGCTCCAACAGCTCCATCTCCTTCTGCTGAGGATTCCAGCACTGGACACAACCCTCCAGACGAGGTCTCACCAGAGAGGAGCAGAGGGGACAATCCCCTCCCTCCCTGCTGTTCACGCTTCTCTCGATGCAGCCCGGGACACGGGGGGTTTCTGGGCTGCGAGCGCACGTTGCCGGCTCACGTCGAGCTCTTCATCGACCAGCCCCCCAAGTCCTGCTCCTCAGGGCTGTTCCCATCACATCATCCCCCATCATCTACTGAAATCAGGGATTGACCTGACCCAGGGGTAGGACCTTCCACTTGGCCTGGTCGAACCTCACAAGGTTCTCAGAGTCTCACTTCTCCAGCCTGTCCAGGTCCCTCTGGATCCCATCCCGTCCTTCCACTGTACCAACCGCACCACTCAGCTTGGTGTCATCTGCAAACTTGCCGAGGGCGCCCTCAATCTCACTGTCAACATCATCCATGAAGATATTAATCTGCTCTGGTCCTCTGGACCCCTGAGGGACACCACTTCTCACCGATCTATGATTCTATGATCTCCATCTGGACTTCGAGCCATTGACCACAACTCTTTGAATAGACTCATCCAACCAGTTTCTTACTCAACAAAACATCCACCCATCGATCTCTCCAAACCATCTCTCTCCAATCCATCTCTCTCCAATCCATCTCTCTCCAATCCATCCCTCTCCAATCCATCCCTCTCCACTTTCTTATCCAACAAACCATCCACCCAACGATCTCTCCAATCCATCTCTCTCCACTTTCTTCTCCAACCACCAACAAAACCTCCACCCGTCAACTTCTCCAATCCATCTCTCTCCAATTTCTCATCCAACAAACCATCCACCCATCCAATCCATCCCTCTCCACTTTCTTCTCCAACAAACCCTCCACCCATCGATGTCTCCAATCCATCTCTCTCCAGCTTCTTCTCCAGCCACCAACAAACCCTCCACCCATCGATGTCTCCAATCCATCTCTCTCCACTTTCTTCTCCAACCACCAACAAACCTTTCACCCATCAACCTCTCCAATCCATCTCTCTCCGGTTTCTTCCCCAATAAAACCTCCACCCATCAACTTCTCCAATCCATCTCTCTCCAATTTCTCATCCAACAAACCATCCACCCATCCAATCCATCCCTCTCCACTTTCTTCTCCAACAAACCCTCCACCCATCGATGTCTCCAATCCATCTCTCTCCAGCTTCTTCTCCAGCCACCAACAAACCCTCCATCCACCCAATCCGTCTCTCTCCAGCGTAGAGAGGAGGATGTTTTGGGGCTCCGCGTTCAAGCTTGACTCTCCTTGGGTTCAAAGGGCTTCGGGCATCACTCACCGGGCAGGGCAGGAGGCAGCGGGGTCCCTGCCAGCCGGGGGGGCAGCGACAGCTCCCGATTTGGGGGTCACAGGGAGCCCCGCGAGCGCAGTCGCAGCTGCGGTTGCAGCCGGGACCCCACGTGCCAGCGGGACAGGGCAGGGAGCAGCGGGGGCCGTGCCAGCCTAGGAAGGGGGTGAGGGGACATCAAGGAGGGGAAGGGGACACCACAAAGGGGATGGGGGGACATGGGGGACCCCCCCCCCCATGCCGAACCCCACCTTCCTTGCAGAGGCAGGAGCCGTCGAGCGGGGAGCAGGCGAGGGCGTGTTGGCACGAGCAGCGCCCCGAGCAGTTGGCACCGAAGGTGTCGGGGGGACACAGGGAGGAGCAGTGCTCGTCCTGGGGTGGGGTGGGGGGAAAGGGGTAGAAAATCTAACCCCCAACCCCCCCGAGGCACCCCAAGAACCTCCAGACCCCCCCCTAGATACCTACTCACACCCAGAGCCACCCCAGAGCCCCTAGAACCACCCAGAGCCCCACTAGAACCACCCAGAACCCCCTAGAGCTACCCAGACCCCCTAGAACCAACCAGACCCCCTAGAAACAAACCTGACCCCCCTTCAAGCCCCCCCCGACCCCCCCAGTCCCCCCCAGAATCATCCAGACCCCCAGATTTCCCTCCAAGCCCCCCAGAGCCCCCGAGAACCAACTTCTCCCTCCTAGACCCCCCAAACTGCCCCCCAGACCCCCTCTTCTCCGCCCTAGACCCTTCCAGACCCCCTAAACTGCCCCCCAGACCCCCAAACTGCCCCCTAAACCCTCCTTCTCCCCCTAGACCCCCTCAGACCCCCCAAACTTCCCCCCAAGACCCCTTCTTCTCCCCCTTAGAGCCCTCCAGCCCCCTCCAGACCCCCCCAAACTGCCCTCAGACCCCTAAAGTGCCCCCCTAGACCCTCCTTCTTCCCCCTAGACCCTTTCAGATCCCCCCAGATCTCTCAAACTGCCCCTCAGGCCCCTTTTTCTCCCCCTTAGACCCCCCCAAACTGCCCCCTAGACCCCCCCTTCTCCCCCTAGACCCCATGAACTGTCCCTTAGACTCCTTCTTCTCCCCCCTAGACCCCCCCAGACCCTCTCAGACCCCTTAAACTGCCCTCCAGGCCCCTCTTTCTCCCCCCTAGACCCCCGAAACAGCCTCTCAGACCCCTAAAGTGACCCCCAAACCCTCCTACCTCCCCCTAGACCCCCCCAAACTGCCCCCTAGACCCCTAAACTGCCCCCCAGACCCTCCTACCTCCCCCTAGACCCCCCCAAACTGCCCCCTAGACCCCTAAACTGCCCCCAGACCCTCCTACCTCCCCCTAGACCCCTCAAACTGCCCCTTAGACCCCTCTTTCTCCCCCTTAGAGCCCCCTTTTCCCCCTTAGACCCCCCAAACTGCCCCTAGACCCCTAAACTGCCCCCCAGACCCTCCTACCTCCCCCTAGACCCCTCAAACTGCCCCTTAGACCCCTCTTTCTCCCCCTTAGAGCCCCCTTTTCCCCCTTAGACCCCCCAAACTGCCCCCTAGACCCCTAAAGTGCCCCCCAGACCCTCCTACCTCCCCCTAGATCTTCAAACTGCCCCTTAGGCCCCTCTTTCTCCCCCTTAGAGCCCCCTTCTCCCCCTTAGACCCCCCCAAACTGCCCCCTAGACCCCTAAAGTGCCCCCCAGACCCTCCTACCTCCCCCTAGACCCCCCAAACTGCCCCTTAGACCCCTCTTTCTCCCTCTTAGACTCCCCAAACTGCCCCTTAGACCCCTCTTTCTCCCCCTTAGAGCCCCCTTCTCCCCCTTAGACCCCCCCAAACTGCCTCCTAGACCCCTAAACTGCCCCCCAGACCCTCCTACCTCCCCCTAGACCCCCCAAACTGCCCCTTAGACCCCTCTTTCTCCCTCTTAGACTCCCCAAACTGCCCCCTAGACCCCCCTTTCTCCCCTCTAGACCCCTCCAGACTCCCCCAGACCCCCCAACCCGCCCCCTCCGTGCCCCCCATCCCCACACCGTGTATCCGGGGGGGCAGAGGCAGCGGCCGGTGGTCCCATCGCAGCCCCCCCCGTGCAGGCAGAGGCAGCTCTGCAGGCAGCCAGCCCCGAAGGAGCCGGGGGGGCAACTCTCGTTGCAGAAGAGCCCGGCCCAGCCTGGGTGGCAAACACACTCCCCCAGCAGAGGGTGGCAACTGGGGAGATGGGGGGGGGGGGCAACCCACTCAGCACCCCAGTGCTCCCAGTATGGGGCACTGGGCATGCTGGGAAGGTCCTTTGTAAGCACACACACACACCCCCCCCCCCCCCCATTTCCTTGGGGGGCAGCCAGAGAGCATCCAGGGTGGCCTGGGGGGGGAGAGAAGGATGCTGGAGGGCGGGGGGGGGGGGGGGGGGACAGGAGTATGGGGGGGAGAAGAGGGAGGATGGTGTGGATTTTGGGGGGAGGAGAGGATTTTGGGGTGGGGGGAAGGATTGGGGGTGGGTGTTGGGGGGCAGGGGAGGATGCTGGGGGGTCAAGGGTGCTGGGGATGGCATCAAGGATGATGAGGGGGGTCAAGGGAGCTGGGGGGGCATCAAGGATGATGAGGGGGGTCAAGGGAGCTGGGGGGGCATCAAGGATGATGGGGGGGATCAAGGGTGCCGGGGAGGTCAAGGATGATGGGGAGGGTCAAGGGTGCTGGGGGGGCATCAAGGATGATGGGGGGGATCAAGGGTGCTGGGGGGTCAAGGATGATGAGGGGGATCAAGGGAGCTGGGGGGCCATCAAAGATGATGAGGGGGGGTCAAGGGAGCTGGGGGGCCATCAAGGATGATGGGGGGGATCAAGGGAGCTGGGGGGGCATCAAGGATGATGGGGAGGGTCAAGGGTGCTGGGGGGGCATCAAGGATGATGGGGAGGGTCAAGGGTGCTGGGGGGGCATCAAGGATGATGGGGGGGATCAAGGGAGCTGGGGGGGCATCAAGGATGATGGGGAGGGTCAAGGGTGCTGGGGGGGCATCAAGGATGATGGGGAGGGTCAAGGGTGCTGGGGGGGCATCAAGGATGATGGGGAGGGTCAAGGGTGCTGGGGGGAGTCACAGATGATGAGAGGGGTCAAGGGAGCTGGGGGGGGTCAAGGATGCTGGGGAACATGAGGATTTTAAGGGGAGGATTTGGGGGGAAGATGAGGATGCTGGAGGAAGGTGAGGCTGCTGGGGGGGGGTCAAGGGGGCTAGGGGTGTGGAAATGGTGCTGGGGGACACATGAGGGTGTTGGGGAAGGTGAGGGGTTTAGGGGGAGGCGACGATGCTGGGTGCAGCTGAGGGTGCTGAGGGAGAACCAAGGGTGCTGGGTGCAGCTGGTGATGCTGGGTGAAGATGAGGGTGCTGGGGGGGGGAGCAAAGATACTGGGGGGAGCAAAGATACTGGGTGCAGCCAGAAAGATGGGGGAGAAGTGAGGGTGCTGGGTGCAGCTGGGGTGTTGTGCGCAGCAGAGGGCGCTGGGTGCAGCGAGGATAAGAGGGGAAGCGAAGATGCTGGGTGCAGCGAGGATTCTGGGTGCAGACGAGGATGCTGAGGGGAAGCAAAGATGCTGGATGCAGACAAGGATGCGGGATGCAGCGAGGATGCGGGATGCAGCGAGGATGCGGGATGCAGCGAGGATGCGGGATGCAGACAAGGATGCGGGATGCAGCGAGGATGCGGGATGCAGACAAGGATATTGGGTGCAGCAGGGATGCTGGGTGCGCACAAGGATGCGGGATGCAGCGAGGATGTGGGATGCAGACAAGGATGCGGGATGCAGCGAGGATGCGGGATGCAGACAAGGATGCGGGATGCAGCGAGGATGCGGGATGCAGACAAGGATGCGGGATGCAGCGAGGATGCGGGATGCAGACAAGGATGCGGGATGCAGCGAGGATGCGGGATGCAGACAAGGATGCGGGATGCAGCGAGGATGCGGGATGCAGACAAGGATGCGGGATGCAGCGAGGATGTGGGATGCAGACAAGGATGCTGGATGCAGATAAGTATGCGGGATGCAGATGAGGATGTGGGATGCTGACAAGGATGCGGGATGCAACGAGGATTCTGGTGGGAAGCAAGGATGCTGGATGCAGACAAGGGCGCTGGATGCAGCCAAGGATGCTGAATGCAGACCAGGATTCTGGGTGCAGCGAGGATGCTGGGGGTGGGCCGGGGTCCCACCTCTGGCTGTTCTTGGGGTGGCAGAGGCAGCGGCTCTGGCAGTGGAGCCCGTAGAGGCCTGGCAGGCAGCTCCTCTCCTCGCAGCGGCTGCCCTGGAAGCCCGGCTCGCACAGGCAGCCCCCGTCCACGTGGAAGCAGCGGCCGCCGTTGGCGCAGTCACAGCTCTCCTGGCAGTCCTGCCCGTAGCGACCCACCGGGCAGCGCTCCCGGCACCTTGTTGGGGGGACACAGGGCGGGTGGCAGGGCCAGACCCCCCCCTCTGCCCCAGCTGAGGCCACCCAGCTCGGTGCATGCAAGACTGGGGGCTCCAACCCCTGCTCTGGCTGAGCTGAGGTCTCCCAGCTCAGTGCATGCAAGACTGGGGGGATCCAGCCCTCCCTGCACCCCAAGCTGAGGCCACACAGCTCGGTGCATGCAAGACTGGGGGGATCCAGCCCTCCCTGAACCCCAAGCTGAGGCCACACAGCTCAGTGCATGCAAGACTGGGGGGATCCAGCCCTCCCTGAACCCCAAGCTGAGGCCACACAGCTCAGTGCATGCAAGACTGGGGGAGTCCAGCCCTCCCTGAACCCCAAGCTGAGGCCACACAGCTCGGTGCATGCGATACTGGGGGGTCCAGCCCTCCCTGCACCCCAAGCTGAGGCCACACAGCTCGGTGCATGCGATACTGGGGGGTCCAGCCCTCCCTGCACCCCAAGCTGAGGCCACACAGCTCGGTGCATGCGAGATTGGGGGGGTCCAGCCCTCCCTGCACCCCAAGCTGAGGCCACACAGCTCAGTGCATGCGAGATTGGGGGGGTCCAGCCCTCCCTGCACCCCATGCTGAGGCCACACAGCTCAGTGCATGCGAGATTGGGGGCGTCCAGCTCTCCCTGCACCCCAAGCTGAGGCCACACAGCTCAGTGCATGCGAGATTGGGGGCATCCAGCCCTCCCTGCACCCCATGCTGAGGCCACACAGCTCAGTGCATGCGAGATTGGGGGGGTTCAGCCCTCCCTGCACCCCAAGCTGAGGCCACACAGCTCAGTGCATGCCAGACTGGGGGGGTCCAGCCCTCCCTGCACCCCAAGCTGAGGCCACACAGCTCGGTGCATGCAAGACTGGGGAGTCCAGACCCCCTGAGTCCCCCCTCAGCCCTCTTGTGACCCCCAAGACCCCCCCCCCCCAGCCCCCCCATAACCCCAATACCGTCGCCCCCGCCAGCTCACTGGTCTCCGGTGAAGCCGGGGGCGCACAGGCAGTGCCCCCCCCGGGGGTCGCAGCTCCCCCCGTTGTGGCAGCGACACTCGCCCTGGCAGCCCGAGCCGAAGCGCCCGGGGGGGCACGGGATGGAGCAGATGTCCCCCTGCAGGAGAGGGAGCCGGGGGGGGGGGTGCGCAGGGGAAACTGAGGCAGGGGACGTGTTGGGGTGTGGGGGGAAACTGAGGCACAGACCAGGGGGAAATGAGGCAGGGGCCTTGTTGTGGGGTCATGGGGAAACTGAGGCACAGACCACAATGTGGGGGGGAAGGGGAAACTGAGGCAGGGATTGTGCTGGGATGTGGCGGGGGGGGGGGGGGGGGGGGCGGAAACTGAGTCAGGGACCACATTGCAGGGGTTGTGGGGAAACTGAGGCAGGGACCGTGTTGGGAGGTGTGGGGGAAACTGAGGCACAGACCAGGGACTGGGGGGGTGGGAGGGGGAAACTGAGGCAGGAGCCTTGTTATAGGGATCGTGGGGAAACTGAAGGGACCGCACTGGGGTAAGGGGGGGGGGAAACTGAGGCAGGGACCGTGCTGGGAGCTGGGAGGGAAACTGAGGCACAGACCGGGGATGGGTTGGGGTGGGGAAACTGAGTCAAGGGGGGAGGGGGGGCGTCTTATCCCACCTACCATCCATCCGGGGGGGCAGACGCAGGTGTGGGAGCCGGGGGGGTGGCAGATGCCCCCGTTGTGGCAGGGACAGGGGGGGTCACAGCGCGTCCCCTCGGCGCAGGGCACCTCGCAGCTGGTGGGTTGGGGGTGTGGGTGAGTGGGACCCTCAGGCTGGGAGGGGGTTAGGAGGTGCAGGGGGGGTCACCCCGACTCACAGGGGTCCCCCCAGGCCAGGGGGGCAGAGGCAGGCGCCCGAGGAGGCGTTGCAGGGCACCCCGTGCTGGCAGGGGCAGCACAGGCTGCAGCCGGGGCCGTAGGTGCCCGCGGGGCAGGGTTGGTGGCACCGGGCGCCGGAGAAGCCGGGGGGACACGAGCAGGAGCCGCTGAGGGGGTCACAGCTCCCCCCGTGCTGGCACCCGCAGAGCTGCTGGCAGCTCGGGCCCCACCGCTGCGGGTCACACTCTGCGGGGAGGGAGAGATGGTACCGTGATGTGACACCCCTCACATCCATCTCCATCCCATCCCCTCACATCCATCTCCATCCCATCTCCGTCCCATCCCATCCCATCTCCATCCCATCCATCTCCATCCCACCCCATCCCTTCTCCATCCCACTTCATCCAATCCCCATCATCTCATTCCCATTATATCTCCATCCCCATCCCATCCCTATTGATCCCATCCCCTCCCTATCCATCCCCATCATCTCCTTCCTACCCTATCTCCACTCCTTCCCAATCCCATCCCCATCTCCACCCTATCCTCATCCTCATCTCAATCCCACCCACCCTCATCCCAGTCCTCATCCTCATCTCCATCCCCATTCCCATCTCCATCTCCATCCCCATCCTCATCCTCATCCTCATCTCCATCCCCATAATCATCCTCATCCTCATCCTCATCCTCATCTCCATCCCCATCCCCAATCCCATCTCCATCTCTAATCCCATCTCTATCTCCAATCCTGTCTCCATCTGTGTCTCCGTCTCCATCTCTGTCCCCATCTTCATCCCCATCCCCATTCCCATGCCCACCTCCACCTCCATCCTCAGCCCAATCTCCATCCCCATCTCAATCTCATCCTCATGCTCATCTCCATCTCCATCCCCATCCCCATCCCCATCTCCATCTCCATTTCCACCCCCATCTCCATCTCCATCCCCATCTCCATCCCCATCCCCATCTCCATCTCCATCTCCATCCCAATCCCCATCTCCATCTGCATCTCCATCCCCATCCCCATCTCCATCTGCATCTCCATCCGCATCCCCATCTCCATCTCCATCTCCGTCTCCATCTCCATCTCCATTTCCACCCCCATCTCCATCTCCATCTCCATCTCCATCTCCATCTCCATCTCCATCTCCATCTCCATCATCTCCATCTCCATCCCCATCCCCATCCCCATCCCCATCTCCATCCCCATCTCCATCCCCATCTCCATCTCCATCTCCATTTCCACCTCCATCCCCATCCCCACCTCCATTCCCATCTCCATCCCCATCTCAACCTCGTCTCCATCTCATCCTCATCCCCATCCCTCATCCTCCTCGTCTCCATCTCCATCCCCATCTCAATCCCATCTCCCCCCCACCGCACCCCCCCGGTGTCCCCCCCTTGCCGTGTCCCCTCCATTCCTTCCATCCCTCCCTCACCACTGGAGCAGTCGTTTCCGCGCCAGCCGGGCTCGCACTGGCACAGCTCGGGGGCCACACAGCGTCCATGGACACACTCCTGGGAGCAACGCGCTGTGGGGCACGGAGCGGGGGCTGAGCCCGGGTGGGGACCCGGGACCCCCACATCGCCTCACAGAATCATGGAATCACCAGGTTGGAAGAGACCCACCGGATCACCGAGTCCAACCGTTCCCATCAATCACTAACCCGTGTCCCTCAGCAGCTCGTCCACCCGGCCCTTAAACCCCTCCAGGGAAGGAGACTCAACCCCCTCCCTGGGCACTTCCAGTGCTCAATGACCCTTTCCGTGAAATATTTCTTCCTGATGTCCATCCTGAGCCTTCCCTGGTGGAGCTTGAGGCCATTCCCTCTCGTCCTGTCCCCTGTCCCTTGGGAGAAGAGCCCAGCTCCCTCCTCTCCACAACCTCCTCTCAGGGAGTTGGAGAGAGCGATGAGGTCTCCCCTCAGCCTCCTCTTCTCCAGGCGTCACTCCTCATCATTGACCCACATCGTCCCCCCACGTCGTCCCCCACTCACGGACGCAGGTGTCCCGGCTCTCGTAGTAGCCCTGGCAGCACTGGTAGCGCCGTCGATAGTCGGTCTTGACCGCCTGGCGGTACTCGGTGCGGTACACGATCCTGTGCCCCATAGCAGCGGAGTCAGCAGGGGCTGCCCCACATCTCCATGGGGACACCCTGAAGTGGGGCGGCCCCAATCCAGAGCCACGTATCCATGGGGACACCTTGAAGTAGGAGAGCCCCTCTCCAGCCCCACATCTCCATGGGGACACCCTGAAGTGGGGCAGCCCCAATCCAGAGCCACATATCCATGGGGACACCTTGAAGTAGGAGAGCCCCTCTCCAACCCCACATCTCCATGGGGACACCCTGAAGTGGGGCAGCCCCAATCCAGAGCCACGTATCCATGGGGACACCTTGAAGTAGGAGAGCCCCTCTCCAGCCTCACATCTCCATGGGGACACCCTGAAGTGGGGCAGCCCCAATCCAGAGCCACATATCCATGGGGACACCTTGAAGTAGGAGAGCCCCTCTCCAGCCCCACATCTCCATGGGGACACCCTGAAGTGGGGCGGCCCCAATCCAGAGCCACATATCCATGGGGACACCTTGAAGTAGGAGAGCCCCTCTCCAACCCCACATCTCCATGGGGACACCCTGAAGTGGGGCAGCCCCAATCCAGAGCCACGTATCCATGGGGACACCTTGAAGTAGGAGAGCCCCTCTCCAGCCTCACATCTCCATGGGGACACCCTGAAGTGGGGCAGCCCCAATCCAGAGCCACGTATCCATGGGGACACCTTGAAGCAGGAGAGCCCCTCTCCAGCCCCACATCTCCATGGGGACACCCTGAAGTGGGTCGGCCCCAATCCAGAGCCACATATCCATGGGGACACCTTGAAGTAGGAGAGCCCCTCTCCAACCCCACATATCTACAGGGACATCCTGCAGTGGGGCAGCCCCCCATCCCTCAGGACACCCCCCATCCCCGTGGGGCTCCCGGGCTGCTCCCACCTCTGCTGCAGGCAGGGCACGGGTGACCCCATCGCCGTGGGGCAGGGCTCTCCGGAGACCACAACGTGGGGTTTGGTGTAGGACTCCTTCACCGCGGCTGTGAAGCTGCCGAAGAAGGTGAGGCCGTCACGGGGTGACAACAGGTCCCATCACCCACTCCGTCCCCTCCAGTCCCTCCAGTCCTACCTCTCCCAGTAGCTGCAGACATTGGGGTCGCTGGGACGCAGGGCGGCCAGGAGGCAAACGTGAGTCACCAGGACCACGACCCGAAGAACCATCCTGTCACAGAACCGTAGAATCACCAGGTTGGAAAAGACCCACCGGATCATGGAGTCCAACCATTCCCATCAATCACTAACCCGTGTCCCTCAGCACCTCGTCCACCAGGCCCTTAAACCCCTCCAGGGAAGGGGACTCAACACCCTCCCTGGGCAGCCTCTGACAGGGACCAATGACCCTTTCAGGGAAAAATTTCTTCTTGCTGTCCATCCTGAGCCTCCCCTGGTGGAGCTTGAGGCCATTCCCTCTCGTCCTGTCCCCTGTCCCTTGGGAGAAGAGCCCAGCTCCCTCCTCTCCACAACCTCCTCTCAGGGAGTTGCAGAGAGCAATGAGCTCTCCCCTCAGCCTCCTCTTCTCCAGGCTGAACCCCCCCAGCTCTCTCAGCCGCTCCTCTTCTTCTCCAGCCCCCTCCCCAGCTTCGTTGCTCTTCTCTGCACTCGCTCCAGAGCCTCAACATCCTTCTGGTGGGGAGGAACCAGAACTGACCCCAGGATTCGAGGAGCGGTCTCCCCAGGGCTGAGTCCAGAGGGAGAAGAACCTCCCTGGCCGTGCTGGCCACGCCGTGGCTGCTCCAAGCCAAGATGCCCTTGGCCTTCTTGGCCCCCTGGGCCCCTGCTGGCTCCTGTTCAACCAACACCCCCAGGTCCTTCTCCTCCAGGCAGTTTCCAGACTTCTCCTGGTCTGGAGCTGCTCAGGGTTCTTGTGCCCCAAGCGCAGGACCCACCATGTGGCCTCGTTAAACCTCGTTCCGTTGATCTCAGCCCATGGATCCAGCCTGTTCAGATCCCTTTGGAGACCCTCAAAACCCTCCAGCAGATCCAGCTTCCACCCAGCTCAGTGTCACCCCCAAACTTGCTCAGGGTGCCCTCGATGCCTTCATCCATCACTGATGAAGATGTTGAGCAGGACCCAGATGGAGCCCTGGGGACACTGCGGGTGACCCGTCTCCAGCGACCTCCTGCACCTCCATCGAGCTCCTGCACTGCGAGACGATGACTTCGCCCTCTCCTCCCCGCATTCCTGCTCCCCACCCACCGCCCCCATCCCCGGCGCAGGATCCGACCTCCCCACAGGGCTGACTTTGCATTCCTCCATGTGGAGGAGCAGCCCAAATCCCAACCCCGCTGCTCCGAGGGGAAACTGAGGCACAGATGCTCCACAGCCTGGGTGGCCCCAACATCCCAGAACACCCCATCCTGGCATCTCGACGCTCCCTCCTGCCGGATCCCACCCCAGGCTGTGCGGGAGGAGTTCGGCACGGAGCCCCGTGGCCCCGTTTCAACCCATTCCGTGTTTATTCCCAGTTGTGTTTCCGGGATCCATCAACTCCTTGCTCAACCGCACGAGGGTTCGGCTTTGCCGAGGCGGCTCCGGGATCTCCGCCAGCTCCACCAGGGATGGACGAGGAGAACCACAAGCTCACGGTGCCGTGTTTACCGGGTTGCGTGTTTTACGGCTCGACACCCGCGTGCCGAGGGAGGAAACAGAGGTTTCCTGGTCGGCACAGCTGGATTTACGGCCGCTTCCGTGCTTCTCCGGCCATGGGACACCCCAAAGGTCCCCCAAGTCCATCCTCCCCCTCAGAGCTGCAATTTTGGGGCCAAAGAAAGGGTTGGAAGGATGGAACGACCCCGACTTGTCCTGGCTTTGAGTGGAAAACCATGTAGTGGGAAAGTTCCTCCCCGTTTCCCTTCGGCTCCCAGCGAGGAGGAATTAATCGCTCATCCGCAGGCGAAATTCCCTCCCAAGCGCGGAGCTGGGGTGACCCCCAAGCTCACCCCATCGCTGGCCCCATCCCTGCTCCGGCGCTGGGAGGGGGTCAGAGGGTCCTGGGGCTGCCGCGAGCAACAGGAACCGCTGGGAGATGCTGGCAGGAAAAGCGAGGAGTCATCAAAACACGGCGGTGGGGCCCGTCCGCTCCTCGTTGAGGGGGGGAAAAACCCACCCAAGGTGGCCACAGCACCAAAAAGGACCCTAAAAACCAGCACTCGACACCCATGGGTGGCCCTGAGTGGATCGGGAGCATCGCTTGCCGGTGACAAGGGGCAAAATGAGAGGGATGTGAGCTGGGGTGAAGGGAGGGGACCAATTCTGCCCCGTCCTGGTGAGGGACACGGCGCTGGGTCCCCCCCCCCAGAGCCGCTATCGCTGTCCCAGCGCTTCCTCCGCTGCAGCCGGAGGGCTGATGGGTTTCCTCCGCGGGCTGGAGGAGGATGAGGGCGAAGGGGACGATCGGGGTCAGCCACGGGGTCATTGTGGCACCAGCCCAGCCCCTGTCCCCTCTGCCACCAGCCCCTCGCCTTGGTCACATCACAATGTCCCCATCAGGGTGTTGGGGATCATCTCCTACAGGGTCTTGGGGACCATCCCCATCAGGATCTTTGGGACCATCTCCATCAAGGTCTTGGGGACCATCCCCATCACATCGTTGGGGACCATCTCCATCACAATGTTGGAGACCATCTCTATCACGGTCTTGGGGACCGTCCCCATCACCATCTCCTCCAGCACCAACCCAGCAGGGCACGACGTGACCCCAAAACTGACCCCAAAACCGACCCCTGGGACCCGAGGTGGCCGGCGTTGGGGACAAGGACACTCACCTGCCCAGGGGCTGCAGAGTTGGGGTGCAAGAGCCCCACGCGGGGCTGGCCTGCCCGGTGGCTCGGCCAGCCGGCACGGCGTAGTGCGGCCGTCGGAAGCGGAGGGAGGGCCGGAGCTGCTCTCAGGAAGTTTTGGACACGGAGACGACTACGGAAAAGGGAAAAAAATAAAAAAAACCCTCATATTTTTTTTCTTTTTTTTGGCATCTTTTCTGGCCAGAAACCAGAGGGGGGTTGGAACAACATCACGGGGCTGCTCGCACACAGCCCTGCGTGGGGACGTGGTCCATGGGGATGTCCCACCACAGCCTCTTGGGGACAGGGACACCCTCCAGCGCTGGGGACACAGTGTCCCCTGTCCCCTGAGGCTCTGCCGGGACCCAGGACCCCGTAAGCTGTGGGGACACCCCTCTCCATGCTGCGGCTGGTGACCGCGGGAGGTGATGGAGAGCGTGGCACCGCTGAGGGTACCTTATCCTGGTATCCTGGGTGTATCCATCCTGGTATCCTGGGTGTATCCATCCTAGCATCCTGAGTACCTCATCCTGGGTGCATCCATCCTGGCATCTCAGGTACCTCATCCTGGCATCCCAGGTACATCCAACCTAGCATCCTGAGTGCATCTCCCTGGCATCCTGGGTACATCCATCCTGTTATCCTGGATGCATCCATCCTGGCATCCCAGGTACCTCATCCTGGTATCCTGGATGCATCCATCCTGGCACCTCAGGTACCTCATCCTGGCATCCTGGATGCATCCATCCTGGCACCTCAGGTACCTCATCCTGGCATCCCAGGTACCTCATCCGAGCATCCTGGGTGCATCTCCTTGGCATCCCAGCTACATCCAACCTAGCACCCTGGGTACATCCAATCTGGCATCCTGGATTCATCCATCCTGGCATCCCAAGTACCTCATCCTGACATCCTGGCTACGTCCATCCTAGTATCCTGGATTCATCCATCCTAGTATCCTGGATTCATCCATCCTGGCATGCTGGGTATCTCATCCTGGCATCCCAGCTACATCCAACCTAGCATCCTGGCTACGTCCATCCTAGTATCCTGGATTCATCCATCCTGGCACCCTGGGTGCGTCATCCTGACATCCCTGCATCCCAGCACACATCGTCCCTGCCTCATGCCATCCATCCTGCCTACATTCCCGGGATGCTGACCATACATCCCACCTATATCCTGGAATCCTGAGCGTACATTCCACCTGCTAACCTACATCCCAGGATCCAGCCCCTATATCCCACCGACATCCCCAGATCCTGACCATACATCCCATCTACTAACCTATATCCTGCAGTCCTGACCATATATCCCACTTATTAATTGATATCCCGGGATCCAGACCATATATCCCACATACATCCCAGGATCCAGCCCCTATATCCCCACCTACTAACCCAGGGTCTTGGTCTAATATCCCACTTACTAACCTATATCCTAGGATCCCAAACATGTATCCCACCAACATCCCAGGATGCTGATCATATATCCCACATACTAACCTTTATCCCGGGTTCTGGACCACATATCCCACCTATATCCCAGGATCCCACCTATATCCTGAGCTCCAGACCATACATCCCACCTGCATCCCAGGATCCTGACCATATATCCCACCTATATCCTTCAATCCTGACCATATATCCCACTTATTAATCTATATCCCAGGCTCTGGGCCATATATCCCACTTATTAATCTATATTTCAGGGTCTAGACCATATATCCCACCTAAATCCTGGGATCCTGTCCATACATCCCACCTACTAACCTATATCCCGGGATGCCCCCCCCCAATTCCGAGGCCCCCCCCCCAGCTCCCAACGAGCCCCCACCACCCCCTCGTACATTAGCTGCCCTCAACTGATGTCAAGGCGCTGTTAATTGCCTCTCCTCGTTACAGTAATAGCTCTAATCACTCATAACGATTTTCACGTCCCAGGGTGGCTCAGCTGCCCCCCGTGCCCCCCATCTGGGGGCTCCATTAGGATCAAGACAACCCCCCCCCCCCCCCCCCTTTCCCATCTCAGAATGGGGTTTCCCGGAGCCAGGATGGAGCGAGGATGCATCCCAGGCTGGGGGCATCGGGGTCGGGAGAAGCTGGGGGCATCCGGAGACGGGGATCCGGTGTGGAAGTGACCACCCCCCCAACAAGATGCTCTTAACTAAGGGGTCCCCAGGGTCTTGGGGGGCGAAAAATATTGCTGAGGGACGTTTCAGCAGCACTTCAGCTGCGCCCCAGCATAAGATTTCTTTGCAGCCCCCCCGAGACCCCCCAGGCCAGAAGGGATGGAGACCCCTGAGTGCACTCAGGGGCCAGAGCTCAGCCCCCTCTGCTCTGAGATACAGCTGCACCCCCATATCCCCCCAAAGCATCCATCTTATCATTGAGAGGGACCCCAAAACATCCATCTGGTGACCTTAGGGGGGACCTGGGGGTCTCATTAGGGTCTTCTAGGGGCTCAAGATGCCAGCGACAGCCGCAACCCACCAGGTTCTGAGCCAGCAGCACCACTTTAGCTCCATCCCAGCATGAGATGCTTTAGGAGCCCCCCAAAACGCCTCAACCAAGAAGAGATGGAGACCCCCAAGTGCACTCAGGGGCCAGAGCTCAGCCTCCCTGGCCTGGGATACAGCCGCACCCCCAATTTCCCCCCCCCCAAGCATCCATCCTATTCTTGAGAAGGACCCCAAAACATCCACCTGGTGACCTTAGGGGGGACCTGGGGGTCTCATTAGGGTCTTCTGGGGGGGGCCACAAGACCCCAGCAACAGCCCCAACCCACCAGATTCTGAGCCAGCAGCATCACTTTAGTTCCTTCCCAGCATGAGATGCTTTAGGAGCCCCCCAAAACCCCTCAACCAAGAAGAGATGGAGACCCCCAAGTGCACTCAGGGGCTGTGTGGGGTCTAGTCAGAGCTCAGCCCCCTACGACCCACAGGGCTGGGATGCAGCTGCACCCCCACATCCCCCCAAATCACCCACTCCACCCACCCCAAAACACCCAATTGGGGACCTGGGGGTCTCCTTAGGATCTTCTGAGGGGGGTGGGACCCCAGATTGGAGCACCCCCAGCCCCGCCAGCATCCCTGGGGAGTGGGAGGTTGGCTGCACCCCCGGGTGCAGGATGCGACCTTGGGCCCCCGGTAGGTTTTTGGGGTTCTGTTGGCTTCACGAGGTGGGATGGGGTGGCCAGGACCCCCCCGCCTACACCCCAAAACCCTTATTAACCCTGGTTAGCGAGGCCAGGCCGCGGTGCCGCTGGGGCGGGCAACTCTGCCAGGGAGGGAGCGTTAATTACCTCATTGCCAGAGTCCATTACCGCTCCCCCCGGAGCGAGAGAAATGGAGAAACTGCAGCACCAGAAGAAAGGAGAGGGGGGGTTGGAAATAAAATCAATCAGAGCTTGAACCCTTCAGGGAGAAGGGCTGGGGGGGGGGGCTTAACCCTTCCCTGACCACCCTAAGGGGGAAACTGAGGCACGGTGGCTTGGTGGGGGAAACTGAGGCACGGTGGCCTGGTAGGGGAAACTGAGGCACGGCTGTGGGGAAGTCCGCCCTGCTTCGGAGGGGGGTTGTGGGGGGGTCTGGTGCCTTTGGGGATGATGGGCTGCGGCAAATCTGCGGCGCGCGGCTGGAAAAGCTCAAGGTTGTAATCTTGTTCCTTCCTCAAATTAGATAAAGGGTGGGGGGGGGGGGGGAAGGTCATAAATCAGCAAGAGCAGCGATTAGAAAGACCCCAAGGAAGCAGGTGGAGGGCTCTGCCAGCCAGGATGCACTCGGGGGTGGGGGGGACGGATCCTGCCCTCCCTGGCTCCCTACACCCCAAAACTGAACCCTCGGAGAAGATTTGGGGCCAGAGGGTGGGATTGCAGCCCCAGGCTGGGGGCAGGATGTGTCCCCGCTGTGGGGTTTGGGGATGGAGCTGGTGGGCTCTGGACACAGCTCTGGTTTCCACCAATTTTCATCATTCCACATCCAGCCCCATCCCTAAGTCCATGGGCACCAGGCACAGAACCCCCGGCCAACCCCGCCTCGCTCCGTGCCTCAGTTTCCCCCACGACCCCACTTTCCTCCTGCTTATCTCGGGTCGCGGTGGGTAACAAAGGAGCTGCCAGGGCCCTGCCTGTGCTGCTTAATTAACCAGATGAAATCAATTCAGCTCCATTACGGTCAGATCCAGGTCTCAACCATTACCAAAGCGGCCGGAGAGCCCCGGGAAGGATGATGGAGTGGACGCTACAGGGCATGCGATAACCCCCTGGCTCCGAGGAGAGGGAGCAGGGAAGGGAGGATGAGGGGGGTGGTGGGGGGGTGGGTTTGAGCTGCAGAGTCCCTTCTCCACCCCTAAACACCCTGGCAAAGGGACCTGGGCATGCGGAGTGGGATTTGGGATGAGCATCCATGCAGGGAGGGGGACAAAAACATCCCTCTCGGGGCTGGGGACGGGGACACTGGCCTCGCACCCTGGACATCAGGCATCCCAGCATCCTGGGTACACAGCATCCCTGCATCCCAGCATCGTGGGTACCCACCATCCCAGCATCCTGGGTATTCCCCATCCCAGCATCTCAGGATCCTGGGTACCCATCATCTCAGCATCCTAAGCATCCCTCATCCCCATATCTCAGGATCCTGGACAGTCATCATCCCCTCATCCCAGGATCCTGGGTACACAGCATCCCCTCATCCCAGCATCCTAGTACCCAGCATCCCTGCATCCCAGCATCGTGGGTACCCACCATCCCAGCATCCTGAGTATCCCTCATCCCAGCACCTCAGGACCCTGGGTACCCAGCATCCCAGCATCCTAAGCATCCCAGCATCTCCATATCTCAGGATCCTGGACACCCATCATCCCCCCATCCCAGCATCCTGGGTACTCACCATCCCAGCATCCTGGGTACCATCAGTCCAGGATCCTAGGTATTCATCATCCCTGCATCCCAGCATCCTGGACACCCATCATCCCCGCATCCCCGGCAAACATCACCCCCGCCTCCTGGGATTCTGCATCCTCATCATCCCGGCATCCCCAGCATCCTGGGCCCTCCTCATCCCTTCATCCCAGGCACCCACAATCCCTGCACCCCAGCATCCTGGACCCTCCTCATCCCTTCATCCCAGGCACCCACAATCCCTGCACCCCAGCATCCTGGGCCCTCCTCATCCCTTCATCCCAGGCACCCACAATCCCTGCACCCCAGCATCCTGGGCCCTCCTCATCCCTTCATCCCAGGCACCCACAATCCCTGCATCCCAGCATCCTGGATCCTCACCACCCCCACATCCTGAGACCCTCGAGGCAGCACATCCCCCCTCCACCTCCTCCTCCCCACCAGGAGCTCCGAAAAAAACCCTTTTTTCTCCCCAAACCCCCACCCTGTGGTCCCCCCAGAGCGAGCGGCTCCCAGCGCGGCGCAGAGATGGATATTTTTATTATCAACCGGTTTCACTACAGAGCGAGCGAGCGTGGGGAGTCCCAGCTGGGACCAGGGACGATGGAGCAGCCAAGCCATGGGGTGCCCCCAGGACACCCCCCGAGAGCCCCCCGGCTCCCACACCAGCACCAGCCTGGTGTTGGGGGGCTCGTGGCTCTGCCCCCCGCGGAGCAAACCCACATCAGCCAAGAATCTCCAAGCCGGCACGCTGGGAAACACCGAGGAGATGGACATCAGGGCCACAACCCCTCAGAGAAGAAAGGGGGGGGCTGGTGTTTTCCACAATAAATAAGCTTCCAGCCCCCATCCCACGTGAGGGCATCAGTCCAAGGGTCTCCATAGTGTTGGGGGAGAGCCGTGCCCCGGGTAGCAGGGCAGGGAGGGCAAGGGGGGCAGCAGAAAGGTGGGTTGGGGTCATCCCAGGATGTCCAGGTAGACGGGGGGGGTCTTGACGAGGGCCTGGAGGTGGCTGTGGATCTCCTTGATAGGTCGGCGCTGCTGGGGTTCCCTCTGCCAGCAGCTCTGCATGATGGCGTAGACCTCGGAGGGACACGTCCGAGGCTGCTCCAGCTCCCGTCCCTGCGTGATGCACTCGATGGCCTGCGGGAACCAAGGATGGAGATGGAATCACCCACCCCCAGATACCCCACCCACCATCATGGACCTCATCCCCTCCTCACCTCCCTCAAGTCCCCACCACCCACCCCAGGGACCCCCCGACCTCTCCCGCTCACCTCGGTGTTGGAGAGCTGGTACCAAGGCTGCTTCCCGTAGGTGAAGATCTCCCAGAGCACCACGCCGAAGCTCCAGATGTCGCTCTCGGTGGTGAATTTACGGTAGAGGATGCTCTCTGGGGGCATCCAGCGGATGGGAAGCATGGTCCTACCCCCCACCTGCCAACAGCAAGGGGGACGATGGGACAGAGACGCCCCCGTTGGGTGGTCAGAGGCGCACGGACCATCCCCTGACGTGGTCCTGGATGGTTTTTAGATCCCTTCCGACCCAAACCATTCTTGGATTCATTCATTCTATTTGCCCTCCCAACAAATGGAATGAGTTGGGTTGGAAGGGACCCCAAAGCCCACCCAGTTCCACCTCCAGCTGCATCAGGGGCTCCAAGCCCCATCCAACCCTGCCTTGGACACCTCCAGGGATGGAGCAACCTGTTCCAGGGCCTCCCCACCTTCACAGGAGAACATTTCTCCCTAAGATCTCATCTCAATCTCCCCTCTTTCAGCTCAAAACCATTCCCCCTCATCCTCTCCCTCATCAGGAGCCCCTCCCTAGCTTTCCTGGAGCCCCTTTCCATGCTGGAAGGAACTGGACACTCATACACACAAGTACGGACAGCTGGAGTTGATGACATCCCAGATTATCACAGGGGGTTGGACTGGATGGCCCTTAAATGTCCTTTTCAAGGCAAATCTTTCCATATTTGGTTGGACTCGATGATCCGATGGGTCTTTTCCAACCTGGTGATTCTATGATAATTCCATATGGATTGGGATGGGTTGGAGGGCAGAGGGCAGCTCAAAAACCCACTTACCCGGTAGTAATCGGTGCTGTAGATATCCCGGGACATCCCAAAGTCCCCGATCTTCACCACCAGGTCGTGTCCCACCAGGCAGTTGCGGGTGGCCAGGTCGCGGTGGACGAAGTGGAGGGAGGCGAGATAAACCATGCCGGAGGCGATCTGCGTGGCGATCTGCAGCATGTGGCTCAGCGTCAGCTGCCCGCAGGGCTGCCCCTGCCCCTGGTCCAGGATCTTGGCGTCGGGGCCGTGGGACCTGCCGGGGATGAGAGGGGCTGGGGTGGGTGCTTATGGGGCAGGGGGTGGGTGGGGGGAGTGTTTATGGGGTGAGAGGATGCGTATGGGGCAGGGGGGATGGATATGGGGCAGGGGGATGGATATAGGGCAGGGGGATGGATATGGGGCAGGGGGGATGGATATGGGGCAGGGGGATGGATATGGGGCAGGGGGGATGGATATGGGGCAGGGGGATGGATATGGGGCAGGGGGATGCGTACGGGTCAAGAGGGATGGATGTGGGGCAGGGTGATGGATATGGGGCAAGGGGATGGATATGGGGCAGGGGGGATGGATATGGGGCAAGGGGATGGATATGGGGCAGGGGGGATGGATATGGGGCAGGGGGATGGATATGGGGCAGGGGGATGGATATGGGTCAAGGGGATGGATATGGGGCAGGGGGATGGATATGGGGCAGGGGGATGGATATGGGGCAAGGGGATGGATATGGGGCAAGGGGATGGATATGGGGCAGGGGGGATGGATATGGGGCAGGGGGATGGATGTGGGGCAGGGGGATGGATGTGGGGCAGGGGGATGGATATGGGGCAAGGCGATGGATATGGGGCAGGGGGATGCGTACGGGTCAAGAGGGATGGATGTGGGGCAGGGGGATGGATATGGGGCAAGGTGATGGATATGGGGCAGGGGGGATGGATATGGGGCAGGGGGATGGATATGGGGCAGGGGGGATGGATATGGGGCAGGGGGGATGGATATGGGGCAGGGGGATGGATATGGGGCAGGGGGGATGGATATGGGGCAGGGGGGATGGATATGGGGCAGGGGGATGGATATGGGGCAGGGGGATGGATGTGGGGCAGGGGGATGGATATGGGGCAGGGGGATGGATATGGGGCAAGGGGATGGATATGGGGCAGGGGGGATGGATATGGGGCAGGGGGATGGATGTGGGGCAGGGGGATGGATATGGGGCAGGGGGGATGGATATGGGTCAAGGGGATGGATATGGGTCAAGGGGATGGATATGGGGCAGGGGGATGGATGTGGGGCAGGGGGATGCGTACGGGTCAAGAGGGATGGATGTGGGGCAGGGGGATGCATATGGGTCAAGGAGATGGATATGGGGCAGGGGGATGGATATGGGGCAGGGGGATGGATATGGGTCAAGGGGGAAGGATATGGGGCAGGGGGATGGATATGGGGCAGGGGGATGGATATGGGTCAAGGGGATGGATATGGGGCAGGGGGATGGATATGGGGCAGGGGGATGGATATGGGGCAGGGGGATGCGTACGGGTCAAGAGGGATGGATGTGGGGCAGCGGGATGCGTATGGGTCAAGGAGATGGATATGGGGCAGGGGGATGGATATGGGGCAGGGGGATGGATATGGGTCAAGAGGGATGGATATGGGGCAGGGGGATGGATATGGGGCAGGGGGATGCGTACGGGTCAAGAGGGATGGATATGGGGCAGGGGGATGGATATGGGTCAAGGGGGATGGATATGGGGCAGGGGGATGGATATGGGTCAAGGGGGATGGATATGGGGCAGGGGGATGGATATGGGGCAGGGGGATGCGTACAGGTCAAGAGGGATGGATGTGGGGCAGGGGGATGGATGTGGGGCAGGGGGATGGATATGGGGCAGGGGGATGCGTAGAGGTCAAGAGGGATGGATGTGGGGCAGGGGGATGGATATGGGGCAGGGGGATGGATATGGGGCAGGGGGATGGATATGGGGCAGGGGGATGCGTACGGGTCAAGAGGGATGGATGTGGGGCAGGGGGATGGATGTGGGGCAGGGGGATGGATGTGGGGCAGGGGGATGGATATGGGGCAGGGGGTTGGATATGGGGCAAGGGGGTGCATATAGGGTTGGGGGACGCGTATGGGGCAGGGGGGTTGTTTATAGGGTGAGAGGATGCGTAGGGGGTGGGAGGGTGCATATAGGGCAGGGAGGATGAGTATGGGGCCAGGGGGATGCGTATGGGGTAAAGCACAGAGCAGGGAAAGGTGTGCACACGCGTGTGTGAGCAGGGGAGGAGCACACACAGCAAGGACCAGCGTGCACACGCGTGCGTGAGCAGAGAATCATTCCAACCCAAACTGTTCCCTGACTCTATGCACGCACGGAGGGGAAAATCTCGCACTAGCGCTCGCACCTCACCGTCCCGCTTTGCACACACGCGCCCAGGGACCACGGAACCCCAAGCGTGAGCTGCCTGCACGCGCGTGTGAATCGTTGCGGTGGAGGAGAGGTGGGGGGTGTCAGCCTGGCCCTTTGATGCCGAGCGCGCCTGACAGGCGTGTCGGGGCGTCGGGCGCTGGGGGGGGTTCGTGCTCGGCACGACCATTAATGCCAAGTCCCATAACAATAATCCTAAAAGCCACGTCTCGGCGCTCGGCGCTAAAGCGAAGCCCGGGGCGGGCTCCGACACCCCCCCAGCCCCCCCCCCCCCGTCTCGCAGCAATACCTGGGGGGGCAATCAAAAAGTCTCTGCTCATTCCAGCTGATGGGCAATCTCTCTCGATTTAAGCCTCTCAGACAGCTAATCTAATCAATATTGCAAGGAGGGCTGCATTAGCGAGGAGCAGCCTGGCCGCGCTGATGGAGCGGCCAATGGGGAGGTGGGATGGGGTGGGATGGGGTTGGGATGAGGTAGGAAGAGGTAGAATGCGGTTGGGATGAGGTAGGATGGGGTGGAATGGGGTTGGGATGAGGTAGGAAGAGGTAGAATGCGGTTGGGGTGAGGTAGGATGGGGTGGAATGGGGTTGGGATGAGGTAGGATGGGGTGGAATGGGGTTGGGATGAGGTAGGAAGAGGTAGAATGCGGTTGGGGTGAGGTAGGATGGGGTGGAATGGGGTTGGGATGAGGTAGGATGGGGTGGAATGGGGTTGGGATGAGGTAGGAAGAGGTAGAATGCGGTTGGGGTGAGGTAGGATGGGGTGGAATGGGGTTGGGATGTGTTGGGAAGAGGTAGAATGCGGTTGGGATGAGGTAGGATGGGGTGGAATGGGGTTGGGATGAGGTAGGAAGAGGTAGAATGCGGTTGGGGTGAGGTAGGATGGGGTGGAATGGGGTTGGGATGAGGTAGGAAGAGGTAGAATGGGGTTGGGGTGGGGTGGAGTGGGCTTGGGATGTGTTGGGATGAGGTGGGATGGGGTGGGAGGAGGTGGAATGGGGTTGAATGGGGTTGAGATGGGGTGGGATGGGGTTGAGATGGGGTTGGATGGGGTTGGATGAGGTGGAATGGGATTGGGATGTCTTGAGATGAGGTGGGATGGGGTTGGGATGTGTTGGGATGGAGTTGGGATGAGGTTGGGTTAGGGTGGAATGGGTTTGAGATGGGGTGGGATTAGGTGGGATGGGGTGGAATAGGGTTGAGGTGGGGTGGACTGGGATTGGGATGGGGTGGAATGGGGTTGGGATGCGTTGGGATGAGGTGGGATGAGGTTGGGATGAGGTTGGGATGGGTTTGGGGATGGGAATGGGGATGAGATGAGGTGGAATTGGTTTGGGATGGGGTTGGGATGGGATTGGATCCCACCTGAGGAAGCGGTTGAGGTCCCCGTGCTTCATGTACTCAAAAACCATGATGAGGGGTTCACCTTCGGTGCAGACACCGTAGAACTTGACAATGTGTTCGTGCTGCAGCACCGTCAGCAGCTCAGCCTCGCGGTGGAAATCCAGGCGGGTGCTCTCCGTCACCTCCTTCAGTGCCTGCCGGCACCCAGGGTCAGGGAATCATAGAACCAGGGGCTGGGTTGGAAGGGACCTCAAAGATCAGCCCCTTCCAACGCCCCTGCCATGCGCAGGGACACGTCCCACTAGATCACGGGGCTCAAAGCTCCATCCAACCTGCTCTGGGAGTCAACCCAGCACCCATCCCACCATCATCATCCCCCCTTCCTCACCTTCACAGGAACCGGCATCTTCTTCCCTGGAAAGTCGTAGCACTTTGGCCTTGAAGACCTTCCTGAAGCCACCACCCATCCCACCACCGCAAAGAGTCCCAGAGCATCGTCCTCCCTCCTCACCTTCACGGCCACCAACATCTTCTCCTGCTCTGGGAGGAGGTTGTAGCACTCGGCCAAGAAGACCTTCCCAAAAGCTCCTTCTCCCAGCTCCCACTTGAGCACGATGTCCCGTCTCTGCACGTGGTGCACGCCTGGGGGAACCACCAGTCATCAGCGTCCCCACCCCGGGCCAGGGATGGGGTCCCCGGAGGATGCTCCTGTCCCCCCTCACCCCTTACAGGCATCGCAGAAGTACTGGGGGTTCTCGATGAAGTTGCTCTTCAGCCCCTCCAGTTTGCTCTCGGCCGAGAAGAGGGGGCTGCTCCCCAGGTTCATGAAGTGCAAGGACATGGCCAAGTCGTCCTCTTGGGCCAGCGCCGCCGAGCCTTGTGGGGACAAGGACGAGGCCATCGGGAGGTGGTGGTGAGGGGGTGCGTCTGGTGGCCCTCCAGGCAGTGCAACTGGTGCCAGGCTCTGCCGAGCATCCCCCACCCCAGCGGCCCCCCCGGGACCTGCTGTGCCGGCAAAGCCATTTGGGCCTGAATCCATTCCAGGAGTGAATTAGCAGCTGCTGCTCATGCTGCCGGGGGAGACAGCACCTCTCCACGGTCGCCATCCTCGGTCCCCACCCATGGTCCCCAGCCATGGTCCCTATTCGTGGATCCTACCTACTGTTCCCACCCATGGTCCCCATCCCATAGGTTCTCATCCACAGTCCCCATCCATAGTCCCTATCCCAGGTCTCTTCCCACAGTCCCCATCCATGGTCCCCACCCTCGATCCCCATTCGTGGTTCCCCATCCATGGTTCCTACCTACTGTCCCCATCCCTGGTCCTCATCCATGATCCCCACTCATGCTTTCTACCCATAGACCCAATCCATGGTCCCCATCCACGGTCCCTATTCATGATTCCTACCTACTGTCCGCATCTATGGACCCATCCGTGGTCCCCATCCGTGGTCCCCACTCGTGGTTCCTACCTACTGTCCCCATCCGTGGTTCCCACCCCATAGGTTCTCATCCACAGTCCCCATCCATAGTCCGTACTACCCTAGGTCCCTTCCCACCATCCCCATTCTTGATCCCCACCCATGGTCCCCATCCGCGATGTCTATCCATGGTCCCCATCCATGGTTCTTACCCATAGCCTTATCCATGGTCCCAACCCATGGTCCCAATCCATGATTCCTACCCACCGTCCCCATCCATGGTGTCTACCCATGGTGCCCACCCACAGCTTCTACTCATGGTCCCCATCCATGGTTCTTACCCATAGCCTCATCCATGGTCCCAATCCATAATTCCTACCCACAGTCCCTATCCGTGGTCTCATCTCCATGGTCTCGATCCATGGTTCCTACCCACAGTCCCATCTCCATGGTCCCAATCCACGATTCCTACCCACAGTCCCCACCCGTGGTCCCCATCCGCAGTCCCATCTCCCTGGCTGAGTCCCAGCCCCGATTCCCAGCCCCGTCCCCCCATAGATGCAGGATCTGGGGTGTCCCCCTGTCCCAGCTCGGACGCCCCACGGCGAGGACTCACGGTTGATGCCGAACTTGGAGCGGCGCCCGCACTTGTTGAGCACGATGAGCATGACGGAGAGGAAGAGGCAGGCGAAGACGGCCAGCGCCACGGCCACCGAGACCTGGGGACAGGAGGAGGGGAGGTTGGGGTCCCACCAGGTCCCACCAGTTCCCATCACCCAGACCTTCCAGACTGAGAAGGCCACGAGATCCAGGAGATGCTGCAGGGAAACTGAGGCACTGGGACTCATCTCCATCCCCATCCCAGGAGATGCTGCAGGGAAACTGAGGCACTGGGACTCATCTCCATCCCCATCCCAGGAGATGCTGCAGGGAAACTGAGGCACTGGGACTCATCTCCATCCCCATCCCAGGAGATGCTGCAGGGAAACTGAGGCACTGGGACTCATCTCCATCCCCATCCCAGGAGATGCTGGAGGGAAACTGAGGCACGAGGACCCATCCTAATCCCATGTCCCCATCCTCGTTGGGACGTGCCCTAAGGATTTGTCCCATCCCACCCCACGGAGCATCCCCTCACCCCGAACGCGTGCTCCTCCGTGGTCTCCACGGGCCCCTCCAGCGAGCTGTTCCTGGTGCCTGGGATGGGGAGAAGGGTGCGAGGTGAGCAGGGGGTCCCCATGCCCTGGGTGGGGGTGGGGGGGTCCCAACAAGGTTTGGGGGGGATCCTAGGGTGGAAAACCCCTGTGTGACTGCCCCCCATGATCAGCTCTGTTTGAGGTGGGGAGGAAGAGTTTGGAAGGGGCTGAAAAGGAGGGTTTGAGCCCCTGGTCGGGGGGAGAAGCATCCCAGGTCACTCACCCAGTGGAGACAGAGACACTGGTGCAGCCCAAAGAGAGAGAGAGAAAGGAGAAAAACTCATTATTCCTCAGGTGGAAGCTCTCTCCGTCCTTCTCCCCCGCCATCCGCGGGGAAACTGAGGCACGCCAGAACCAGACTCAACCCAGGTCCATCTCCACCAAGCCCGCGCGAGGAGCTCGCGGGCAGCCGCCACCTACCAGGGATGGGCTCCTCGGGGCTGAAGCTGAAGGGGTTCTTCATGAAGACCCCCTGGACGCTGCGGGCGGCGGAGCCCAGGGCGTTGCGGACCAGGAGGGTGTAGTTGCCGTTGTTGACGTGGGTGGGACGGTTGAGCTGGAGGCAGCCGTGGAGGACGGTGGAGTTGTGCTCGTACTCCACGATGCGGGTGTGGATGTAGCGTCCCTCGGCCAAGGCGGAGCCGTTGAAGAGCCAGCGGATGCTGGGGACGGGGTTGGCGTCCACCGAGAAGGGGATGCACCAGGCGTGCTGGGAGATGGCTTCGTGCAGGAGCAGGATCACCGGAGGGACTGGAGGAGACGGAGGTGGTGGGTCTCCAAGTCGGACGTCTCCCTCAGACCCCTCCCTGGTCCCCTCTGGGCTGCTCACAGGTGACGTTCAGCATCACGTTGTCCTCCGCCGGCCCCACTACGTTCTCGGCCCGGCACGTCAGGTCTTTGTGGTTGAGCTTGGAGGAGATGTTGTTGAGCTCCAGGACGATCTCCCAGTCGGAGAGCTGCGGGGAGCACCGGGTGAGCAAACGGAGACCCGAAACCTGCGCCAGATCCTGCATCCCCTCCCACCCCATTACCACCCCATGAGAATCATGGAATGGGTTGAGTTGGAAGGGACCTCAAAGATCATCCAGTCCCACCTCCTGCCATGGGCAGGGACACCTCCCAGTAGATCAGGGGCTCCTAGCTTCATCCAACCTGGCCTTGAACCCCTCCAGGGATGAAGCAGCCACCACTGCTCTGGGCAACCTGGACCAGGGTCTCACTAACGTTTCTCCCTAAGATCTCATCTCAATCTCCCCTCTTGCAGCTCAAACCCATTCCCCTTGTCCTCTCCCCTATCCAGAGCCCCTCCCCAGCTCCCTTGGAGCCCGTTTCCATACTGGAAGCTGCTCTAAGGTCTCCCCAGAGCCTTCTCCTCTCCAAGCTGAAGATCTTGCCTTGGTGACCGCGTGCAGCTCGGCTCCCGCGTCGGGGAGCACCCACTCCCCGCTGGCCGGTGGCTCCGCGGCGATGAGGCAGGTGAGGTTGACGCTGTCCCCCTGGCGCAGAACCACCTCGGAGTGCTCGATGCGGACTGTCGGGGGCTCTGCCGAGGAGAAGGAGGAGGTGAGCAGGACCACGTCCCCCCGCTGAATCCCACGCTGCCTCCAGCCAAGGGACTCGGGAGAGCGGACAATCCCAGTACCCGTGGTGGGTCCCCATGCCACGTACCACAGGCGCGGAGGGGCTGGCTACCCAGTGGGACCAGTACGCTGCCCTCCCAGCAGCTCAGAGACTGGTTGCCCAGCTCGGCTCGGCTCCAGTTCTGCCAGAGCTGCAGCCAGCGGAGAGCGCAGGAGCAGTTGAAGGGATTTCCCACCAGGATGCTGAGATGGAGCAGGAGAAAGACTGAAACCGGGTTGTGGTGACCTGAGTTCCAGGTCCCACCCAGCTGTTTACATCCCTGATGGGGTCAGGCAAGGCATTTCCAGCCCTGGAGAGGTCCAGGATCTCCTGAGTGGCCAAGAGCTGTGCCACGCGTGCCACCCCGTCCCCATGGCTCTCAGAGCCACCATCTCGCTGTGTCCTCAGCCTCTTCCCTCCCTCTGTGTCTCCTTGGAGCTGCATCACAGTGGATGATGTTCTACACCCAGCGGAGGAGGCTCCTCAACCCCCGAAGCGGAGGAGGCTCCTCAACCCCCAAAGCGGAGGAGGCTCCTCAACCCCCCAGAGCAGAGGATGCTCCTCAACCCCTAAAGCCAAGGAGGCTCCTCAACCCCCCAGAGCAGAGGAGGCTCCTCAACCCCTAAAGCCAAGGAGGCTCCTCAACCCCCAAAGCAGAGGAGGTTCCTCAACCCCCAAAGCAGAGGAGGCTCCTCAACCCCTAAAGCCAAGGAGGCTCCTCAACCCCCAAAGCAGAGGAGGTTCCTCAACCCCCAAAGGAGAGGAGGCTCCTCAACCCCCAAAGCGGAGGAGGCTCCTCAACCCCCGAAGCGGAGGAGGCTCCTCAACCCCCCAGAGCAGAGGAAGCTCCTCAACCTCCAAATCCGAGGATGCTCCTTAACCCCCAAATCCAAGGAGGCTCCTCAACCCCCAAATCTGAGGAGGCTCCTCAACCCCCAAATCCGAGGATGCTCCTCAACCCCTCAGTGGAGGATCCTCATCCCCAGAGTAGGATGCTCCTCACCCACCTCCCCTCCACCTCACTCACAGCTCTTGCAGGGGCAGGTGCTGGAAGGTCTTCCAGGACAGGCTCTGCAGGGCGTTGGAGGAGAGATTCCTGCAGGAGAGACCCCATCAAGCCTTTGTTCCCCCCCACAGACCCCACCCCACGTCCCCCCAACCCTCGCGGAGCGTCGAGCCGAGAGCAGCACCAGAGCCACCGCTTGTCACCGTGACCAAGCAAAACCACCCGTGCCAAGGTGCCACCACGGTCCCCATCCTGCTCTGCGAGGTCTTCTCCTGCACCAGGGCCTCACGCGGCGCCCCAGGGGGGTGTCAGCTGCTTTGATGGTTTCCCGATCGATGGTTTCCCACTCAGTGACACCCCCATGTCCCCCCCTCCCGGCTCGGCTGATGCGCCCGTGGGCACCGGGACGGCATCGATCCAGCCCGACCAGAGCGGGGATCGGGGGGGCTGAGCCCCCAAATCAAGGTGGGGGGGAGGAATTAGAAATGGGGGGGGGGGGGGGGGGGGACACAGGAATTAGAAAGGGGGACACACGCACACACTCACACATGGCTCAGCTTGGGGGTGTCCAGGAAGGCGTCCGAGGAGATGAGCTGCAGCCCCGACCCGGAGATGGTGCTGGGGGAGAGAAAGGCTGAGCATCTGCACTGGGGACCCCGAATCCCAGCCCTGAGAGCCCCCGCGAAGAAGGATCAAGCCTGGGGACCCCCTCTGCCCCCCCCCATTTCCCTCCCACACTGGATGCTCACAGGCTCCTGAGGTCCTTCAGCATCTTGGTGTCAGCCCGGGTCAAGGTCGTCAGCTCCTGTTGGTTCTCGATGATGCTGGAAGGCAAACAAGGGGGGGTTTGGGGGCGGGGGAAGCTCCAGGACCAACACCCCCCCCTTCCCATGCTGGTAAAGAGCTTGGGGACACGTTGTCCCCCTCCCCATTGCCACCCTGCAGCTGGAGACAGGGCTGGGGACGAGCTCTTCTGTCGTGCCTCAGTTTCCCCTTGGCAGACAGGGATGAACTGGGAAGGATGGGGGGGTCGGGGGGGGGCTGCAGAGATATCACACACACACCCCCCTTTATGGGACCAGGCTCCTCGGAGCCCACAGCCTCACCCAGAAAACGAGTTTCCAGGTCTCAGCCCCAAACCCCAAGCCCCTCCAGGGGTCTCCACCCCACAGCTGCCATGTGATGGGGGCACCAAGAGTGTCCACCCCCTCCCTTTTCCCCAAGGTGGAGGGGGGGTGAAGGAAAGTCCTTTGGGGAGCAGGCATGGGGTTTTCCCACCTGTGTCCCCCCCTCAGGCTTCTGAGAACCCCAAATTACAGGAGTTAATTGGGGATCCAGACCCACACCGAGGGGATCTGGGGCTCGCTGACCCCCAGCTATGGGGCGGAGGGGGGTCTGATGGATGAGGCTGTGGGGCTGGGAGGGATGAAGGAGACCTGGGGGTCTCCTGGGGAGCCACCATCCCCATCTCCACCCACCCCACCCCTCCAGCCAGCGAACAAAGAGCTTGGCGGCGGCGCAGGCGGCACGTGGGGAAACTGAGGCACGGGGGGACGTGGCACAGCCACCCCCGGCAATGCGGCAGAGCCAGGGCTGCGGTGGGGGAGCACCCCGAGGCCAAGCACCCCGAAGGCCCCCAGCTCCTCAGCACCCTCCTTCTCCCCAAGGAGGAGGAGCAGGGATCCCCCAAAAGGGGCAAATTCTTTGTCCCCCAGCTCCATCCTCACATCCCCGAGTCCCACCATCCTCATCACTTCCAGCCCCACATCCTTGTCCCCCGGCCCCATCGTCCTCATCCCCATCCCCTCCAGCCCCACATCTTCATCCCACAGCCTCACCATCTTCCTCCCCATCATCTCCACCCCCATATCCTTGTCCCCCAGCCCCACCATCTTCATCCCCATCCCCTCCAGCCCCATCCCCGTATCCTCCGGCCCCACCATCCTCATCTCCATCACCTCCAGCTCCACATCTTCATCCCCCTGCCCCCCATCCTCATCCCCATCCCCTCCAGCCCCATCCCTATACCCCCCAGCCCCACCATCCTCATCCCCATCCTTCCCAGCCCCACGTCTTCATCCTTCAGCGCCATCATCCTCATCCCTATCACATCCAGCCCTACGTCCTTGTCTCCTAGTCCCGTCCCCGTATCCCCCAGCCCCACCATCCTCAACCCCATCACCCTCAGCCCCTTTCCTACATCCCCCAGCCTCACCATCTTCATCCTCATCCCCTCCAGCACCATCCCTGCTTCCCCCAGCCCCTCCATCCCCATCACCCCCATCCCCGCATCCCCCAGCCCCATTCCCATCCCCTCCAGCCCCATTCCCGCAACCCCAGCTCCATTCCCATCCCCTCCAGCCCCATTCCCGCAACCCCAGCCCCATTCCCATCCCCATCACCCCCATCCCCGCACCCCCAGCCCCATTCCCATCCCCATCACCCCCATCCCCACATCCCCAGCCCCATTCCTATCCCCATCACCCCCCTCCCCGCATCCCCCAGCCCCATTCCCATCCCCATCACCCCCATCCCCGCACCCCCAGCCCCATTCCCATCCCCATCACCCCCATCCCCGCATCCCCCAGCCCCATTCCCATCCCCTCCAGCCCCATCCCCACATCCCCAGCCCCATTCCCATCCCCATCACCCCCATCCCCACATCCCCCAGCCCCATTCCCATCCCCTCCAGCACCATCCCCACATCCCTCAGACCCATTCCCATTCTCATCACCCCCATCCCCGCATCGCCTAGTCCCATTCCCATCCCCTCCAGCCCCATCCCCGCACCCCCAGCCCCATTCCCATCCCCTCCAGCCCCATCCCCACACCCCCAGCCCCATTCCCATCCCCATCACCCCCATCCCCGCACCCCCAGCCCCATTCCCATCCCCATCACCCCCATCCCCGCATCCCCCAGCCCCATTCCCATCCCCTCCAGCCCCATCCCCACATCCCCAGCCCCATTCCCATCCCCATCACCCCCATCCCCACATCCCCCAGCCCCATTCCCATCCCCTCCAGCACCATCCCCGCACCCCCAGCCCCATTCCCATCCCCATTCCCATCCCCATCACCCCCATCCCCGCACCCCCAGCCCCATTCCCATCCCCTCCAGCCCCATCCCCGCACCCCCAGCCCCATTCCCATCCCCATCACCCCCATCCCCGCACCCCCCCACCCCGCACTCACACGTCGGTGAAGCTCCGGGTGCCCAGGGCGGCTCGGAGGCTGCGGACGGTGCGGGGCTCCCGGCAGAGCAGGGTCCGGGCTCGGGGGCAGCGACAGGGACCGGGACACGGACCGGGGGGAGCAGGGGCTGCCGGGGGCAGCAGCAGCAGCAGCTGCGCGGCCAGACACAGCCAGGGGGGCATCGCGGGGACCCCCTCACCCCAAGCCGGGGACACGCCGGGACCGCTCGAGACGGTGTCGCTTCGGAATCCCGATCCCCGGGGCTGCAGGACCCGGTGTCGCTCCGGAATCCCGACCCGGTGCAGATGCTGGAGGCGATGAAGCTGGATTCGGTGTCACCCCGAGACCCGGTGCAGGAGGATTCGGTGTCACCCCGAGACCCGGTGCAGGAGGATTCGGTGTCACCCGAGAACCCGGTGCAGGAGGATTCGGTGTCACCCGAGAACCCGGTGCAGGAGGATTCGGTGTCACCCCAGGACCCGGTGCAGGAGGATTCGGTGTCACCCCAGGACCCGGTGCAGGAGGATTCGGTGTCACCCCAGGACCCGGTGCCGGAGGATTCGGTGTCACCCCAGGACCCGGTGCCGGAGGATTCGGTGTTACTCCAGAATCGCGGCTCCCGGTGCTGCAGGACCTGGTGTCGCTCCGGGATTCGGTACTGGGAGTGATGCTGGATCCGATGACTCCGGATTCGGTGTCACCCCGGGACCCGGTGTCACCCCAGACCCGGTGCCGGAGGATTCAGAGCCACCCCAGGACCCGGTGCCACCGAATCCGGAGTCACTCCGGGACCGGGACCCGGTGCCACCCCGGGATCCGGACCCGGTGAATCCGGAGTCACCCCGAATCCGCCGCCGCCTCCCCGCATCCCGAGCACCGGGGACCGAGCCGGGTTTAAAAGCATCTCCGGGACCGGCCCCGGGGAGGGGCTGGAGGGTCCCCCCGCCCCGGACCCGCCCCGAATCCCCCCCCCAACACCCCCCCCAATAGTGACTCACTGGGAATCCCCTAGGCTGGGACCGCAGCAGCGCTGCCCCCCGCCCCCCGGATCCCAGAGACCCTTAAATCCCCCCTAGATCCTTGCCCCCCCCTCCCGCCCCCCAGAGCCCAGAGACCCCCAGAACCTCTCCAGAGAACCCCAGGACCCCTCTAGAGCCCCCAGGACCCATCTAGGAAACCCCAGAACCTCTCTAGAGACCCCAGGATCCCTCTAGAGACCCTCAGGGTCCATCTAGAGCCCCCAGGATCCATCTAGGGACCCCCAGAATCCATCTAGAGCCCCCAGGATCCATCTAGGGACCCCCAGAATCCATCTAGGCAACCCCAGAACCTCTCTAAAGCCCCCAGGATCCCTCTAGAGACCCCAGGGTCCATCTAGGGAACCCCAGGACCCATCTAGGGAACCCCAGAACCTCTCTAGAGACCCCAGGATCCCTCTAGAGACCCCCAGGACCCATCTAGGGAACCCCAGAACCTCTCTAAAGCTCCCAGGTCCCATCTAGGGAACAACAGAATCCATCTAGGGACCCCCAGAATCCATCTAGGGAACCCCAGAACCTCTCTAGAGTCCCCAGGATCCCTCTAGAGACCCCAGGGTCCATCTAGGGAACCCCAGGACCCATCTAGGGAACCCCAGAACCTCTCTAGAGCCCCCAGGACTCATCTAGGGAACCCCAGAATCCATCTAGGGAACCCCAGAACCTCTCTAGAGCCCCCAGGATCCCTCTTGAGACCCCCAAGACCCTTCTAGAGCTCCCAGGACCCATCTAGGGACCCCCAGAACCCATCTAGGGACCCCCAGGACCCATCCAGGGAACCCCAGAATCCATCTAGGGAACCTCAGAACCTCTCTAGAGCCCCCAGGATCCCTCTTGAGACCCCCAAGACCCATCTAGGGAACCCCAGAACATCTCTAGAGCCCCCAGGATCCCTCTAGAGACCCCCAGAACCCTTCTACGACCCCTAGGATCCCTCTGGGGACAACCAGAACCCCTCTACAGCCCCCCAGAATCCCTCTATATTCCTCCAGGATTCCTCTGCAGCCTCCCAGCACCCCTCTATAGCCCTCCAGGACCCCTCTAAGGACCCCCTTACCCCCAAAAAACCCCACTGTGCCCCCCCAGCAGCCCCCCAAATTCCTCAGCGGGGCAGCAGCTGCATCCCGCCACGTCTTCCCAAATTCTGCTTTTTTTTGACGTTTTTCCCCAGAAACGCCCCCGGTTCGGGCACCGCAGGGCAAAACCGCAGGTGGGGCAGGAAGCAGCTGGAGCCAGAGGGGGGGTCAGAGGGGGGGGGGGGCTGGAAAGCCCCAGGTTACCCCCCCCCCCCATCATCATGACCCCCACGAACCAGGCGCTGCCACCACCGAGCTTCGTCCCCCCTTTATTCACCCTCATGCCAGGGCCAGAGACTGGACAGCCAAGCCCTTTCTGCAGACCAGTACGGCCCCAGTACTGGTTCCAGTACTGGGATGGGTGGAGGGGAGGTGGGAGGGTGTGTATAAGGGTGCCCCGTGCCTCAGTTTCCCCTTCTGGAAACAGAGTTATTGTGCTACTAACCTGTTAGCAGTGAGGTTGGGGGAGGACCCTGAACCCCAAACCCTGCCCCCCAACCCCTAAAGCCCCCTAAAGATAGATTGAGGGGGGCTCCTCCCAACCTGCACCCTCCCCCCGTCCCTCAGCTTGGGGCACCCCAATTTATTCCAATGCACCCCACGGAGCATCCTCGCATCCTCTGCCCCCCCCCCCCATCTTCCCAAGGCGCCCCCTCCTCAGCCAGGCCCTTGGGAGCAATAAATATTGGGGGGCAAGGGGGGTCCCGGCGGCGGGGGCGGGGGGGGGGGGGGGCGGCTGGAAGAGGGTGTTGAGGTGCAGATCGCAGTGTGGGTCCAAGGACACCCCGAGATCCACATCAGGCTGTCCCGTTGGGGAGCCAGCGGGGGCTGTGGAGGTGGGACGCGAGGACCCCATCGTCATCGTCATCGTCGTCCACGGGGTTCTCCTCGGTCTCGAGGTCGGAGGGCTCCCCCGAGTCGCGGCGGCGGTTCTCGGGGCTGTAGAAGAAGGAGAGGGTGCGGAAAGAGGGCGCCATGTGGTCCTTGATGCTCTCCAGGAGCTGCACGAAGGACGGACGCTGGCGCGGGTTCTGCTGCCAACACCGGCACATCAGCTCGTGGCTGTGGAAGAAGAAGAAGAAGAAGAAGAAGAAGAAGAAGAAGAAGAAGAAGAAGAAGAAGAAGAAGAAGAAGAAGAAGAAGAAGAAGAAGAAGAAGAAGAAGAAGAAGAAGACGAAGAAGAAGAAGAAGAAGACGAAGAAGAAGAAGAAGAAGAAGAAGAAGAAGAAGAAGAAGAAGAAGAAGAAGAAGAAGAAGAAGAAGAAGAAGAAGAAGAAGAAGAAGAAGAAGAAGAAGAAGAAGAAGAAGAAGAAGAAGAAGAAGAAGAAGAAGAAGAAGAAGAAGAAGAAGAAGAAGAAGAAGAAGAAGAAGAAGAAGAAGAAGAAGAAGAAGAAGAAGAAGAAGAAGAAGAAGAAGAGAGACCGTTGAGTTTGGAAGGTCCCATAGAGGTCCCCAGCACCCTATGGGCTCACCCAGAGGGTGAGAGGCTCAGTGCTGGTTCCCCTCCGGCTTTTCCACAACAGGATTGGAGGTTTGGAGGTTCTTCCCCGTCGACTCACAGCGTCTCGGGGCAGTTCTCAGGTCGCTCGAGGACGCCGTTGTCCATGACGAAGCGCAGGACCTGCTCGTTGGACATGCCTTGGTAGGGCTGCTCGGCCAGCGTGGCGATCTCCCACAGCACCACCCCGAAGGACCTGGGGGCACGGGGACACTCACAGAATCAGAGACTCAGAGAATCACCAGGTTGGAAGAGACCCACCGGGAAGAGACCCACCGGATCATCGAGTCCAACCGTTCCCATCAATCGCTAACCCGTGTCCCTCAGCGCCTCGTCCACCTGGCCCTTAAACCCCTCCAGGGAAGGGGACTCAACACCCTCCCTGGGCAGTTCCAGGGCTCAGTGACCCTTTCCATGAAGAATTTCTTCCTGCTGTCCATCCTGAGCCTCCCCTGGTGGAGCTTGAGGCCATTCCCTCTCGTCCTGTCCCCTGTCCCTTGGGAGAAGAGCCCAGCTCCCTCCTCTCCACAACCTCCTCTCAGGGAGTTGCAGAGAGCAATGAGCTCTCCCCTCAGCCTCCTCTTCTCCAGGCTGAACCCCCCCAGCTCTCTCAGCCGCTCCTCTTCTTCTCCAGCCCCCTCCCCAGCTTCGTTGCTCTTCTCTGCACTCGCTCCAGAGCCTCAACATCCTTCTGGTGGGGAGGAACCAGAACTGACCCCAGGATTCGAGGAGCCGTCTCCCCAGTGCTCAACCCCAAACCCTTCCAGGACCCTCTCCGCGTGGTGCCCTCACCCCAACACCCACCAAACGTCCGACTGTGTGTTGAAGATGCCGTCCTTGAGTGCCTCGGGGGACATCCAGCGGACGGGGAGCAGCCCCTTGCCCCCTTTCCGATAATAATCTGTCTCGTAGATATCGCGGGTCATGCCGAAATCTGGAGGAGGAGGAGGAGGAAGAGAAGGAGGAAGGCGTGAGCACCAGGAGATGCTGGGCTGGCAACAAGTCCACCTAGAACCATCCATCCACCTCCAGACTTGATGGTGAAGTCCTCGGACACCATGCAGGGCAAGGGGGAGCCACCCCATCATCATCTCCATCACCATTTCCACCCCCATCATCATCTCCATCACCATTTCCATCCCCATCATCATCTCCATCACCATTTCCACCCCCATCATCATCTCCATCACCATTTCCATCCCCATCATCATCTCCATCACCATTTCCACCCCCATCATCATCTCCATCACCATTTCCACCCCCATCATCATCTCCGTCACCATTTCCACCCCATCATCATCTCCATCACCATTTCCATCCCCATCATCATCTCCATCACCATTTCCATCCCATCATCATCTCCATCACCATTTCCACCCCCATCATCATCTCCATCACCATTTCTATCCCCATCATCATCTCCATCACCTTTTCCACCCCCATCATCATCTCCATCACCATTTCCACCCCATCATCATCTCCATCACCATTTCCATCCCATCATCATCTCCATCACCATTTCCATCCCATCATCATCTCCATCACCATTTCCATCCCATCATCATCTCCATCACCATTTCCATCCCATCATCATCTCCATCACCATTTCCACCCCCATCATCATCTCCATCACCATTTCCATCCCATCATCATCTCCATCACCATTTCCACCCCATCATCATCTCCATCACCATTTCCACCCCCATCATCATCTCCATCACCATTTCCATCCCCATCATCATCTCCATCACCATTTCCACCCCCATCATCATCTCCATCACCATTTCCACCCCATCATCATCTCCATCACCATTTCCATCCCCATCATCATCTCCATCACCATTTCCATCCCATCATCATCTCCATCACCATTTCCACCCCCATCATCATCTCCATCACCATTTCTATCCCCATCATCATCTCCATCACCTTTTCCACCCCATCATCATCTCCATCACCATTTCCACCCCATCATCATCTCCATCACCATTTCCACCCCATCATCATCTCCATCACCATTTCCATCCCCGTCATCATCACCATCACCATTTCCACCCCATCATCATCTCCATCACCATTTCCATCCCATCATCATCTCCATCACCATTTCCATCCCATCATCATCTCCATCACCATTTCCACCCCCATCATCATCTCCATCACCATTTCCACCCCATCATCATCTCCATCACCATTTCCACCCCATCATCATCTCCATCACCATTTCCACCCCATCATCATCTCCATCACCATTTCCATCCCATCATCATCTCCATCACCATTTCCACCCCATCATCATCTCCATCACCATTTCCACCCCCATCATCATCTCCATCACCATTTCCATCCCCATCATCATCTCCATCACCATTTCCACCCCCATCATCATCTCCATCACCATTTCCACCCCATCATCATCTCCATCACCATTTCCATCCCCATCATCATCTCCATCACCATTTCCATCCCATCATCATCTCCATCACCATTTCCACCCCCATCATCATCTCCATCACCATTTCTATCCCCATCATCATCTCCATCACCTTTTCCACCCCATCATCATCTCCATCACCATTTCCACCCCATCATCATCTCCATCACCATTTCCACCCCATCATCATCTCCATCACCATTTCCATCCCCGTCATCATCACCATCACCATTTCCACCCCATCATCATCTCCATCACCATTTCCATCCCATCATCATCTCCATCACCATTTCCATCCCATCATCATCTCCATCACCATTTCCACCCCCATCATCATCTCCATCACCATTTCCACCCCATCATCATCTCCATCACCATTTCCACCCCATCATCATCTCCATCACCATTTCCACCCCATCATCATCTCCATCACCATTTCCATCCCATCATCATCTCCATCACCATTTCCACCCCCATCATCATCTCCATCACCATTTCCATCCCCATCATCATCTCCATCACCATTTCCACCCCCATCATCATCTCCATCACCATTTCCACCCCATCATCATCTCCATCACCATTTCCATCCCCATCATCATCTCCATCACCATTTCCATCCCATCATCATCTCCATCACCATTTCCACCCCCATCATCATCTCCATCACCATTTCTATCCCCATCATCATCTCCATCACCTTTTCCACCCCATCATCATCTCCATCACCATTTCCACCCCATCATCATCTCCATCACCATTTCCACCCCATCATCATCTCCATCACCATTTCCATCCCCGTCATCATCACCATCACCATTTCCACCCCATCATCATCTCCATCACCATTTCCATCCCATCATCATCTCCATCACCATTTCCATCCCATCATCATCTCCATCACCATTTCCACCCCCATCATCATCTCCATCACCATTTCCACCCCATCATCATCTCCATCACCATTTCCACCCCATCATCATCTCCATCACCATTTCCACCCCATCATCATCTCCATCACCATTTCCATCCCATCATCATCTCCATCACCATTTCCACCCCATCATCATCTCCATCACCATTTCCACCCCCATCATCATCTCCATCACCATTTCCATCCCCGTCATCATCACCACCCCTGTACCATTTTCATCTCCACCTCTAGCACCATCTCCTTCTCTACCCGCATCATCATACCGGCCCCCATCACCATCCTTACCCCGTCCCCATCATCACCACCTTCCCATCTCGACCCTATACCCACCACGATCCTTATCCCAGTCTGGAGGAGGAGGAAGAGAAGGGGGAAGGCATGAGCACCAGGAGACGCTGGGCCGGCAACGAGTCTACCCAAAACCATCCACCCACCTCCAATCTTGACGGTGAAGTCCTCGGACACCATGCAGTTGCGCGCGGCGAGGTCCCGGTGCACGAACTTCTTGGCGTTGAGGTAAGCCATGCCGTCGGCGATCTCCCCCGCCATCTGGATCATGTCCTTGAGGGACGGCGGAGGCAGCCCAGGGTTGTTCTGCGCCGTGCACAGAGAGAGACGGGGCTGGAGGACGCGTCGGGACCTTCTCCCGCGGGGTGTCAGAGTGCCCAGCCAGCCCCTCACCTCGGCGTCAGGTCGGAGCGAGCGCAGGTAGCTCTTCAGGTCCCCGCGTGTCATCAGCTCCATGATGACCAAGGCCGGCTGGCCCTGGGACACGACGCCGAGCAGGCGGACCTGGGGGGGACAAAAAGAAGTGGCAGGTGAAGGGCCAGAGCTGCCCCACGTCCCCTCCCTCCCCCAGCCGCCCACCTACCACGTGGTGGCACTTGAAGGCTTTCATGACCGAGGCCTCCTTGAGGAACTCGATGCGCTCCCGCATGGTGGCCAACTCGTTGACGGTCTTCAAAGCCACCTTGGTCTCCTCGCCCTCGGCCACCAGCCCCAGCGCCAGCCCTTCATACACCATCCCGAAGGAGCCCTGGCCCAGCTCCCGGATCACCGTGATCTTCTCCCGCGACACCTCCCATTCGTCGGGGATGTACACTGCAGGGCCAGGGGGAACCACCCCATCATCATCTCCATCACCATTTCCATCCCCATCACCATCTCTGTCACCATTTCCATCCCCGTCATCGTCTCCATCACTGTTTCCATCCCCGTCATCATCACCACCCCTGTACCATTTTCAGCCCTGTCTCCTCCTCTACCCCTATCATCATACCCGTCCCCATCACCATCCTTACCCCATCCCCGTCATCATCACCTTCCCATCTCTACCGCATACCTACCACCATCTCTAGCCCAATCTCCATCTCCATCCTCCTTCCATCTCCAACCCCATCCCCTTCTCCATCTCTATTCCCATCCCCATTCCCATCCCCATCCCAATTCCATCATCATCCCCATCCTCCTTCCATCTCCACCCCCATCCTCATCTCCATCCCCATCACATTCCCATCCCCATCCTCCTCCCAACTCCATCCCCACCTTCAAACACCATCTCCTTCTCTATCCCCATCATCATACCCATCACCATCCTTATCCCATCCCCATCATCATCACCTTCCCATCTCTACCCTACACCTACCACCATCTCCATCCCCATCCTCCTCCCATCTCCATCTCCATCCCCACCAGCATGAACCTGGTGAGGGGAGGGATCGGCGGACCCCAGGAGAACCCCCCTACCCAACCTTAGACCCCAGGAGGACCCCATCCCTACGTACTGTCTGAGGCGCTGAAGTACTCGGGGTTGACAGAGGCGTAGAGCGTCCCGCTGGGGTACCCATCGTTGCTCCTGTGAGTAGTGGCACCTCTCAGAGGTCAGAACTTCAAGGTTCCACCTCCTCCTGACCCTTCCCCAGCCCGAGCTCAGCTGGGTCCACCCCAAACCCAGCCCTGGGGTGCAGTGGGGTCCCTACCTCCTCTTGTTGTAGAAGAAGACGAAGACAGCCAGGCAGGAGATGAGCACCATGAGGACCACAGGGGTGACAGTGAGCAGGACGTGGAAGCCACCGGATTCCTCCTCGGCTGCCGGGAGCAGGTGGCCGTGGGACAGAGCCTGAGCACTCATCCCACCCCATCCTTGTCCCACCAACACCACTGGGCAAAGAGAGGGGGAGTCCCCAGCTCCCCAGACCAGTAGCACCTGGGATCTCTGGGTGTCCCCATCCCAGGGCATCCCCCAGTCCTCAAGATCCCCCAACCCAGCATCCCTTGGTCCTTCAGCTTCCCAGCGAAGCAGCATCCCTCATTTTCAGCTTCCTGGTCCAGGAGCATCCCCTGATCCTCTGCATCCCAGTCCAGGAACATCTCCCGATCCTCTGCATCTCAGTCCAGGAGCATCCCCTGATCCTCTGCATCCCAGTCCAGGAACATCTCCTGATCCTCTGCATCTCAGTCCAGGAGCATCCCCTGATCCTCTGCATCCCAGTCCAGGAACATCTCCTGATCCTCTGCATCCCAGTGCAGGAACATCTCCTGATCCTCTGCATCTCAGTCCAGGAACATCTCCTGATCCTCTGCATCTCAGTCCAGGAGCATCCCCTGATCCTCTGCATCCCAGTCCAGGAACATCTCCTGATCCTCTGCATCTCAGTCCCGGAGCATCCCCTGATCCTCTGCATCTCAGTCCAGGAGCATCCCCTGATCCTCTGCATCCCAGTGCAGGAGCATCTCCTGATCCTCTGCATCCTGCTCCAGCATCATCTTCCAGTTCCCCAGCTCCTTAATCCAGGAGCATCCCCTGGTCCCCTGCATCCCGGTCCAGGAGCATCTCCTGATCCTCTGCATCCTGGTCCAGCATCATCTTCCAGTTCCCCAGCTCCGTAATCCAGGAGCATCTCCCATCTCCAGCTGCCCAGAGGAGGCGCATCCCTTCATCTTTTCATCGCTCCAGCTCAGCAGCATCCCCCAAATCTTCATCTCCCAATTCCCCGGCCCCCTGACCCAGACGCACCCCCCTGACCCCACAGCCCCTGGGTGTCCCCCCTGTGCCCCATGGCTACCTGGCCCCAGGATGTAAAACTTGACGAGCCCCGTCCACGAGCCGTTCCCGGCCAGCGAGGTGGCCCGGACCTTGGCCGAGTAGTTCCCGGGCTGGAGAAGAGCCAGGTGGACGCCCCCGTACTTGGAATAGCGGTGACGGGAGACACAGACCACAGTGGTGACCTCCTTGGGAGGGGAAAAAACGGGGGGTCAGCACCCCCAGAGCATCATGGGATGGAGTGGGAAGGGAAGGGGAAGGGAAGGGAAGGAAGGGAAGGGAAGGGAAGGGAAGGGAAGGGAAGGGAAGGGAAGGGAAGGGAAGGGAAGGAAGGGAAAGGGAAGGGGAAGGGAAGGGAAGGGAAGGGAAGGGAAGGGAAGGGAAGGGAAGGGAAGGGGAAGGGAAGGGAAGGGAAGGGAAGGGAAGGGAAGGGAAGGGAAGGGAAGGGAAGGGAAGGGAAGGGAAGGGAAGGGAAGGAGAGGGAAGGGAAGGGAAGGGGAAGGGAAGGGAAGGGAAGGGAAGGGAAGGGAAGGGGGATTCTGTGAGGTTCCTCACCTCGCTCTCGCGGCTGTACTTGATCTCGTACTTGAGGATGAGCCCGTTGGGGTTCCGGGGCTCTTCCCAGCGCAGCAGGACACTGTTCTTGCTGGCCGGCTCCCACGTGACGTTGCCGGGAATGTTGTCGGCTTGCACTGGAGAGGGACCACAGAGCAGCTCAGCTCCCAGGAACATCATCCAGACCCCAACCCCACTAGCAAGACCCCCATCCCGAAGGTGCCAGAGCATCCCGGCATCTCCAAGACGGAGTTTGGAAGGGCGAGAGGTTGCCGGGGACCTACGCTCCGGCATGGTCCTGGCGAAGACGAAGGTGGCGGCGCTGCAGCCCACGGTAATGTGAGCGGCGTGGTTGCAGGCGTGGATGTCGATGCGGTACTCGGTGAAGTGCCGTAGCCGCGACAGGACCACCCGGTCGCGCACCACCTTGTCCTCGAAGATCTGGAAGTCGGGTTTGGGCTCCCCCGCCGGCTCGGCTCGGGGCTGGAGGCTCCACCCAGGAGGTGTTGGCCAGGGATGTGACGGCCACCACGTCCCTGCGCCGCTTCGGGATCCTGCGGGTGACGGGGACGGGAAGCAGTGGGAGGACCCAGGATAGATGGATTGTCCCCAACACTGACACCTTCCAAGCTTTTAATGGGCCTTATGAGAGAGCTGGGGGGGTTCAGCCTGGAGAAGAGGAGGCTGAGGGGAGAGCTCATTGCTCTCTGCAACTCCCCGAGAGGAGGTTGTGGAGAGAGGGGAGCTGGGCTCTTCTCCCAAGGGACAGGGGACAGGATGAGAGGGAATGGCCTCAAGCTCCACCAGGGGGAGGTTCAGGGATGGACATCAGGAAAAATATTCATGGAAAGGGTGATTGGTCCCTGGCAGAGGCTGCCCAGGGAGGGGGGTTGAGTCCCCTTTCCCTGGAGGGGTTTAAGGGCCGGGTGGACGAGGTGCTGAGGGACATGGGTTAGTGATTGATGGGAATGTTTGGACTCGGTGGGTCTCTTCCAACCTACTGATTCTATGATTCTATGATTCATGGCCCTTTGCTCACCTTTGATGGTTCTTATTGATGGACGTCACCTTCAGGGTGGCCTGAGACAGCGGGAAACTCGTTAAAGGATCTGCAAGGTGAAGCCACCACACACCCCAACCCAGCCTAGACCCACCCTGAGGGACACGGAGACCCCACCCACCAAGACGGCACCTGGGGGATGATGATGGAATTGTGAAGGAAGTTCTCAAACTTCTTCTGGAAGGACTCGGCTTCGCCCTCCATGCGGAGCTGCCCGTCGGCGGTGGCGGCAGGGGCAGCATCGCTCCTCCGTGTCCTGCTCCACCTCGGGGCCATCCCCCGTCCCCGAAGCGGGTGTGTCGGCGCTGCTGGTGGGGAGCTTTCAACCCTGTGGGTGGAGGTTGATAAGGTTGGAAGAGCTGGTAGAGCCTAGCTTGGTGGAATCATCCCCATCCCGCTGGTGCTTCCGGATGCTGCGTCCGACCTTCCCGTCCTCACCTTTGTGGCAGTAGTCGTTGATGTAGAGCTCCATGTCCTCCGCCAGCTGCTGCCATAGCACCAGGTAGTAGGTGATGTTCCCGTTGCGCTGCCGTGGGCGGCTTCCAGCGCACCACGATGTGAGAGGAGGAGTTGGACATGGAGATGACATCCCGGGGCACCGTCGGGGCTGGGTGGACACGGGGTGGGGACGACGTCAGTTCAACTTTTAGGAGGTCACCACGGGGCATCTCCATCCCACGACCAAGCTCCTTACCCGCTGGCATGGTGCGGATATAGACCACCCTCGCTCTGAGCCCCGTAGTTGCGTCCTTCCTCGGCCGTGGTGAGGGTGATGGCCCGGACGAAGATGGCATATTGGGTCCAGGGGCGGAGGTTGAGTTAAAGCCACCCCTGGTTCCTGCTCGCTGCTGAGCGGGAGGTCCACGTCCACCACGTTCCAGCTCTGGGCCCCGCAGGCGTCCTGCCCCACGTACTCGGAGACGTTCTGGAAGGGTCTGCCCCATATCGAGCGTCAGAAAGGGTCCTGGGAGCTCCTCCCAGACACACAATCCCTCTAGGTTCCACAAGGAACTGGGGCTCCCAAGCCCTCCAAGATGGGGTGTCCCAAGCCCCCATGGCACGTGCTGGAACTGGATGATGTTTGAGGTCACTTGAGAAGAGCAACGAAGTTGGTGAAGGGGTTGAGGGACCTGGGGTTGTTCAGCCTGGAGAAGAGGAGGCTGAGGGGAGACCTCATCCCTGTCCACAACTGGAGGTTGTAGAGGGGTGGGTGCTGGTCTCTTCTCCCAAGTGATGGGATGAGAGGGAACGGCCTCAAGCTGCACCAGGGCAGGGTCAGAGTGGACATCAGGAAATATTCTTCCACCAGAAGGGTTCTTGGGCACTAGAACAGCTGCCCAGGGAGGTGGTGGAGTCCCCATCCCTGGAGGTGCTTAAAAACATGAGTAGATGAGGTGCTCGGGGACGGTTCAGTCTACTCAACAGGTATGATTGGCTTGATGGTCTCTAAGGTCTTTTCCAACCAAAGGATTCCGTGATTCTATGATTCCAAACCATCCCACAACGCTACGAAATGGGGAACAGGAACCACTTACGACTCCTTGTAGTAGACGATGAAGCTGAGGAGATCCCGGTACTCAGGTGGCTGGTACCGTTCCCACTTGAGGAAGATGCGGTCGGACTCAGTGACGTTGGAGATGAAACGCAAGGTCTGGGTCTTGCCTGTGGAGGGGAGGAGGAAGGGTTCAAGCAAGGGGTGGCAGCATCGCCGGGTGTCCCTGTCCCTCTACTCACAGGACGCCCGGGTCCCCCGTTGGTCCTGGGGTTGATCTCCGCCTTGTTCTGCCGCCCCTTGGTGCCCGTCACCTCCTCCATGCGGTAAATCTCGTCCAGGCACAGCTTGGGGTTGAAGGCAAAGTACATCTTGCCCACTGGGATGGAGAGGACGTGGTGGCTCCAGTCCCAGAGCTGCTGCAGGTTCTGGTTGTCCAGGACGTAAAGGGTGTAATTCCTGGAGGAGAACGTGGATGGAAGCGGTGGGTGCGGACGCCCCTAAAGCCGCACACCTGTGCCCACCCAAACCCACCCCGATCCTCACCCGTCCACCATGGAGTCACCGCGGATCAGCTTGAGGTTCTTGAAGAAGGACAAGGAGACAAGGGCGAAGGAGTGTTTTGATCTTCCAGGAAGCCCGTGATGGTCTCGATGAGCCCCAGGCTGCTCTGCAGCTCCGAGGCCAAGTTATCTGGGGACAACCCGCGGACGTGAGCTCGGGGAGGGGGTTGCACCCCATTCATTTCCCTCCTTCACCCCCGCGGGGGGACACCCCAACCAGGGGTGGGGTTGCGAGGGGGCCGGATCGAGCACTCACAGCCCCGTGCGGATGTTGAGGATGAGGTTGCCCTCAATGAAGGTGCAGCCCCCCCAGCTCCTGCGCCGCCCGCGTGGAATCGATGGTCTTGGTGCCCACCTTGCACTCCTTGGGGACACAGACCTTCACACTTGTGGCAGAAGATGCTGCGGGGAGGAGGATGGAGACGGGAGATGAGCCGGGCACGGCGGCGGGCACTCGGGACACGCCAGGTTGGGGACGTCGGGGACCGTCTCTACCTGCTCTCGTTCCTGGTGTAGCCCGAGGGACACTCGGAGAGGCACTGGCGGCGGTGGATGACGAACTTGGAGGCGTCTCGAGGGGTTGTGGGAGACCTTGCGGAGGCTGGCGCAGTACTCGGCGGTGACGCAGCGCCAGCCCTCGTACTCGTAGGTGCGCGGGGGGCAGGAGGGCAGGCAGTGGCCGTTGAAGTGGAAGTGGCGGCAGGCGACGCAGGCTCGGCTGTCGCGGGGGCGCCCGCAGCCCCCCAGGCACTCGGCGTGGCAGCACTCGCCCGTCGCCGTGCACGCCGAGCCCGCACCGCAGGGGACACACTGAGGAGAGAGAGGTGGCATCGTGGGACACGGGAAGGGGCAGGGGTGGAGGAGATGGTGTCCTGCTGGAAGGAGGGAGGGATGGGAGGATGGGAAGGGCGGGTGGAGAGAGGGATGGAGAGGTGGAGAGAGGGATGGAGAGAGGGGAGAGAGGGATGGAGAGAGGGATGGAGAGGTGGAGAGAGGGATGGAGAGAGGGAGAGAGGGATGGAGAGAGGGATGGAGAGAGTGTGGAGAGAGGGACTGGAGAGAGGGATGGAGAGTGGAGAGAGGGAGAGGGGATGGGGGAGAGAGTGGGGATGGGGGAGAAGGGGATGGGAAGGGGAGAGGGAGAGGAAAGAAGTAGAGGGGATGGGAAGAGGAGTGGGAGAGGGAGAGGGGATGGGGAGAGAGTGGGAGAGGGGGATGGGGAGAAAGGATGGGAAGGGAGAGGGAGAGGAGAGAAGGAGAGGGGAATGAGGAGGGAGAGGGGATGGGGAGAGAGTGGGAGAGGGAGAGATGATGGGGAGAGGGGTGGAGAGCAGATGGGAATGGAGAGAGGGGGATGGGACAAGGATGGGATGGGATGGGAGAGGGGATGCGAGAGGCTGAGAGAGGAGAGGGTAGAGAGATAAGGGATGGAGAAAGCGTGGGAGAGGGAGGGAATGGGATGGGGAGAGGGGATGGGGAGAAGGGAAACAAGATGATGGGAGAGGACAGGATA
>JAUNZM010001131.1:0-15361 GCA_033459285.1 Clamator glandarius | reverse complement strand
GAAAGAGGGGATTTGGGGTGTAAAGAGGGGATTTAGGGGGGGGAGCAGGGAGATTGGGGGTAGGAAGAGGATTTGGGGTGGGAATGAGGGGATTGGGGGTACAAAGAGGGGATTCGGGGTGCAAAGAGGGGATTCGGGGTGCAAAGAGGGGATTTAGGGGGGGGGAGCAGGGAGATTGGGGGTAGGAAGAGGATTTGGGGTGGGAATGAGGGGATTGGGGGTGCAAAGAGGGGATTCGGGGTGCAAAGAGGGGATTTGGGGCAGAAAGAGGGGATTTGGGGTACAAAGAGGGGATTCGGGGTGCAAAGAGGGGATTTAGGGGGGGGGAGCAGGGAGATTGGGGGTAGGAAGAGGATTTGGGGTGGGAATGAGGGGATTGGGGGTACAAAGAGGGGATTCGGGGTGCAAAGAGGGGATTTGGGGTGGGAATGAGGAGATTTGGGGTGTGAATGAGGAGATTTGGGGTACAAAGAAGGGATTTGGGGTACAAAGAGGGGTTTTGGGGTGGGGATGAGGGGGTTTGGGGTACAAGGAGGGATTTGGGGTACAAAGAGGGGTTTTGGGGTGGGGATGAGGGAGTTTGGGGTACAAGGAGGGGCTTTGGGGTGCAAAGAAGGGATTTGGGGTGTGAATGAGGAGATATGGGGTACAAAGAGGGGATTTGGGGTGTGATTGAGGACATTTGGGGTACAAGGAAGAGATTTGGGGTACAAAGAGGGGATTTGGGGTGGGAATGAGGGGATTTGGGGTACAAAGAAGGGATTTGGGGTACAAAGAAGGGATTTGGGGTACAAGGAGAAGATTTGGGGTGTGAATGAGGAGATTTGGGGTACAAGGAGGGGATTTGGGGTAGGAATGAGGAGACTTGGGGTACAAAGAAGGGATTTGGGGTACAAGGAGGGGATTGGGGGTGGGAATGAGGAGATTTAGGGTACAAAGAAGGGATTTGGGGTACAAAGAGGGGATTCGGGGTACAAGGAGGGGATTTGGGGTGGGAATGAGGGGATTTGGGGTACAAAGAAGGGATTTGGGGTACAAGGAGGAGATTTGGGGTGTGAATGAGGAGATTTGGGGTACAAAGGGGATTTGGGGTACAAGGAGGGGATTTGGGGTGGGAATGAGGGGATTTGGGGTGCAAAGATGGGATTTCGGGTGGGAATGAGGGGATTCGGGGTACAAGGAGGGGATTTGGGGTGCAAAGAGGGGATTTGGGGTGGGATTGAGGGGATTTGGGGTACAAGGAGGGGATTTGGGGTACAAAGAGGGGATTTGGGGCAGGAATGAGGAGATTTGGGGTACAAGGAGGGGATTGGGGGTACAAAGAGGGGATTCGGGGTACAAGGAGGAGATTTGGGGTGGGAATGAGGGGATTTGGGGTGCAAAGATGGGATTTTGGGTGGGAATGAGGGGATTCGGGGTACAAGGAGGGGATTTGGGGTGCAAAGAGGGGATTTGGGGTGGGATTGAGGGGATTTGGGGTACAAAGAGGGGATTTGGGGCAGGAATGAGGAGATTTGGGGTACAAGGAGGGGATTTGGGGTACAAGGAGGGGATTTGGGGTGGGAATGAGGGGACTTGGGGTACAAAGAGGAGATTTGGGGTGGGATTGAGGGGATTTGGGGTACAAGGAGGGGATTTGGGGTACAAAGAGGGGATTTGGGGCAGGAATGAGGAGATTTGGGGTACAAGGAGGGGATTTGGGGTACAAAGAGGGGATTTGGGGTACAAAGAGGGGATTTGGAGCAGGAATGAGGAGATTTGGGGTACAAGGAGGGGATTTGGGGTGCAAAGAGGGGATTTGGGGTGGGATTGAGGGGATTTGGGGTACAAGTAGGAGATTTGGGGTGGAAAAGGGGGGGATTGGGGTGGAAAGGGGGGGGTCGGGGTGGAAAAGGGGGGGGTCGGGGTCAGAGGGGGGGTCCCCATTTTCTCGTGCCCCCCCCCCCCCGCAGCCGTCACCGTCCCCATGGAGGAGGAGGAGGAGAAGCCGCGGCCCCCGGGGGGGCGGGAGGAGCCGAGGGGACCCGGCGAGGAGGGGGGGAGTCCCGGCAGGGCCCCCCCAGAATCCGAGGGGCCCCTGTGCCCCGGGCAGGTCCTCATGGTGAGGGGGGAAAGAGGGTTTGGGGGGGCTGTGACCCCTTGGGGGGGGGGGGAAGAGGGTTTGGGGGGACTGTGACCCCTTGGAGGGGGGAAAGAGGGTTTGGGGGGGCTGTGACCCCTGGGGGGGGGGGGGGGGGGGGGGGGAAGAGGGTTTGGGGGGGCTGTGACCCCTGGGGGGGGGGGAAGAGGGTTTGGGGGGGCTGTGACCCCTTGGGGGGGGGAAAGAGGGTTTGGGGGGGCTGTGACCCCTTGGAGGGGGGGAAAGAAGGTTTGGGGGGGCTGTGACCCCTTGGGGGGGGGGAAGAGGGTTTGGGGGGGCTGTGACCCCTTGGAGGGGGGGAAAGAGGGTTTGGGGGGGCTGTGACCCCTTGGAGGGGGGAAAGAGGGTTTGGGGGGGTCTGTGACCCCTTGGGGGGGGGGGGGGAAGAGGGTTTGGGGGGGCTGTGACCCCTTGGGGGGGGAAAGAGGGTTTGGGGGGGCTGTGACCCCTTGGGGGGGGGGGAAGAGGGTTTGGGGGGGCTGTGACCCCTGGGGGGGGGAAAGAGGGTTTGGGGGCTCTGTGCCCCCTTGGGGGGGGGGGAAGAGGGTTTGGGGGGGCTGTGACCCCTTGGGGGGGGGGAAAGAGGGTTTGGGGGGGCTGTGACCCCTTGGAGGGGGGAAAGAGGGTTTGGGGGGGCTGTGACCCCTTCGGGGGGGGGAAGAGGGTTTGGGGGGGCTGTGACCCCTTGGGGGGGGGAAAGAGGGTTTGGGGGGGTCTGTGACCCCTTGGGGGGGGGGGGGGGAAGAGGGTTTGGGGGGGCTGTGACCCCTTGGGGGGGGGGAAAGAGGGTTTGGGGGGCTGTGACCCCTTGGGGGGGGGAAAGAGGGTTTGGGGGGGTCTGTGCCCCCTTGGGGGGGGGGGAAGAGGGTTTGGGGGGGCTGTGACCCCTTGGGGGGGGGGAAAGAGGGTTTGGGGGGGCTGTGACCCCTTGGGGGGGGGGAAAGAGGGTTTGGGGGGGCTGTGGCCCCTTGGGGGGGAAAGAGGGTTTGGGGGGGCTGTGACCCCTTCGGGGGGGGGAAGAGGGTTTGGGGGGGCTGTGACCCCTTGGGGGGGGGAAAGAGGGTTTGGGGGGGTCTGTGACCCCTTGGGGGGGGGGGGGGGAAGAGGGTTTGGGGGGGCTGTGACCCCTTGGGGGGGGGGAAAGAGGGTTTGGGGGGGCTGTGACCCCTTGGGGGGGGGAAAGAGGGTTTGGGGGGGTCTGTGCCCCTTGGGGGGGGGGGAAGAGGGTTTGGGGGGGCTGTGACCCCTTGGGGGGGGGGAAAGAGGGTTTGGGGGGGCTGTGACCCCTTGGGGGGGGGGAAAGAGGGTTTGGGGGGGCTGTGGCCCCTTGGGGGGGGAAAGAGGGTTTGGGGGGGCTGTGACCCTTCGGGGGGGGGAAGAGGGTTTGGGGGGGCTGTGACCCCTTGGGGGGGGGAAAGAGGGTTTGGGGGGGTCTGTGACCCCTTGGGGGGGGGGGGGGGAAGAGGGTTTGGGGGGGCTGTGACCCCTTGGGGGGGGGGAAAGAGGGTTTGGGGGGGCTGTGACCCCTTGGGGGGGGGAAAGAGGGTTTGGGGGGGCTGTGACCCCTTGGGGGGGGGGAAAGAGGGTTTGGGGGGGCTGTGACCCCTTGGGGGGGGGAAAGAGGGTTTGGGGGGGTCTGTGCCCCCTTGGGGGGGGGGAAGAGGGTTTGGGGGGGCTGTGACCCCTGGGGGGGGGAAAGAGGGTTTGGGGGGGCTGTGACCCCTTGGGGGGGGGGGGAAGAGGGTTTGGGGGGGCTGTGACCCCTTGGAGGGGGGGGAAGAGGGTTTGGGGGGGCTGTGACCCCTTGGAGGGGGGGGAAGAGGGTTTGGGGGGGTCTGTGACCCCTTAAGGTGTTTGGGGCACTTGGGGGGGGTGTCTGTGCCCCCCCCGATGCCATTTTTGGGGTGTCCCCCCCCCCCAGAAGGCCCTGCAGCGCGCGATGAGCAGCAGCTTCACGGGTAGGAAAGGGGGGGGGGTGTCACTTTGTCACCTCGTGTCACCTGGGGGGGTGGCCCTGTCCCTCTGTGTCACCTGGAGGGGGGGGGGTGTCCCCTCTGAACCCTGGGGGTGTCACCTGGGGGGGGGGGGTGTCCCCTCTGTCCCCTGGGGGTGTCACCTGGGGGGGGGGGTGTCCCCTCTGAACCCTGGGGGTGTCACCTGGGGGGCAGGTGTCCCCTCTGTCCCCTGGGGGTGTCACCTGGGGGGGGGAGTGTCCCCTCTGTCCCCTGGGGGTGTCACGTGGGGGGGGGAGTGTCCCCTCTGAACCCTGGGGGTGTCACCTGGGGGGGGGGGGTGTCCCCTCTGAACCCTGGGGGTGTCACCTGGGGGGGGGGGTGTCCCCTCTGTCCCCTGGGGGTGTCACCTGGGGGGGGGAGTGTCCCCTCTGTCCCCTGGGGGTGTCACGTGGGGGGGGGAGTGTCCCCTCTGAACCCTGGGGGTGTCACCTGGGGGGGGGGGTGTCCCCTCTGAACCCTGGGGGTGTCACCTGGGGGGGGGTGTCCCCTCTGAACCCTGGGGGTGTCACCTGGGGGGGGGTGTCCCCTCTGTCCCCTGGGGGTGTCACCTGGGGGGCGGGTGTCCCCTCTGTCCCCTGGGGGTGTCACCTGGGGGGGGGGGGTTGTCCCCTCTGTCCCCTGGGGGTGTCACCTGGGGGGGGGGGATTGTCCCCTCTGTCCCCTGGGGGTGTCACCTGGGTGGCAGGTGTCCCCTTTGTCCCCTGGGGGTGTCACCTGGGGGGGGGGGGTTGTCCCCTCTGTCCCCTGGGGGTGTCATCTGGGGGGGGGGGGTATCCCCTCTGTCCCCTGGGGGTGTCACCTGGGGGGGGGGTGTCCCCTCTGTCCCCTGGGGGGTGGCCCTGTCCCTCTGTGTCACCTGGAGGGGGGGGGTGTACCCTCTGTCCCCTGGGGGGTGGCCCTGTCCCTCTGTGTCACCTGGAGGTAGGGAGGGGTGTCCCCTCTGTCACCTGGGGTGTGGCCCTGTCCCTCTGTGTCACCTGGAGGGGGGGGGGGGGGTGTCCCCACTGTCCCCTGGGGGGGTGGCCCTGTCCCTCTGTGTCACCTGGAGGGGGGGGGGGGGTGTCCCCTCTGTCACCTGGGGGGGTGGCCCTGTCCCTCTGTGTCACCTGGAGGGGGGGGGGGGGGGTGTCCCCTCTGTCACCTGGGGTGTGGCCCTGTCCCTCTGTGTCACCTGGAGGGGGGGGGGGGGGTGTCCCCACTGTCCCCTGGGGGGGTGGCCCTGTCCCTCTGTGTCACCTGGAGGGGGGGGGGGGGGTGTCCCCTCTGTCACCTGGGGGGGTGGCCCTGTCCCTCTGTGTCACCTGGAGGGGGGGGGGGGGGGTGTCCCCTCTGTCACCTGGGGTGTGGCCCTGTCCCTCTGTGTCACCTGGAGGGGGGGGGGGGGGGTGTCCCCACTGTCCCCTGGGGGGGTGGCCCTGTCCCTCTGTGTCACCTGGAGGGGGGGGGGGGGGTGTCCCCTCTGTCACCTGGGGTGTGGCCCTGTCCCTCTATGTCACCTGGAGGGGGGGGGGGGTGTCCCCTCTGTCACCTGGGGGGTGGCCCTGTCCCTCTATGTCACCTGGAGGGGGGGGGGTGTCCCCACTGTCCCCTGGGGGGGTGGCCCTGTCCCTCTATGTCACCTGGAGGGGGGGGGGTGTCCCCACTGTCCCCTGGGGGGGTGGCCCTGTCCCTCTGTGTCACCTGGAGGGGGGGGGGGGGGTCCCCACTGTCCCCTGGGGGGGTGGCCCTGTCCCTCTATGTCACCTGGGGGGGGGGGGTGTCCCCTCTGTCACCTGGGGGGTGGCCCTGTCCCTCTGTGTCACCTGGAGGGGGGGGGGGGGTCCCCACTGTCCCCTGGGGGGGTGGCCCTGTCCCTCTATGTCACCTGGGGGGGGGGGGTGTCCCCTCTGTCACCTGGGGGGTGGCCCTGTCCCTCTGTGTCACCTGGAGGGGGGGGGGGTGTCCCCACTGTCCCCTGGGGGGGTGGCCCTGTCCCTCTGTGTCACCTGGAGAGGGGGTGGGGGGTGTCCCTGTCCCTCTGTGTCACCTGGAGAAGGTGGGGGGTGTCCCTTCTGTCCCCGGGGGGTGTCACCTGGGGGGGGGACGTGGCCGTGTCCCTTGTGGGGGGTGTCCCTGTCCCTGTGTCCCCATGTCCCTCGCTGTGACACCCCCATCGGTGTCCCCATCGCTGTTCTCTCATCCTTGTCCCTGTCCCCTCATCCCTGTCCTTGTTCCTCTGTCCCCACCCCTGTCCCCGTGTCCTTGTCCCCCTGTCCCATTGTCCCTCTATTCCCTTGTCTTTGTCCCCATGTCCCTGTCCCCTTGTTCCCTTGTCCCCATGTCCTTGTCCCCATCTTTGTCCCCTTGTCCCCCCCTTATGTCCCCATGTTCTTGTCCCCCTGTCCCTATGTCCTTGTCCTCATGTCCCCCTGTTTTTGTCCCCGTGTCCTCATCTCCACGTCCTTGTCCCCTTATCCCCCGTCCCCCTGTCTTCCTGTCCTTGTCCCCATGTCCCCTTGTCCCCATCCTTGTTCTCTTTTCCCACCTTGACCCCATGTTCTCTTGTCCCCATCCCTGTCCCCTTGTCCCCATCCCTGTCCCCTTGTTCCTGTTCCCTTGTCCCCCTGTCCCCTTCTCCCCATCCCTGTCCCCTTGTCCCTGTCCCCTTGTCCCCCTGTCCCCTTGTCCTTGTCCCCTTGTCCCCCTGTCCCCCTGTCCCCATCCCTGTCCCCTTATCCCCATCCCTGTCCCCTTGTCCCTGTTCCCTTGTCCCCCTGTCCCCTTATCCCCATCCCTGTCCCCTTGTCCCCTTGTCCCCATCCCTGTCCCCTTGTCCCCCTGTCCCCTTGTCCCCATCCCTGTCCCCTTGTCCCACCTTGTCCCCCCTTGTCCCCCTGTCCCCTTATCCCCATCCCTGTCCCCTTGTCCCTGTCCCCTTGTCCTCCTGTCCCCTTATCCCCATCCCTGTCCCCTTATCCCCATCCCTGTCCCCTTGTCCCACCTTGTCCCCCTGTCCCCCTGTCCCCATCCCTGTCCCCTTATCCCCATCCCTGTCCCCTTGTCCCAACTTGTTCCCCTGTCCCTTTGTCCGCATCCCTGTCCCCATCCCTGTCCCCTTGTCCCCCTGTCCCCTTATCCCCATCCCTGTCTCCTTGTCCCACCTTGTCCCCCTGTCCCCTTGTCCCCCTGTCCCCATCCCTGTCCCCTTCTCCCCATCCCTGTCCCCGTGTCCCCCTGTCCCCCTGTCCCCGTGTCCCCCTGTCCCCCTGTCCCCGTGTCCCCTTGTCCCCCTGTCCCCATCCCTGTCCCCTTCTCCCCATCCCTGTCCCCCTGTCCCCCTGTCCCCGTGTCCCCCTGTCCCCCTGTCCCCGTGTCCCCCTGTCCCCCTGTCCCCGTGTCCCCTTGTCCCCCTGTCCCCATCCCTGTCCCCTTCTCCCCATCCCTGTCCCCCTGTCCCCGTGTCCCCCTGTCCCCGTGTCCCCCTGTCCCCCTGTCCCCGTGTCCCTCGTCCCCCCCAGACTCGGTGCGGAAGCGGCCGGCGCGATGGTGCTGGGGAGCTCGCCCTGAGAACGGCTCCGTGAGTGCCCAGTGCCTCCCAGTATAACCCAGTACAGCCCCAGTGCCTCCCAGTATGGCCCAGTACAGCCAAAGTGCCTCCCAGTATAGCCCAGTACAGCCCCAGTGCCTCCCAGTATAGCCCAGTACAGCCAAAGTGCCTCCCAGTATGGCCCAGTACAGCCCCAGTGCCTCCCAGTATAGCCCAGTACAGCCCCAGTGCCTCCCAGTATGGCCCAGTACAGCCCCAGTGCCTCCCAGTATAACCCAGTACAGCCCCAGTGCCTCCCAGTATAACCCAGTACAGCCCCAGTGCCTCCCAGTATAGCCCAGTACAGCCCCAGTGCCTCCCAGTATAACCCAGTACAGCCCCAGTGCCTCCCAGTATGGCCCAGTACAGCCCCAGTGCCTCCCAGTATAACCCAGTACAGCCCCAGTGCCTCCCAGTATGGCCCAGTACAGCCCCAGTGCCTCCCAGTATAACCCAGTACAGCCCCAGTGCCTCCCAGTATAGCCCAGTACAGCCCCAGTGCCTCCCAGTATAACCCAGTACAGCCCCAGTGCCTCCCAGTATAGCCCAGTACAGCCCCAGTGCCTCCCAGTATGGCCCAGTACAGCCCCAGTGCCTCCCAGTATAGCCCAGTACAGCCCCAGTGCCTCCCAGTATGGCCCAGTACAGCCCCAGTGCCTCCCAGTATAACCCAGTACAGCCCCAGTGCCTCCCAGTATAACCCAGTACAGCCCCAGTGCCTCCCAGTATAGCCCAGTACAGCCCCAGTGCCTCCCAGTATAACCCAGTACAGCCCCAGTGCCTCCCAGTATGGCCCAGTACAGCCCCAGTGCCTCCCAGTATAACCCAGTACAGCCCCAGTGCCTCCCAGTATGGCCCAGTACACCCTCAGCGCCTCCCAGTATAGCCCAGTATATACTGGCAGGGGCAGGGGTCGGTTCTGGGCCCCCCCCCGACTCATTTTCGGGGTTCCCGCAGGCGGAGGGGGGGCTGGGGGGGTGTGTCAGGTTCTGGGCCCCCCCCCGACTCATTTTTGGGGTTCCTGCAGGCGGAGGGGGGGCTGGGGGGGGGTGTGTCAGGTTCTGGGCCCCCCCCCGACTCATTTTCGGGGTTCCCGCAGGCGGAGGGGGGGCTGAGTGGGTGTGTCAGGTTCTGGGCCCCCCCCCCGACTCATTTTCGGGGTTCCCGCAGGCGGAGGGGGGGCTGGGGGGGTGTGTCAGGTTCTGGGCCCCCCCCCCGACTCATTTTTGGGGTTCCCGCAGGCGGAGGGGGGGCTGGGGGGGTGTGTCAGGTTCTGGGCCCCCCCCCCGACTCATTTTCGGGGTTCCCGCAGGCGGAGGGGGGGCTGGGGGGGGGTGTGTCAGGTTCTGGGCCCCCCCCCGACTCATTTTCGGGGTTCCCGCAGGCGGAGGGGGAGCTGGGTGGGGTGTCTGGTTCTGGGCCCCCCCCCCGACTCATTTTGGGGTTCCTGCAGGCGGAGGGGGGGCTGGGGGGGGGTGTGTCAGGTTCTGGGCCCCCCCCCCGACTCATTTTTGGGGTTCCCGCAGGCGGAGGGGGGGCTGGGTGGGTGTGTCAGGTTCTGGGCCCCCCCCCGACTCATTTTTGGGGTTCCTGCAGGCGGAGGGGGGGCTGGGGGGGGGTGTGTCAGGTTCTGGGCCCCCCCCCGACTCATTTTTGGGGTTCCTGCAGGCGGAGGGGGGGCTGGGGGGGGGTGTGTCAGGTTCTGGGCCCCCCCCCCCGACTCATTTTTGGGGTTCCCGCAGGCGGAGGGGGGGCTGGGTGGGTGTGTCAGGTTCTGGGCCCCCCCCCGACTCATTTTTGGGGTTCCTGCAGGCGGAGGGGGGGCTGGGGGGGGGTGTGTCAGGTTCTGGACCCCCCCCCGACTCATTTTTGGGGTTCCTGCAGGCGGAGGGGGGGCTGCCGGGGGCTCTGGAGCAGCTGCAGCTCAGTTGTGCCGCGTCGCTGCGGGCGCAGATCCTCCTGGGAGCAGCCGCAGGGTGAGCCGGGGGTGGGGGCTCTTTTGGGGTGCAGGGGGGTCTGGGGCCCTTTTTGGGGCGTCTCTGGGTGCTTGAGTATCTTTTGGGGTGTCTCTAGGTGCTTCTCTGGGGTGTTTCTGGGTGCCTGGGTCCCGTTTTGGGGTGTCTCTGGGTGCGTAGAATCCCTTTCTGGGGTGTCTCTGGGAGCCTGAGTCCCTTCTGGGGTGTCTCTAGGTGCTTCTCTGGGGTGTCTTTGGGTGCCTTGGTCCCATTTTGGGGTGTCTCTGGGTGCCTTGGTCCCATTTTGGGGTGTCTCTGGGTGCCTGGTTCCCGTTTTGGGGTGTCTCTGGGTGTCTTGTTCCCGTTTTGGGGTGTCTCTGGGTGCGTAGAATCCCTTTCTGGGGTGTCTCTGGGTGCCTGAGTCCCTTCTGGGGTGTCTCTAGGTGCTTCTCTGGGGTGTCTCTGGGTGCCTTGGTCCCTTTTTGGGGTGTCTCTGGGTGCCTGGTTCCCGTTTTGGGGTGTCTCTGGGTGCCTTGGTCCCATTTTGGGGTGTCTCTGGGTGCCTGGTTCCCGTTTTGGGGTGTCTCTGGGTGTCTCTGGGTGTCTTGTTCCTGTTTTGGGGTGTCTCTGGGTGTCTTGTTCCTGTTTTGGGGTGTCTCTGGGTGCGTAGAATCCCTTTCTGTGGTGTCTCTGGGTGCCTGAGTCCCTTCTGGGGTGTCTCTAGGTCCTTCTCTGGGGTGTCTTTGGGTGCCTTGGTCCCATTTTGGGGTGTCTCTGGGTGCCTTGGTCCCATTTTGGGGTGTCTCTGTGTGCCTGGTTCCCGTTTTGGGGTGTCTCTGGGTGTCTTGTTCCCGTTTTGGGGTGTCTCTGGGTGTCTTGTTCCCGTTTTGGGGTGTCTCTGGGTGCGTAGAATCCCTTTCTGGGGTGTCTCTGGGTGCCTGAGTCCCTTCTGGGGTGTCTCTAGGTGCTTCTCTGGGGTGTCTCTGGGTGCCTTGGTCCCATTTTGGGGTGTCTCTGGGTGCCTGGTTCCCGTTTTGGGGTGTCTCTGGGTGCCTTGGTCCCATTTTGGGGTGTCTCTGGGTGCCTTGGTCCCATTTTGGGGTGTCTCTGGGTGCCTGGTTCCCGTTTTGGGGTGTCTCTGGGTGTCTCTGGGTGTCTTGTTCCCGTTTTGGGGTGTCTCTGGGTGCGTAGAATCCCTTTCTGGGGTGTCTCTGGGTGCCTGAGTCCCTTCTGGGGTGTCTCTAGGTGCTTCTCTGGGGTGTCTCTGGGTGCCTAGGTCCCGTTTTGGGGTGTGTCTGGGTGTCTTGTTCCCGTTTTGGGGTGTCTCTGGGTGCCTGGGTCCCGTTTTGGGGTGTCTCTGGGTGCCTGGGTCCCGTTTTGGGGTGTCTCTGAGTACCTGGGTCCCGTTTTGGGGTGTCTCTGGGTGCATAGAATCCCTTTCTGGGGTGTCTCTGGGTGCCTGGGTCCCGTTTTGGGGTGTCTCTGGATTCCTGGGTCCCTTTTGGGGTGTCTCTGGGTGTCTTGTTCCTGTTTTGGGGTGTCTCTGGGTGCGTAGAATCCCTTTCTGGGGTGTCTCTGGGTGCCTGAGTCCCTTCTGGGGTGTCTCTAGGTGCTTCTCTGGGGTGTCTCTGGGTGCCTTGGTCCCATTTTGGGGTGTCTCTGGGTGCCTGGTTCCCGTTTTGGGGTGTCTCTGGGTGCCTTGGTCCCATTTTGGGGTGTCTCTGGGTGCCTTGGTCCCATTTTGGGGTGTCTCTGGGTGCCTGGTTCCCGTTTTGGGGTGTCTCTGGGTGTCTCTGGGTGTCTTGTTCCTGTTTTGGGGTGTCTCTGGGTGTCTTGTTCCCGTTTTGGGGTGTCTCTGGGTGCGTAGAATCCCTTTCTGGGGTGTCTCTGGGTGCCTGAGTCCCTTCTGGGGTGTCTCTAGGTGCTTCTCTGGGGTGTCTCTGGGTGCCTAGGTCCCGTTTTGGGGTGTGTCTGGGTGTCTTGTTCCCGTTTTGGGGTGTCTCTGGGTGCCTGGGTCCCGTTTTGGGGTGTCTCTGGGTGACTGGGTCCCGTTTTGGGGTGTCTTGTTCCTGTTTTGGGGTGTCTCTGGGTGCCTAGAATCCCTTTCTGGGGTGTCTCTGGGTGCCTGAGTCCCTTTTGGGGTGTTTCTGGGTGTCTTGTTTCTGTTTTGGGGTGTCTCTGGGTGCCTGAGTCCCTTTTGGGGTGTCTCTGGGTACCTGGGTCCCTTTTAGGGGTGTCTCTGGGTGCCTGAGTCCCTTTGGGGGTGTCTCTGGGTACCTGGGTCCCTTTTAGGGGTGTCTCTGGGTGTCTGGATCCCTTTTGAGGTGTCTTTGGATGCCAGAGTCCATTTTTGGGGTGTCTCTGGTTGCCTGGGTCCCTTTCTAGGGGCGTCCTGGATTCCTAGGTCCGTTTTTGGGGAATAGGGGGTCCTGGGTCCATTTTTGGGGTGTCTCTGGGTGCCTGGGTCCCTTTTTGGGGTGGGGGGTCCTGGATTCCTGGATCACTTTTTAGGGAGTCGGGGTGGGGGGTCCTAGGTCCCTTTTTGGGGGGGGTCCTGGATTCCTAGGTCCCTTTTTGGGGTGTCTCTGGTTGCCTGGGTCCCTTTTTGGGGGGGGTCCTGGATTCCTAGGTCCCTTTTGGGGTGTGGGGGGGGGTCCTGGTTGCCTGGTCCCCTTTTTGGGGTGTCTCTGGGTACCTGGATCCCTTTCTGGGGGGGCTCTGGATTCCTAGGTCCCTTTTTGGGGATTTGGGGGGGGTCCTGGAACCCTTTTTGGGGGGGGCTCTGGATTCCTAGGTCCCTTTTTGGGGAATAGGGGGTCCTGGGTCCCTTTTTGGGGTGTCTCTGGGTACCTGGATCCCTTTCTGGGGGGGCTCTGGATTCCTAGGTCCCTTTTTGGGGATTTGGGGGGGGTCCTGAATCCCTTTCGGGGGGGGGCTCTGGATTCCTAGGTCCCTTTTTGGGGAATAGGGGGTCCTGGGTCCCTTTTTTGGGGTGTCTCTGGGTACCTGGGTCCCTTTTTGGGGGGGGGGTCCTGGATTCCTAGGTCCCTTTTTGGGGTGTGGGGGGGGGGTCCTGGTTGCCTGGTTCCCTTTTTTGGGGTGTCTCTGGGTACCTGGATCCCTTTTTGGGGGGGCTCTGGATTCCTAGGTCCCTTTTTGGGGAATAGGGGGTCCTGGGTCCCCTTTTTGGGGTGTCTCTGGGTACCTGGATCCCTTTCTGGGGGGGCTCTGGATTCCTAGGTCCCTTTTTGGGGATTTGGGGGGGGTCCTGGAACCCTTTTTGGGGGGGCTCTGGATTCCTAGGTCCCTTTTTGGGGAATAGGGGGTCCTGGGTCCCTTTTTGGGGTGTCTCTGGGTACCTGGATCCCTTTCTGGGGGGGGCTCTGGATTCCTAGGTCCCTTTTTGGGGATTTGGGGGGGGGTCCTGAATCCCTTTCGGGGGGGGGCTCTGGATTCCTAGGTCCCTTTTTGGGGAATAGGGGGTCCTGGGTCCCTTTTTGGGGGTGTCTCTGGGTACCTGGGTCGGGGGTCCTGGATTCCTAGGTCCCTTTTTGGGGTGTAGGGGGTGGTCCTGGTTGCCTGGTTCCCTTTTTGGGGTGTCTCTGGGTACCTGGATTCCTTTCGGGGGGGGCTCTGGATTCCTAGGTCCGTTTTTGGGGAATAGGGGGTCCTGGGTCCATTTTTGGGGTGTCTCTGGGTGCCTGGGTCCCTTTTTGGGGTGGGGGGTCCTGGATTCCTGGATCACTTTTTAGGGAGACGGGGTGGGGGGTCCTGGGTCCCTTTTTGGGGGGGGTCCTGGATTCCTAGGTCCCTTTTTGGGGTGTCTCTGGTTGCCTGGGTCCCTTTTTGGGGGGGGTCCTGGATTCCTAGGTCCCTTTTTGGGGTGTGTGGGGGGGTCCTGGTTGCCTGGTCCCCTTTTTGGGGTGTCTCTGGGTACCTGGATCCCTTTCTGGGGGGGCTCTGGATTCCTAGGTCCCTTTTTGGGGATTTGGGGGGGGTCCTGGAACCCTTTTTGGGGGGGCTCTGGATTCCTAGGTCCCTTTTTGGGGAATAGGGGGTCCTGGGTCCCTTTTTGGGGTGTCTCTGGGTACCTGGATCCCTTTCTGGGGGGGCTCTGGATTCCTAGGTCCCTTTTTGGGGATTTGGGGGGGGTCCTGAATCCCTTTCGGGGGGGGCTCTGGATTCCTAGGTCCCTTTTTGGGGAATAGGGGGTCCTGGGTCCCTTTTTGGGGTGTCTCTGGGTACCTGGGTCCCTTTTTGGGGGGGGGTCCTGGATTCCTAGGTCCCTTTTTGGGGTGTGTGTGTGGGGTCCTGGTTCCCTGGTTCCCTTTTTGGGGTGTCTCTGGGTACCTGGGTCCCTTTTTGGGGGGGGTCCTGGATTCCTAGGTCCCTTTTTGGGGTGTGTGTGGGGGGTCCTGGTTGCCTGGTCCCCTTTTTGGGGTGTCTCTGGGTACCTGGATCCCTTTCTGGGGGGGCTCTGGATTCCTAGGTCCCTTTTTGGGGATTTGGGGGGGGTCCTGGAACCCTTTTTGGGGGGGCTCTGGATTCCTAGGTCCCTTTTTGGGGAATAGGGGGTCCTGGGTCCCTTTTTGGGGTGTCTCTGGGTACCTGGATCCCTTTCTGGGGGGGCTCTGGATTCCTAGGTCCCTTTTTGGGGATTTGGGGGGGGTCCTGGAACCCTTTTTGGGGGGGCTCTGGATTCCTAGGTCCCTTTTTGGGGAATAGGGGGTCCTGGGTCCCTTTTTGGGGTGTCTCTGGGTACCTGGGTCCCTTTTTGGGGGGGGGTCCTGGATTCCTAGGTCCCTTTTTGGGGTGTGTGTGGGGGGTCCTGGTTGCCTGGTTCCCTTTTTGGGGTGTCTGTGGGTACCTGGATTCCTTTCTGGGGGGGCTCTGGATTCCTAGGTCCCTTTTTGGGGATTTGGGGGGGGTCCTGGAACCCTTTTTGGGGGGGCTCTGGATTCCTAGGTCCCTTTTTGGGGAATAGGGGGTCCTGGGTCCCTTTTTGGGGGGGGGTCCTGGATTCCTAGGTCCCTTTTTGGGGTGTGTGTGGGGGGTCCTGGTTGCCTGGTTCCCTTTTTGGGGTGTCTCTGGGTACCTGGGTCCCTTTCTGGGGGGGCTCTGGTTCCTAGGTCCCTTTTTGGGGTTTGGGGGTGCTGGGACCCCCCCCCTGACCCCCCCCTTTTTTTTTTTTTTTCCTTGCAGCGGGGAGGGGGCCGGGGAGGAGGAGGAGGTGGAGCTGGTGGCCGAGGTGCGAGTGGGGGGCGATCTGGGGGGGCTGGCGGCCGCCTCGGGGCTGCTGCGGCGCGACAGGCCCTGGAGGGCCCCCAAAGGAGGTGGGGGGCGCGGGGGGGGGCGCTGGGGGGCCTTTAGGGGTGCGGGGGGGGTGCTGGGGGGGACACAGGAGGTGTTGGGGGGTATTTAGGGGTGCAGGGGGGGTCAATGGGTGGGAATTGGGGGTCCCTGGGGTTGTTTAGGGGTGCGGGGGGGTCAATAGAGGGGGAATTGGGGGTCCCTGGGGGCATTTAGGGGTGCGGGGGGGTCAATAAGAGGGGGAATTGGGGGTTCCTGAGGGGGATTTAGGGGTGCAGGGGGGTCAATGGGTGGGAATTGGGGGTCACTGGGGGGGATTTAGGGGTGTGGGGGGGTCAATGGGAGGAATTGGGGGTCCCTGGGGGGGATTTAGGGA
>JAUNZM010001130.1:0-78174 GCA_033459285.1 Clamator glandarius | reverse complement strand
CCCCAGACCCTTCTAGAGCCCCAACCCCCCAGGACCCTTCTAAAAGCCCCCAGACCCTTCTAGAGGCCCGGCAGGACCCTCTAAAGGTCCCCCAGACCCTTCTAGAGGCACCCAGGACCCTTCTAAAAGCACGCAGACCCTTCTAGAGGCCCCTAGGACCATTCTAAAAGCACGCAGACCCTTCTAGAGGCCCCTAGGACCCTTCTAAAAGCCCCCAGACCCTTCTAGAGGCACCTAGGACCCTTCTAAAAGCCCCCAGACCCTTCTAGAGCCACCCAGGACCCTTCTAAAAGCCCCCAGACCATTCTAGAGGCCCACAGGACACTCTAAAAGGCCCCAGACCCTTCTAGAGCCCCCCAGGACCCATCTAATAGCACCCAGACCCCTTCTAGAGACCCCCCCGGACCCTTCTAATAGCACCCAGACCCTTCTAGAGGGCCCCAGGACACTTCTGAAAGCCCCCAGACCCTTCTAGCGGCACCCAGGACACTTCTAAGACCCCCAGACCCTTCTAGAGCCCCCCAGAACCCTTCTAAAAGCCCCCAGACCCTTCTAGAGGCCCCAAGGGCCCCTCTAAATATCCCCAGACCCTTCTAGAGGCCCCCAGGACCATTCTAAAAGCCCCCAGACCCTTCTAGAGGCCCCTAGGACACTTCTAAAAGCCCCCAGACCCTTCTAGAGGCACCCAGGACCCTTCTAAAAGCACCCAGACCCTTCTAGAGCCCCCCCAGAACCCTTCTAAAAGCCCCCAGACCCCTCTAGAGCCCCCTAGGATTCTTCTAAAAGCCCCCAGACCCCTCTAGAGCCCCCTAGGATTCTTCTAAAAGCCCCCAGACCCTTCTAGACAGTCCCCGGATCATTCTAGAAGCACCCAGACCCTTCTAGAGTCCCCCAGGACCCTTCTAAAAGCCCCCCGACCCTTCTAGAGCCCCCCAGGACCCTTCTAAAAGCACCCAGACCGTTCTAGAGCCCCCCAGGACGCTTCTAAAAGTCCCCTGACCCTTCTAGATCCCACCAGGACCATTCTAAAAGCCAACAGACCCTTCTAGAGACACCCAGGTACCCTCTTAAGGCGACCAGACAATTTTAGAGCACCCCAGGACACTTCTAAAAGACCCCAGACCCTTCTAGAGCCCGCCAGGACCCTTCTAAAAGCCCGCAGACACTTCTATACCGTCCCCGGATCCTTCTAAAAGCCCCCAGACCCTTCTAGAGAACCCCAGGACCCTATAAAAGCCCCCAGACCCTTCTAGAGCCACCCAAAGACCCTTCTGAAAAGACCCCAGACCTTTCTAGAGCCCCCCGAGGACCCTTCAAAAAACCCCCAGACCCATCTAGAGGCCCCCAGGGCCCCTCTTAAGCCCCCCCGTCACTTCTAGAGCACTCCAGGACCCTTCTAAAAGCCCCCAGACCCTTCTAGAGCACCCCAGGACCATTCTAAAAGCCCCAAGACCCTTCTAGAGCCTCCCTGGACCCTTCTAAATGACCCCAGACGCTTCTAGAGGCCCCCAGGACACATCTGAAAGCCCCCAGAACCATCTAGAGCCCCCCAGGACCCTTCTAAAAACACCCAGACCCATCTAGAGCCCCCCAGGACCGTTCGAAAAGCCACCAGACCCTTCTAGAGCCTCCCCGGATCCTTCTAAAAGCACCCAGACGATTCTAGAGGCCCCCAGGACCCTTCTAAAAGCCCCCAGACCCTTCTAGAGCCCCACAGGACCCTTCTAAAAGACCCCAGACCCTTCTAGAAAACCCCAGGACCCTATAAAACCCCCAGAACCTTCTAGAGCCACCCAAGGACCCTTCTGAAAGACCCCAGACCCTTCTAGAGCCCCCGAGGACCCTTCTAAAAACCCCCAGACCCATCTAGACGCCCCCAGGGCCCCTCTTAAGCCCCCCCGTCACTTCTAGAGCACCCCAGGACCCTTCTAAAAGACCCCAGACCCTTCTAGAGCACCCCAGGACCATTCTAAAAGCACCAAGACCCTTCTAGAGCCTCCCTGGACCCTTCTAAATGACCCCAGACCCTTCTAGAGGCCCCCAGGACACATCTGAAAGGCCCCAGAACCTTCTAGAGCCCCCCAGGACCCTTCTCAAAAACACCCAGACATTCTAGAGCCCCCGAGGACCCTTCTAAATGCCCCCAGGCCCATCTACAGGCCACCAGGAACGTTCGAAAAGCCCCCAGACACTTCTAGAGCCTCCCCGGATCCTTCTAAAAGCACCCAGACCCTTCTAGAGGCCACCAGGACCCTTCTAAAAAGACCCCAGACACTTCTAGAGCCCCCCAGGACCCATCTAAAAGCCCACAGACCCTTCTAGAGCCTCCCAGGACCCTTCTAAAAGCCTCCAGACCCTTCTAGAGATCCCCAGGACCCTCTAAAATCACCCAGACCCTTCTAGAGGCACCAAGGGCCCCTCTAAAGATCCCCAGACCCTTCTAGAGGCCCCCAGGACCCTTCTAAAAGCACGCAGACCCTTCTAGAGGCCAATAGGACCCTTCTAAAAGCCCCCAGACCCTTCTAGAGGCACCTAGGACCCTTCTAAAAGCCCCCAGACCCTTCTAGAGGAACCCAGGACCCTTCTAAAAGCCCCCAGACCATTCTAGAGGCCCACAGGACCCTCTAAAAGGCCCCAGACCCTTCTAGAGTCCCCCCGGACCCTTCTAATAGCCCCCAGACCCTTCTAGATGCCCCCAGGTCAATTCTGAAAGACCCCAGACCCTTCTAGCGGCACCCAGGACACTTCTAAAACCCCCAGACCCTTCTAGAGCCCTCCAGAACCCTTCTAAAAGCCCCCAGACCCTTCTAGAGGCCCCAAGGGCCCCTCTAAAGGTCCCCAGACCCTTCTAGAGGCCCCCAGGACCCTTCTAAAAGCACGCAGACCCTTCTAGAGGCCCCCAGGACCCTTCTAAAAGCCCCCAGACCCTTCTAGAGGCACCTAGGACCCTTCTAAAAGCCCCCAGACCCTTCTAGAGCCACCCAGGACCCTTCTAAAAGCCCCCAGACCCATCTAGAGCCCCCCAGGACCCTCTAAAAGGCCCCAGACCCTTCTAGAGCCCCCCAGTACCCTTCTAGAAGCACGCAGACACTTCTAGAGGCCCCCAGGACCCTTCTAAAAGCACGCAGACCCTTCTAGAGGCCCCTAGGACCCTTCTAAAAGCCCCCAGACCATTCTAGAGGCACCTAGGACCCTTCTAAAAGCCCCCAGACCCTTCTAGAGCCACCCAGGACCCTTCTAAAAGCCCCCAGACCCTTCTAGAGGCCCGGCAGGACCCTCTAAAGGTCCCCAGACCCTTCTAGAGGCACCCAGGACCCTTCTAAAAGCACGCAGACCCTTCTAGAGGCCCCTAGGACCATTCTAAAAGCACGCAGACCCTTCTAGAGGCCCCTAGGACCCTTCTAAAAGCCCCCAGACCCTTCTAGAGGCACCTAGGACCCTTCTAAAAGCCCCCAGACCCTTCTAGAGCCACCCAGGACCCTTCTAAAAGCCCCCAGACCATTCTAGAGGCCCACAGGACACTCTAAAAGGCCCCAGACCCTTCTAGAGCCCCCCAGGACCCATCTAATAGCACCCAGACCCTTCTAGAGACCCCCCGGACCCTTCTAATAGCACCCAGACCCTTCTAGAGGGCCCCAGGACACTTCTGAAAGCCCCCAGACCCTTCTAGCGGCACCCAGGACACTTCTAAGACCCCCAGACCCTTCTAGAGCCCCCCAGAACCCTTCTAAAAGCCCCCAGACCCTTCTAGAGGCCCCAAGGGCACCTCTAAATATCCCCAGACCCTTCTAGAGGCCCCCAGGACCCTTCTAAAAGCCCCCAGACCCTTCTAGAGGCCCCTAGGACACTTCTAAAAGCCCCCAGACCCTTCTAGAGGCACCCAGGACCCTTCTAAAAGCACCCAGACCCTTCTAGAGCCCCCCAGAACCCTTCTAAAAGCCCCCAGACCCCTCTAGAGCCCCCTAGGATTCTTCTAAAAGCCCCCAGACCCCTCTAGAGCCCCCTAGGATTCTTCTAAAAGCCCCCAGACCCTTCTAGACAGTCCCCGGATCATTCTAGAAGCACCCAGACCCTTCTAGAGTCCCCCAGGACCCTTCTAAAAGCCCCCCGACCCTTCTAGAGCCCCCCAGGACCCTTCTAAAAGCACCCAGACCGTTCTAGAGCCCCCCAGGACGCTTCTAAAAGTCCCCTGACCCTTCTAGATCCCACCAGGACCATTCTAAAAGCCAACAGACCCTTCTAGAGGCACCCAGGTACCCTCTTAAGGCGACCAGACAATTTTAGAGCACCCCAGGACACTTCTAAAAGACCCCAGACCCTTCTAGAGCCCGCCAGGACCCTTCTAAAAGCCCGCAGACACTTCTATACCGTCCCCGGATCCTTCTAAAAGCCCCCAGACCCTTCTAGAGAACCCCAGGACCCTATAAAAGCCCCCAGACCCTTCTAGAGCCACCCAAAGACCCTTCTGAAAGACCCCAGACCTTTCTAGAGCCCCCGAGGACCCTTCTAAAAACCCCCAGACCCATCTAGAGGCCCCCAGGGCCCCTCTTAAGCCCCCCCGTCAATCTAGAGCACTCCAGGACCCTTCTAAAAGCCCCCAGACCCTTCTAGAGCACCCCAGGACCATTCTAAAAGCCCCAAGACCCTTCTAGAGCCTCCCTGGACCCTTCTAAATGACCCCAGACCCTTCTAGAGGCCCCCAGGACACATCTGAAAGCCCCCAGAACCATCTAGAGCCCCCCAGGACCCTTCTAAAAACACCCAGACCCATCTAGAGCCCCCCAGGACCGTTCGAAAAGCCACCAGACCCTTCTAGAGCCTCCCCGGATCCTTCTAAAAGCACCCAGACCATTCTAGAGGCCCCCAGGACCCTTCTAAAAGCCCCCAGACCCTTCTAGAGCCCCACAGGACCCTTCTAAAAGACCCCAGACCCTTCTAGAAAACCCCAGGACCCTATAAAACCCCCAGAACCTTCTAGAGCCACCCAAGGACCCTTCTGAAAGACCCCAGACCCTTCTAGAGCCCCCGAGGACCCTTCTAAAAACCCCCAGACCCATCTAGAGGCCCCCAGGGCCCCTCTTAAGCCCCCCCGTCACTTCTAGAGCACCCCAGGACCCTTCTAAAAGCCCCCAGACCCTTCTAGAGGCCCCCAGGACCCTTCTAAAGCACCCAGAACCTTCTAGACCCTCCCCGGATCCTTCTAAATGCCCCAAGACCCTTCTAGAGCCACCCAGGACTCTTCTAAAAGCCCCCAGACCGTTCTAGAGGCCCCCAGGACACTTCTAAAAGCACCCAGACCCTTCTAGAGCCCCCCAGGACCCTTCTAAAAGCCCCCAGACCCTTCTAGAACCAACCAGGACCCTTCTAAAAGCCACCAGACCCTTCTAGAGGCACCCAGGGCCCCTCTTAAGGCACCCAGACAATTTTAGAGCACCCCAGGAACCTTTTAAAAGCCCCCAGACCTTTCTAGAGACCCCGAGGTGCTTTCTAAAAGCCCCCAGACCCTTCTAGAGCCACCCAGGACCCTTCTAAAAGCACCCAGACCCTTCTAGAGCCCCCCAGGACTCTTCTAAAAGCACCCAAACCCATCTAGAGGCCCCTAGGACCCCTCTTAAGGCCCCCCGTCACTTCTAGAGCACCCCAGGAGCCTTCTAAATGCCCCCAGGCCCATCTAGAGGCCCCCAGGGCCCATCTTAATGCACCCCGTCACTTCTAGATCACCCCAGGACCATTCTAAAAGCCCCCAGACCCATCTAGAGCCCCCCAGGACCGTTCGAAAAGCCCCCAGACACTTCTAGAGCCTCCCCGGATCCTTCTAAAAGCCCCCAGACCCTTCTAGAGGCCACCAGGACCCTTCTAAAAGCCACCAGACACTTCTAGAGCCTCCCAGGACCCTATAAAAGCCCCCAGACCCTTCTAGAGCCACCCAAGGACCCTTCTCAAAGACCCCAGACATTTCTAGAGCCCCCGAGGACCCTTCTAAATGCCCCCAGGCCCATCTACAGGCCACCAGGAACGTTCGAAAAGCCCCCAGACACTTCTAGAGCCTCCCCGGATCCTTCTAAAAGCACCCAGACCCTTCTAGAGGCCACCAGGACCCTTCTAAAAGACCCCAGACACTTCTAGAGCCCCCCAGGACCCATCTAAAAGCCCACAGACCCTTCTAGAGCCTCCCAGGACCCTTCTAAAAGCCTCCAGACCCTTCTAGAGATCCCCAGGACCCTCTAAAATCACCCAGACCCTTCTAGAGGCCCCAAGGGCCCCTCTAAAGATCCCCAGACCCTTCTAGAGGCCCCCAGGACCCTTCTAAAAGCACGCAGACCCTTCTAGAGGCCAATAGGACCCTTCTAAAAGCCCCCAGACCCTTCTAGAGGCACCTAGGACCCTTCTAAAAGCCCCCAGACCCTTCTAGAGGAACCCAGGACCCTTCTAAAAGCCCCCAGACCATTCTAGAGGCCCACAGGACCCTCTAAAAGGCCCCAGACCCTTCTAGAGTCCCCCCGGACCCTTCTAATAGCCCCCAGACCCTTCTAGATGCCCCCAGGTCAATTCTGAAAGACCCCAGACCCTTCTAGCGGCACCCAGGACACTTCTAAAACCCCCAGACCCTTCTAGAGCCCTCCAGAACCCTTCTAAAAGCCCCCAGACCCTTCTAGAGGCCCCAAGGGCCCCTCTAAAGGTCCCCAGACCCTTCTAGAGGCCCCCAGGACCCTTCTAAAAGCACGCAGACCCTTCTAGAGGCCCCCAGGACCCTTCTAAAAGCCCCCAGACCCTTCTAGAGGCACCTAGGACCCTTCTAAAAGCCCCCAGACCCTTCTAGAGCCACCCAGGACCCTTCTAAAAGCCCCCAGACCCATCTAGAGCCCCCCAGGACCCTCTAAAAGGCCCCAGACTCTTCTAGAGCCCCCCAGTACCCTTCTAGAAGCACGCAGACACTTCTAGAGGCCCCCAGGACCCTTCTAAAAGCACGGAGACCCTTCTAGAGGCCCCTAGGACCCTTCTAAAAGCCCCCAGACCATTCTAGAGGCACCTAGGACCCTTCTAAAAGCCCCCAGACCCTTCTAGAGCCACCCAGGACCCTTCTAAAAGCCCCCAGACCCTTCTAGAGGCCCGGCAGGACCCTCTAAAGGTCCCCAGACCCTTCTAGAGGCACCCAGGACCCTTCTAAAAGCACGCAGACCCTTCTAGAGGCCCCTAGGACCATTCTAAAAGCACGCAGACCCTTCTAGAGGCCCCTAGGACCCTTCTAAAAGCCCCCAGACCCTTCTAGAGGCACCTAGGACCCTTCTAAAAGCCCCCAGACCCTTCTAGAGCCACCCAGGACCCTTCTAAAAGCCCCCAGACCATTCTAGAGGCCCACAGGACACTCTAAAAGGCCCCAGACCCTTCTAGAGCCCCCCAGGACCCATCTAATAGCACCCAGACCCTTCTAGAGACCCCCCGGACCCTTCTAATAGCACCCAGACCCTTCTAGAGGGCCCCAGGACACTTCTGAAAGCCCCCAGACCCTTCTAGCGGCACCCAGGACACTTCTAAGACCCCCAGACCCTTCTAGAGCCCCCCAGAACCCTTCTAAAAGCCCCCAGACCCTTCTAGAGGCCCCAAGGGCCCCTCTAAATATCCCCAGACCCTTCTAGAGGCCCCCAGGACCATTCTAAAAGCCCCCAGACCCTTCTAGAGGCCCCTAGGACACTTCTAAAAGCCCCCAGACCCTTCTAGAGGCACCCAGGACCCTTCTAAAAGCACCCAGACCCTTCTAGAGCCCCCCAGAACCCTTCTAAAAGCCCCCAGACCCCTCTAGAGCCCCCTAGGATTCTTCTAAAAGCCCCCAGACCCCTCTAGAGCCCCCTAGGATTCTTCTAAAAGCCCCCAGACCCTTCTAGACAGTCCCCGGATCATTCTAGAAGCACCCAGACCCTTCTAGAGTCCCCCAGGACCCTTCTAAAAGCCCCCCGACCCTTCTAGAGCCCCCCAGGACCCTTCTAAAAGCACCCAGACCGTTCTAGAGCCCCCCAGGACGCTTCTAAAAGTCCCCTGACCCTTCTAGATCCCACCAGGACCATTCTAAAAGCCAACAGACCCTTCTAGAGACACCCAGGTACCCTCTTAAGGCGACCAGACAATTTTAGAGCACCCCAGGACACTTCTAAAAGACCCCAGACCCTTCTAGAGCCCGCCAGGACCCTTCTAAAAGCCCGCAGACACTTCTATACCGTCCCCGGATCCTTCTAAAAGCCCCCAGACCCTTCTAGAGAACCCCAGGACCCTATAAAAGCCCCCAGACCCTTCTAGAGCCACCCAAAGACCCTTCTGAAAGACCCCAGACCTTTCTAGAGCCCCCGAGGACCCTTCAAAAACCCCCAGACCCATCTAGAGGCCCCCAGGGCCCCTCTTAAGCCCCCCCGTCACTTCTAGAGCACTCCAGGACCCTTCTAAAAGCCCCCAGACCCTTCTAGAGCACCCCAGGACCATTCTAAAAGCCCCAAGACCCTTCTAGAGCCTCCCTGGACCCTTCTAAATGACCCCAGACGCTTCTAGAGGCCCCCAGGACACATCTGAAAGCCCCCAGAACCATCTAGAGCCCCCCAGGACCCTTCTAAAAACACCCAGACCCATCTAGAGCCCCCCAGGACCGTTCGAAAAGCCACCAGACCCTTCTAGAGCCTCCCCGGATCCTTCTAAAAGCACCCAGACGATTCTAGAGGCCCCCAGGACCCTTCTAAAAGCCCCCAGACCCTTCTAGAGCCCCACAGGACCCTTCTAAAAGACCCCAGACCCTTCTAGAAAACCCCAGGACCCTATAAAACCCCCAGAACCTTCTAGAGCCACCCAAGGACCCTTCTGAAAGACCCCAGACCCTTCTAGAGCCCCCGAGGACCCTTCTAAAAACCCCCAGACCCATCTAGACGCCCCCAGGGCCCCTCTTAAGCCCCCCCGTCACTTCTAGAGCACCCCAGGACCCTTCTAAAAGACCCCAGACCCTTCTAGAGCACCCCAGGACCATTCTAAAAGCACCAAGACCCTTCTAGAGCCTCCCTGGACCCTTCTAAATGACCCCAGACCCTTCTAGAGGCCCCCAGGACACATCTGAAAGGCCCCAGAACCTTCTAGAGCCCCCCAGGACCCTTCTAAAAACACCCAGACCCATCTAGAGCCCCCCAGGACCGTTCGAAAAGCCCCCAGACCCTTCTAGAGCCTCCCCGGATCCTTCTAAAAGCACCCAGACCCTTCTAGAGGCCCCCAGGACCCTTCTAAAAGACCCCAGACCCTTCTAGAGCCTCCCAGGACCCTTCTAAAAGCCACCAGACCCTTCTAGAGGCCCCCAGGACCCTTCTAAAAGCCCCCAGACCTTCTAGACGCCCCCAGGACCTTTCTAAAATTCCCCAGACCCTTCTAGAGCCCCCCCGGACCCTTCTAAAAGCCTCCAGACCCTTCTAGAGGCACCCAGGACCCTTCTAGAAGACCCCAGACCCTTCTAGAGCCTCCCAGGACCCTTCTAATAGCCCCCAGACCCTTCTAGAGGCCCCCAGGACACTTCTGAAAGCCCCAGACCCTTCTAGAGGAACCCAGGACCCTTCTAAAAGCCCCCAGACCGTTCTAGAGCCCCCCAGAACCCTTCTAAAAGCCCCCAGACCCTTCTAGAGCCCCCTAGGATCCTTCTAAAAGCCCCCAGACCCTTCTAGACATTCCCCGGATCATTCTAGAAGCACCCAGACCCTTCTAGAGACCCCCGGGACCCTTCTAAAAGCCTCCCGACCCTTCTAGAGCCGCCCAGGACCCTTCTAAAAGCCTTCAGACCCATCTAGAGGCCCCCAGGACCCTTCTAAAAGCCCGCAGACCCTTCTAGAGCCCCCCAGGACCCATCTAAAAGCCCCCAGACCATTCTAGAGCCCACCAGGTCCATTCTAAAGCACCCAGACCCTTCTAGACCCTCCCCGGATCCTTCTAAAAGCCCCCAGACCTTTCTAGACCCTCCCAGAACCCTTCTAAATGCCCCCAGACCGTTCTAGAGGCCCCCAGGACCCTTCTAAAAGCCCGCAGACACTTCTAGAGCCCCCCAGGACCCTTCTAAAAGCCCCCAGACCCTTCTAGAGCACCCCAGGACCCTTCTAAAAGCCACCAGACCCTTCTAGAGGCACCCAGGGACACTCTTAAGGCCCCCAGACAATTTTATAACACCCCAGGACCCTTCTAAAAGCCCCCAGACCCTTCTAGAGCCCCCCAGGACCCTTCTAAAAGCCCGCAGACAGTTCTAGAGCCTCCCAGGATCCTTCTAAAAGCCCCCAGACCCTTCTAGAGCCTCCCAGGACCATTCTAAAAGCCACCAGACCCTTCTAGAGCTCCCCAGGACCCTTCAAAAATCCCCCAGACCCTTCTAGAGGCTCCAAGGACCCTCTAAAAGTCCCCAGACTCATCTAGAGGCCCCCCGGACCCTTCTAAAAGACCCCAGACCCTTCTAGAGCCCCCCCGGACCCTTCTAAAAGACCCCAGACCCTTCTAGAGCCCCCCAGGACCCTTCTAAAAGTCTCTAGACCCCTCTAGAGATCCTTAGGATCCTTCTAATAGCCCCCAGACCCTTCTAGAGGCCCCCAGGACATTTCTGAAAGCCCCCAGACCCTTCTAGAGGCACCCAGGACCCTTCTAAAAGCCCCCAGACCCTTCTAGACCCCCCAGAACCCTTCTAAAAGCCCCCAGACCCTTCTAGAGCCCCCCAGGACCAATCTAAAAGCCCCCAGACCCTTCTAGAGGCCCCCAGGACCCTTCTAAAGCACCCAGACCCTTCTAGACCCTCATCGGATCCTTCTAAAAGCACCCAGACCTTTCTAGACCCTCCCAGAACCCTTCTAAAAGCACCCAGACCCTTCTAGAGGCCCCCCGGGACCCTTCTAAAAGCCCCCAGACCCTTCTAGAGCCCCCCAGGACCCTTTTAAAAGCCCCCAGACCCTTCTAGATCTCACCAGGACCATTCTAAAAGCCACCAGACCCTTCTAGAGGCAACAAGGGCCCCACTTAAGGCCCCCAGGCAATTTTAGAGCACCCCAGGACCCTTCTAAAAGCCCCCAGACCCTTCTAGAGCCCCCCAGGACCCTTCTAAATGCCCCCAGACACTTCTATACCCTCCCCGGATCCTTCTAAATGCCCCCAGACCCTTCTAGAGAACCCCAGGACCCTATAAAAGCCCCCAGACCCTTCGAGAGCCACCCAAGGACCCTTCTCAAAGACCCCAGACCTTTTTAGAGCCCCCGAGGATCCTTCTAAATGCCCCCAGGCCCATTTAGAGGCCCCCAGGGCCCATCTTAAGGCACCCCGTCACTTCTAGATCACCCCAAGACCATTCTAAAAGCCCCCAGACCCATCTAGAGCCCCCCAGGACCGTTCGAAAAGCCCCCAGACATTTCTAGAGCCTCCCCATATCCTTCTAAAAGCCCCCAGACCCTTCTAGAGGCCACCAGGACCCTTCTAAAAGCAACCAGACACTTCTGGAGCCTCCCAGGACCCATCTAAAAGCCCACAGACCCTTCTAGAGCCTCCCAGGACCCTTCTAAAAGGAACCAGACCCTTCTAGAGATCCCCAGGACCCTCTAAAATCCCCCAGACCCTTCTAGAGGCCCCAAGGGCCCCTCTAAAGGTCCCCAGACCCTTCTAAAAGCACGCAGACCCTTCTAGAGGCCCCTAGGACCCTTCTAAAAGCCCCCAGACCCTTCTAGAGGCACCTAGGACCCTTCTAAAAGCCCCCAGACCCTTCTAGAGCCACCCAGGACCCTTCTAAAAGCCCCCAGACCCTTCTAGAGGCCCCCAGGACCCTCTAAAAGGCCCCAGACCCTTCTAGAGCCCCCCAGGACCCATCTAATAGCACCCAGACCCTTCTAGAGACCCCCCGGACCCTTCTAATAACCCCCAGACCCTTCTAGAGGCCCCCAGGACACTTCTGAAAGCCCCCAGACCCTTCTAGCGGCACCCAGGACCCTTCTAAAAGCCCCCAGACCCTTCTAGAGGCACCCAGGACGCTTCTAAAAGCCCCCAGACCCTTCTAGACCCTCATCGGATCCTTCTAAAAGCACCCAGACCCTTCTAGAGCCCCCCAGGACCCTCTAAAAGGCCCCAGACCCTTCTAGAGCCCCCCAGGACCCATCTAATAGCACCCAGACCCTTCTAGAGCCCCCCCGGACCCTTCTAATAACCCCCAGACCCTTCTAGAGGCCCCCAGGACACATCTAAAACCCCCAGACCCTTCTAGAGCCCCCCAGAACCCTTCTAAAAGCCCCCAGACCCTTCTAGAGGCCCCAAGGGCCCCTCTAAAGGTCCCCAGACGCTTCTAGAGGCCCCCAGGACCCTTCTAAAATCACGCAGACCCTTCTAGAGGCCCCTAGGACCCTTCTAAAAGCCCCCAGACCCTTCTAGAGGCACCCAGGACGCTTCTAAAAGCCCCCAGACCCTTCTAGATCCCACCAGGACCATTCTAAAAGCCAACAGACCCTTCTAGAGGCACCCAGGTACCCTCTTAAGGCCACCAGACAATTTTAGAGCACCCCAGGACCCTTCTAAAAGCCCCCAGACCCTTCTAGAGCCCCCCCAGGACCCTTCTAAAAGCCCCCAGACACTTCTATACCCTCCCCGGATCCTTCTAAATGCCCCCAGACCCTTCTAGAGAACCCCAGGACCCTATAAAAGCCCCCAGACCCTTCGAGAGCCACCCAAGGACCCTTCTCAAAGACCCCAGACATTTCTAGAGCCCCCGAGGACCCTTCTAAATGCCCCCAGGCCCATCTAGAGGCCCCCAGGCCCATCTAGAGGCCCCCAGGGCCCATCTTAAGGCACCCCGTCACTTCTAGATCACCCCAAGACCATTCTAAAAGCCCCCAGACCCATCTAGAGCCCCCCAGGACCGTTCGAAAAGCCCCCAGACATTTCTAGAGCCTCCCCGGATCCTTCTAAAAGCCCCCAGACCCTTCTAGAGGCCACCAGGACCCTTCTAAAAGCAACCAGACACTTCTGGAGCCTCCCAGGACCGATCTAAAAGCCCACAGACCCTTCTAGAGCCTCCCAGGACCCTTCTAAAAGCCACCAGACCCTTCTAGAGATCCCCAGGACCCTCTAAAATCCCCCAGACCCTTCTAGAGGCCCCAAGGGCCCCTCTAAAGGTCCCCAGACCCTTCTAGAGGCCCCTAGGACCCTTCTAAAAGCCCCCAGACCCTTCTAGAGGCACCTAGGACGCTTCTAAAAGCCCCCAGACCCTTCTAGAGCCACCCAGGACCCTTCTAAAAGCCCCCAGACCCTTCTAGAGCCCCCCAGGACCCTCTAAAAGGCCCCAGACCCTTCTAGAGCCCCCCAGGACCCATCTAATAGCACCCAGACCCTTCTAGAGACCCCCCGGACCCTTCTAATAACCCCCAGACCCTTCTAGAGGCCCCCAGGACACTTCTGAAAGCCCCCAGACCCTTCTAGCGGCACCCAGGACACATCTAAAACCCCCAGACCCTTCTAGAGCCCCCCAGAACCCTTCTAAAAGCCCCCAGACCCTTCTAGAGGCCCCAAGGGCCCCTCTAAAGGTCCCCAGACGCTTCTAGAGGCCCCCAAGACCCTTCTAAAATCACGCAGACCCTTCTAGAGGCCCCTAGGACCCTTCTAAAAGCCCCCAGACCCTTCTAGAGGCACCCAGGACGCTTCTAAAAGCCCCCAGACCCTTCTAGATCCCACCAGGACCATTCTAAAAGCCAACAGACCCTTCTAGAGGCACCCAGGTACCCTCTTAAGGCCACCAGACAATTTTAGAGCACCCCAGGACACTTCTAAAAGACCCCAGACCCTTCTAGAGCCCACCAGGACCCTTCTAAAAGCCCGCAGACACTTCTATACCGTCCCCGGATCCTTCTAAAAGCCCCCAGACCCTTCTAGAGAAACCCAGGACAATATAAAAGCCCCCAGACCCTTCTAGAGCCACCCAAAGACCCTTCTGAAAGACCCCAGACCCTTCTAGAAAACCCCAGGACCCTATAAAAGCCCCCAGACCCTTCTAGAGCCACCCAAGGACCCTTCTGAAAGACCCCAGACCCTTCTAGAGCCCCCGAGGACCCTTCTAAAAACCCCCAGACCCATCTAGAGGCCCCCAGGGCCCCTCTTAAGCCCCCCCGTCACTTCTAGAGCACCCCAGGACCCTTCTAAAAGCCCCCAGACCCTTCTAGAGCACCCCAGGACCATTCTAAAAGCACCAAGACCCTTCTAGAGCCTCCCTGGACCCTTCTAAATGACCCCAGACCCTTCTAGAGGCCCCCAGGACACATCTGAAAGCCCCCAGAACCTTCTAGAGCCCCCCAGGACCCTTCTAAAAACACCCAGACCCATCTAGAGCCCCCCAGGACCGTTCGAAAAGCCCCCAGACCCTTCTAGAGCCTCCACGGATCCTTCTAAAAGACCCCAGACCCTTCTAGAGGCACCTAGGACCCTTCTAAAAGCCACCAGACCCTTCTAGAGCCCCACAGGACCCTTCTAAAAGCCCCCAGACCCTTCTAGAGCCTCCCAGGACCCTTCTAAAAGCCACCAGACCCTTCTAGAGGCCCCCAGGACCCTTCTAAAAGCACCCAGACCTTCTAGAGGCCCCCAGGACCTTTCTAAAATTCCCCAGACCCTTCTAGAGCCCCCCCGGACCCTTCTAAAAGACCACCGACCCTTCTAGAGCCCCCCAGGACCCTTCTAAATATATCTAGACCCTTCTAGAGCCACCACAGACCCTTCTAAAAGCCTCCAGACCCTTCTAGAGGCAACCAGGACCCTTCTAGAAGACCCCAGACCCTTCTAGAGCCTCCCAGGACCCTTCTAATAGCCCCCAGACCCTTCTAGAGGCCCCCAGGACACTTCTGAAAGCCCCCAGACCCTTCTAGAGGAACCCAGGACCCTTCTAAAATCCCCCAGACATTTCTAGAGGCCCCCAGAACCCTTCTAAAAGTCCCCAGACCCTTGTAGAGCCCCCTAGGATCCTTCTAAAAGCCCCCAGACCCTTCTAGACAGTCCCCGGATCATTCTAGAAGCACCCAGACCCTTCTAGAGACCCCCGGGACCCTTCTAAAAGCCTCCCGACCCTTCTAGAGCCCCCCAGGACCCTTCTAAAAGACTTCAGACCCATCTAGAGGCCCCCAGGACCCTTCTAAAAGCCCGCAGACCCTTCTAGAGCACCCCAGAACCCATCTAAAAGCCCCCAGACCCTTCTAGAGCCCACCAGGACCATTCTAAAGCACCCAGACCCTTCTAGACCCTCCCCGGATCCTTCTAAAAGCCCCCAGACCTTTCTAGACCCTCCCAGAACCCTTCTAAATGCCCCCAGACCGTTCTAGAGGCCCGCAGGACCCTTCTAAAAGACACCATACCCTTCTAGAGGCACCCAGGGCCCCTCTTAAGGCCCCCAGACAATTTTAGAGCACCCCAGGACCCTTCTAAAAGCCCGCAGACAGTTCTAGAGCCTCCCAGGATCCTTCTAAAAGCCCCCAGACCCTTCTAGAGCCTCCCAGGACCATTCTAAAAGCCACCAGACCCTTCTAGAGCTCCCCAGGACCCTTCAAATATCCCCCAGACCCTTCTAGAGGCTCCAAGGGCCCCTCTAAAGGTCCCCAGACTCTTCTAGAGGCCCCCCGGACCCTTCTAAAAGACCCCAGACCCTTCTAGAGCCCCCCCGGACCCTTCTAAAAGACCCCAGACCCTTCTAGAGCCCCCCAGGACCCTTCTAAAAGTCTCTAGACCCTTCTAGAGATCCCTAGGATCCTTCTAATAGCCCCCAGACCCTTCTAGAGGCCCCCAGGACAATTCTGAAAGCCCCCAGACCCTTCTAGAGGCACCCAGGACCTTTCTAAAAGCCCCCAGACCCTTCTAGAGCCCCCCAGAACCCTTCTAAAAGCCCCCAGACCCTTCTAGAGCCCCCCAGGACCAATCTAAAAGCCCCCAGACCCTTCTAGAGGCCCCCAGGACCCTTCTAAAGCACCCAGACCCTTCTAGACCCTCCCCGGATCCTTCTAAAAGCCCCCAGACCTTTCTAGACCCTCCCAGAACCCTTCTAAAAGCACCCAGACCGTTCTAGAGGCCCCCCGGGACCCTTCTAAAAGCCCCCAGACCCTTCTAGAGCCCCCCAGGACCCTTTTAAAAGCCCCCAGACCCTTCTAGATCTCACCAGGACCCTTCTAAAAGCCACCAGACTTTTCTAGAGGCAACAAGGGCCCCACTTAAGGCCCCCAGGCAATTTTAGAGCACCCCAACCCTTCTAAAAGCCCCCAGACCCTTCTAGAGCCCCCCAGGACCCTTCTAAAAGCCCCCAGACACTTCTATACCCTCCCCGAATCCTTCTAAATGCCCCCAGACCCTTCTAGAGAACCCCAGGACCCTATAAAAGCCCCCAGACCCTTCTAGAGCCACCCAAGGACCCTTCTCAAAGACCCCAGACCTTTCTAGAGCCCCCGAGGACCCTTCTAAATGCCCCCAGGCCCATCTAGAGGCCCCCAGGGCCCATCTTAAGGCACCTCGTCAATTCTAGATCACCCCAAGACCATTCTAAAAGCCCCCAGACCCATCTAGAGCCCCCCAGGACCGTTCGAAAAGCCCCCAGACACTTCTGGAGCCTCCCAGGACCCATCTAAAAGCCCACAGACCCTTCTAGAGCCTCCCAGGACCCTTCTAAAAGCCACCAGACCCTTCTAGAGATCCCCAGGACCCTCTAAAATCCCCCAGACCCTTCTAGAGGCCCCAAGGGCCCCTCTAAAGGTCCCCAGACCCTTCTAGAGGCCCCCAGGACCCTTCTAAAAGCACGCAGACCCTTCTAGAGGCCCCTAGGACCCTTCTAAAAGCCCCCAGACCCTTCTAGAGGCACCTAGGACCCTTCTAAAAGCCCCCAGACCCTTCTAGAGCCACCCAGGACCATTCTAAAAGCCCCCAGACCCTTCTAGAGGCCCCCAGGACCCTCTAAAAGGCCCCAGACCCTTCTAGAGCCCCCCAGGACCCATCTAATAGCACCCAGACCCTTCTAGAGACCCCCCGGACCCTTCTAAGAGCCCCCAGACCCTTCTAGAGGCCCCCAGGACACTTCTGAAAGCCCCCAGACCCTTCTAGCGGCACCCAGGACACTTCTAAAACCCCCAGACCCTTCTAGAGCCCCACAGAACCCTTCTAAAAGCCCCCAGACCCTTCTAGAGGCCCCAAGGGCCCCTCTAAAGGTCCCCAGACCCTTCTAGAGGCCCCCAGGACCCTTCTAAAATCACGCAGACCCTTCTAGAGACCCCTAGGACCCTTCTAAAAGCCCCCATACCCTTCTAGAGGCACCCAGGACCCTTCTAAAAGCCCCCAGACCCTTCTAGACCCCCCAGAACCCTTCTAAAAGCCCCCAGACCCCTCTAGAGCCCCCTAGGATTCTTCTAAAAGCCCCCAGACCCCTCTAGAGCCCCCTAGGATTCTTCTAAAAGCCCCCAGACCCTTCTAGACAGTCCCCGGATCATTCTAGAAGCACCCAGACCCTTCTAGAGTCCCCCAGGACCCTTCTAAAAGCCCCCCGACCCTTCTAGAGCCCCCCAGGACCCTTCTAAAAGCACCCAGACCGTTCTAGAGCCCCCCAGGACCATTCTAAAAGCCAACAGACCCTTCTAGAGGCACCCAGGTACCCTCTTAAGGCCACCAGACAATTTTAGAGCACCCCAGGACACTTCTAAAAGACCCCAGACCCTTCTAGAGCACACCAGGACCCTTCTAAAAGCCCGCAGACACTTCTATACCGTCCCCGGATCCTTCTAAAGCCCCCAGACCCTTCTAGAGAACCCCAGGACCCTATAAAAGCCACCAGACCCTTCTAGAGCCACCCAAAGACCCTTCTGAAAGACCCCAGACCCTTCTAGAGCCCCCGAGGACCCTTCTAAAAACCCCCAGACCCATCTAGAGGCACCCAGGGCCCCTCTTACGCCACCCCGTCACTTCTAGAGCACCCCAGGACCCTTCTAAAAGCCCCCAGTCCCTTCTAGAGCACCCCAGGACCATTCTAAAAGCCCCAAGACCCTTCTAGAGCCTCCCTGGACCCTTCTAAATGACCCCAGACCCTTCTAGAGGCCCCCGGACACATCTGAAAGCCCCCAGAACCATCTAGAGCCCCCCAGGACCCTTCTAAAAACACCCAGACCCATCTAGAGCCCCCCAGGACCGTTCGAAAAGCCCCCAGACCCTTCTAGAGCCTCCCCGGATCCTTCTAAAAGCACCCAGACCCTTCTAGAGGCCCCCAGGACCCTTCTAAAAGCCACCAGACCCTTCTAGAGCCCCCCAGGACTTTTCTAAAAGACCCCAGACCCTTCTAGAGCCCCCCAGGACCCTTCTAAAAGCCACCAGACCCTTCTAGAGGCCCCCAGGACCCTTCTAAAAGCCCCCAGACCTTCTAGAGGCCCCCAGGACCTTTCTAAAATTCCCCAGACCCTTCTAGAGCCCCCCCGGACCCTTCTAAAAGACCACCGACCCTTCTAGAGCCCCCCAGGACCCTTCTAAATGTCTCTAGACCCTTCTAGAGCCACCCCGGACCCTTCTAAAAGCCTCCAGACCCTTCTAGAGGCACCCAGGACCCTTCTAGAACACCCCAAACCATTCTAGAGCCTCCCAGGACCCTTCTAATAGCCCCCAGACCCTTCTAGAGGCCCCCAGGACACTTCTGAAAGCCCCCAGACCCTTCTAGAGGAACCCAGGACCCTTCTAAAAGCCCCCAGACCGTTCTAGAGCTCCCCAGGACCCTTCAAAAATCCCCCAGACCCTTCTAGAGGCTCCAAGGGCCCCTCTAAAGGTCCCCAGACTCTTCTAGAGGCCCCCCGAACCCTTCTAAAAGCACCCAGACCCTTCTAGAGCCCCCCCGGACCCTTCTAAAAGCCCCCAGACCCTTCTAGAGCCCCCCAGGACCCTTCTAAAAGCCCCCAGACCCTTCTAGATCTCACCAGGACCCTTCTAAAAGCCACCAGACCCTTCTAGAGATCCCCAGGACCCTCTAAAATCCCCCAGACCCTTCTAGAGGCCCCAAGGTCCCCTCTAAAGGTCCCCAGACCCTTCTAGAGGCCCCCAGAACCCTTCTAAAAGCACGCAGACCCTTCTAGAGGCCCCTAGGACCCTTCTAAAAGCCCCCAGACCCTTCTAGAGCACCCAAGGACCCTTCTAAAAGTCCCCAGGCCATTCTAGAGCCACCCTGGACCCTTCTAAAAGACTCCAGACCCTTCCAGAGCCCCCCAGGACCCTTCTAAAAACACCCAGACCCTTCTAAAGCCCCCCAGGACCGTTCGAAAAGCCCCCAGACACTTCTATACCCTCCCCGGATCCTTCTAAATGCCCCCAGACCCTTCTAGAGAACCCCAGGACCCTATAAAAGCCCCCAGACCCTTCGAGAGCCACCCAAGGACCCTTCTCAAAGACCCCAGACATTTCTAGAGCTCCCGAGGACCCTTCTAAATGCCCCCAGGCCCATCTAGAGGCCCCCAGGGCCCATCTTAAGGCACCCCGTCACTTCTAGATCACCCCAGGACCATTCTAAAAGCCCCCAGACCCATCTAGAGCCCCCCAGGACCGTTCGAAAAGCCCCCAAACACTTCTAGAGCCTCCCCGGACCCTTCTAAAAGCCCCCAGACCCTTCTAGAGGCCACCAGGACCCTTCTAAAAGCAACCAGACATTTCTGGAGCCTCCCAGGACCCATCTAAAAGCCCACAGACCCTTCTAGAGATCCCCAGGACCCTCTAAAATCCCCCAGACCCTTCTAGAGGCCCCAAGGGCCCCTCTAAAGGTCCCCAGACCCTTCTAGAGGCCCCCAGGACCCTTCTAAAAGCCCCCAGACCCTTCTAGAGGCCCCTAGGACCCTTCTAAAAGCCCCCAGACCCTTCTAGAGGCACCTAGGACCCTTCTAAAAGCCCCCATACCCTTCTAGAGCCACCCAGGACCCTTCTAAAAGCCCCCAGACCCTTCTAGAGCCCCCCAGGACCCATCGAATAGCACCCAGACCCTTCTAGAGACCCCCCGGACCCTTCTAATAGCCCCCAGACCCTTCTAGAGGCCCCCAGGACAATTCTGAAAGCCCCCAGACCCTTCTAGCGGCACCCAGGACACTTCTAAAACCCCCAGACCCTTCTAGAGCCCCCCAGAACCCTTCTAAAAGCCCCCAGACCCTTCTAGAGCCCCCCAGGACCCTTCTAAAAGTCTCCAGACCATTCTAGAGGCCCCCAGGACCATTCCAAAAGGCCCCAGACCTTTCTAGAGCCCTCCAGGACACTTCTAAATGCCTCCAGACCCTTCTAGAGCCTCCCAGGACCCTTCTAAAAGCACCCAGACCGTTCTAGACCCTCCCAGGACCCTTCTAAAAGCCCCCAGAACGTTCTAGATGCCCCCAGGACCCTTCTAAAAGACCCCAGACCCTTCTAGAGCCTCCCAGGACCCTTCAAAAGCACGCAGACCCTTCTAGAGGCCCCCAGGACCCTTCTAAAAGCCCCCAGACCCTTCTAGAGCCCCCAGGACCCTTCTAAAAGACCCCAGACCCTTCTAGAGCCTGTCAGGACCATTCTAAAAGCCACCAGACCCTTCTAGAGGCAAGCAGGGCCCCTCTTAAGGCCCCCAGACCCTTCTAGAGCCCCCCAGGACCCTTCTTAAAGCCCCCAGACCCTTCTAGACCCTCCCAGGACCCTTCTAAAAGCCCCCAGACCGTTCTAGAGGACCCCAGACCCTTCTAAAAGCCCCCAGACCCTTCTAGAGGCCCCCAGGACCCTTCTAAAAGCACCCAGACCCTTCTAGACCCTCCCAGGACCCTTCTAAAAGCACCCAGACCCTTCTAGACCCTCCCAGGACCCTTCTAAAAGCCTCCATACCCTTCTAGAGAACCCCAGGACCCTATAAAACCCTCAGACCATTCTTGAGACAACCAGGACCATTCCAAAAGCACCGAGACATATCTAGATGCCCCCAGGGCCGCTCTTAAGGTCCCCCGTCCCTTCTAGAGCACCCCTGGCCCCTTCTAAAAGCCCCCAGACCCTTCTAGAGCAACCCAGGCCCCTTCTAAAAACACCCAGACCCTTCTAAAGCCCCCCAGGACCGTTCTAAAAGCACCCAGACCCTTCTAGAGACTCCCAATACCCTTCTGAAAGCACCCAGAACCTTCTAGAGCCCCCCGGGACCGTCTAAAAGTACCCAGACCCTTCTAGAGCCTCCCAGGACCCTTCTAAAAGCCCCCAGACCCTTCTATAGCCACCCAGGACCATTCTAAAAGCCCCCAGACCCTTCTAGAGCCATCCAGGACCCTTCTAAAAGCACCCAGACCCTTCCAGAGCCTCCCAGGACCATTCTAAAAGCCCCCAGACCCTTCTAGAGCCCCCCAGGGCCCTTCTAAAAGCCCCCAGACCATTCTAGAGCCCCCCAAGACCCTTTTAAAAGCACCCAGACGCTTCTAGAGGCCCCCAGGACCGTTAAAAATGCCCTCAGATCCTTCTAGAGCCACCGAGGACCCTTCTCAAAGACCCCAGACCCTTCTAGAGCCCATCTGGAACATTCTGCAAGACAAGAGACCCTTCCAGAGCCCCCCATGACCCTTCTAAAAGCCTCCAGACGCTTCTAGAGCCACGCAGGATCCATCTAAAAGCCCCCAGACCCTTCAAGATGCCCCCAGGACCTTTATAAAAACACCCAGACCATTCTAGAGTCTAACAGGGCCCTTCTAAAAGCCCCCACACCCTTCTAGAGGCACCCAGGACCCTTCTAAAAGCCCCCACACCCTTCTAGAGGCCCCCAGGACCCTTCTAAAAGCCCCCAGACCCGTCTATAGCCTCCCAGGACCATTCTAAAAGCCCCCAGACCTTTCTAGAGGCCCTCAGGGCCCCTCTAAAGGTCCCCAGGCCTTCTAGAGCCCCCCAGGACCCTCCTAAAGGTCCCCAGACCCTTCTTGAGCAACCCAGGACCCTTCTAAAAGCCTCCAAACCCTACTACAGCCCCCCAGGACCCTTCTAAAAGCCCCCAGACCATTCTAGAGCTCCCCAGGACCCTTCTAAAAGCCCCCAGACCCTTCTAGAGCCCCACAGGACCCTTCTAAAAGCCCACAGACCCTTCTAGAGCCCCCCAGAATATTTCTAAAACCCTACAGAACCTTCTAGATCACACCGCGAACCTTCTAAAAGCCCCCAGACCCATCTAGAGTCACCCAGTACACATCTAAAAACACCCAGACCCTTCTAGAGCCCCCCAGGACCCTTCTAAAAGCCCCCAAACCCTTCTAGAGCACCCCAGGACACTTTTAAAAGACCCCAGATATTTCTAGAGCCTCCCCGGATCTTTCTAAAAGCACCCAGAGCCTTCTAGAGCCCGCCAGGACGCTTTTAAAAGCCCCCAGACACTTCTAGAAGCACCCAGGACCCTTCTAAAAGCACCTAGACCCTTCTAGAATACACCAGGACCTTCTAAAAGCCCCCAGACCTTTCTAGAGCCACCCAGGACCCTTCGAAAAGCCCCCAGACCCTTCTAGAGCCTCCCAGGACCCTTCTAAAAGCACCCTGACCCTTCTAGAGCCCCCCAGGACACTTTTAAAAGACCCCAGATATTTCTAGAGCCCCCCAGGACCATTCTAAAAGCACCCAGACCCTTCCAGAGCCTCCCAGAACCCTTCCAAAAGCACCCTGACCCTTCTAGAGCCCCCCAGGACCATTCTAAAAGACATCAGACACTTCTAGAGCCCCCCAGGACCATTCTAAAAGCCCCCTGACCCTTCTAGAGGCCACTAGGACCCTTCTAAAAGCCCCTAGACACTTCTAGAGGCCCCCAGGACAATTCTAAAAGCGCCCAGACCCTTCTAGAGCCCCCCAGGACCCTTCTAAAAGCCCCCAGATATTTCTAGAGCCCCCAGGGACCCTTCTAATAGCCCCCTGACACTTCTAGATCCTCCCCGGATATTTCTAAAAGCCCCCAGAACCTTCTAGAACCCGCCAGGACCCTTCTAAAAGCCCCCAGACCCCTCTAGAAGCACCCAGGACCCTTCTAAAAGCTCCGAGACCTTTCTAGAGCCTCCCAGGACCCTTCTAAAAGCCCCCAGACCCTTCTAGAGGACCCCAGCACCCTTCACAAAGCCCCCAGATCCTTCTAGAGACCCCCAGGACCATTCTAAAAGCCCACAGACCATTTTAGAGGCCCCCAGGGCCCCTCTTAAGGCCCCCAGACCCTTCTAGAGCACCCCAGGACCCTTCTAAAAGTCCCCAGACACATCTAGAGCCCACCAGGACACTTCTAAAAGCGTCCAGACCCTTCCAGAGGCCCCCAGGACGCTTCTAAATGCACCCAGACCATTCTAGAGCCCACAAGGACCATTCTAAAAGATTCCAGACCCTTCTAGAGCCTCCCAGGACCATTCTAAAAGCCAACAGACCCTTCTAGAGCCCCCCAGGACCCTTCTAAAAGCACCCAGACCCTTCTAGAGCCCCCCAGGGCCCTTCTAATAGCTCCCAGACCATACTAGAGCCCCCCAGGAGCATTCTAATAGCCCCCAGACCATTCTAGAGGCCCCCAGGACTCTTCTGAAAGCCTAGAAGTGTCTGGGTGCTTTTAGAACGGTCCTGGGGGGCTCTAGAAGGGTCTGGGGGATTTTAGAAGGGTCCTTGGGGGCTCTATAATAGTCTGGGGGCTTTTAGAAGGGTTCTAGGGTGCTCTAGAAGGGTGTGAGGGCTTTTAGAAGGGTCCTGGGGGCATCTAGAAGGGTCTGAGGGATTTTAGAATCGTCCTGGGAGGCTCTAGAAGTGTCTGGGTGCTTTTAGAAGGATCCGGGGAGGGTCTAGAAGGGTCTGGGCCTTTTAAAAGGGTCCTGGATGTCTCTAGAAGGGTCTGGGTGCTTTTAGAAGGGTCCTTGTGGCCTCTAGAAGGGTCTGGGTTCTTTTAGAAGGGTCCTGGGGGGCTCTAGAAGGGTCTGGGGGGCTCTAGAAGGGTCTGGGGGCTTTTAGAAGGGTCCTGTGGGCCTCTAGAAGGGTCTGGGGGCTTTTAGACGGGTCCTGGGAGGCTCCAGATGGGTCTGGGTGCTTTTAGAACGATGCAGGGTTGGACTAGAAGGGTCTGGGTGCTTTTAGAAGGGTCCTGGGGTGCTCTAGAAAGGTCTGGCGGCTTTGAGAATGGTCCTGGGGGCCTCTATAAGGGTCTGTGGGCTTTTTGAAGGATATGGGGTGGCTCTAGAAGGGTCTGGGGGATTTTTGAAGGGTCCTGGGGGGCTCTAGAAGTGTCTGGGGGCTTATAGAAGAGTATTGGGGGGCTCTAGAAGGGTTTGGGGGCTTTTAGAAGGGTCCTGGGGGCATCTAGATGGCTCTGGGGGCATTAGAAGGGTCCTGGGGGCCTCTATAAGGGTCTGAGTGATTTTAGAAGGGTCCTAGGAGGGTCTAGAAGGGTCTGGGTGCTTTTAGAAGGATCCGTGGAGGGTGTAGAAGGGTCTGTTGGATTTTAGAAGGGTCCTGGGGAGCTCTAGAAGGGTCTGGGGGCTTTTAGAAGGGTCCTGGGGGGCTCTAGAAGGGTCTGGAGGCTTTTAGAAGGGTCCTGGGGAGCTCTAGAATGGTCTGGGAGCTTTCAGAAGGGTCCTAGAGGGCTCTAGAAGGGTCTGGGGGCTTTTAGAAGGGTCCTGGGGAGCTCTAGAATGGTCTGGGGGCATATAGAAGAGACCTGGGGGGCTCTAGAATGGTCTGGGGTCTTTTAGATGGGTCCTGGGTTGCTCTAGAAAGGTCTGGGGACTTTTAGAAGGGTCCTGGGGTCCTCTAGAAGTGTCTGGAGTCTTTTAGAAGTGTCCTGGGAGGCTCTAGAATGGTCTGGGTACTTTTAGAAGGGTATTGGGGGGCTCTAGAAGGTTCTGGGTGCTTTTAGAACGGTCCTGGGTGACTCTAGAAGGGTCTGGGTGTTTTTAGAAGGGTCCTGGGGGGCTCTGGAAGGGTCTGGGGGCTTTTAGAAGGGTCCAGGGTGGCTCTAGAAGGGTCTGGGGGCTTTTAGAAGGGTCCTGGGGTGTTCTAGAAGGGACTGGGGGCCTTAAGAGGGGCCCTGGGGGCCTCTAGATGTGTCAAGGTGCTTTTGGAAGGGTCCTGGTTGCCTCAAGAAGGGTCTGAGAGTTTTATAGGGTCCTGGGGTTCTCTAGAAGGGTATGGAGGCTTTTAGAAGAATCCGGGGATGGTCTAGAAGTGTCTGTGGGCTTTTAGAAGGGTCCTGGGGGGCTCTAGAAGGGTCTGGGTGCTTTTAGAAGGGTCCTGGGGGCCTCTAGAACGGTCTGGGGGCTTTTAGAAGGGTCCTGGGAGGGTCTAGAATGGTCTGGGGGCTTTTAGAAGGGTTCTGGGGGGCTCTAGAAGGGTCTGGGGGCCTTAAGAGGGGCCCTGGTTGCCTCTAGAAGAGTCTGGTGGCTTTTAGAAGGGTCCTAAAAGGCTCTAGAAGGGTCTGGGGGCTTCTAGAAGGGTCCTGGGGGGCTCTAGAAGGGTCTCGGGGCTTTTAGAAGGGTCCTGGGGGCCTCTAGAGCGGTCTGGGGGCATTTAGAAGGGTCCTGGGAGGGTCTAGAAGGGTCTGGGGGCTTTTAGAAGGGTCCTGGGGTGCTCTAGAATGGTCTGGGGGACTTAAGAGGGGACCTGGGTGCCTCTAGACGGGTCTGGTGGCTTTTAGAAGGGTCCTGGGAGGCTCTAGAAGGGTCTGGGGGCTTTTAGAAGGGTCCTGGGGGGCTCTAGATGGGTCTGGGGGCTTTTAGAAGGGTCCTGGGGGCCTCTAGAACGGTCTGGGGGCTTTTAGAAGGGTCCTGGGAGGCTCTAAAAGTGTCTGGAGGCATTTAGAAGGGTCCTGGGGGGCTCTAGAAGGGTCTGGGTGCTTTTAGAAGGATCCGGGGAGGGTCTAAAAAGGTCTGGGGTCTTTTAGAAGGGTTCTGGGGGCCTCTAGAAGGGTCTGGGTGCTTTTAGAAGGGTCCTGGGGGGCTCTAGAACGGTCTGGGTGCCTCTAGAAGGGTCCTCAAAGCCTCTAGAAGGGTCTGGGGACCTTTAGAGGGGCCCTTGGGGCCTCTAGAATGGTCTGGGGGATTTTAGAAGGGTCCTGGGGAGCTCTAGAAGGGTCTGGGGTCATTTAGAAGGGTCCAGGGAGGCTCTAGAAGGGTCTTGGGGCTTTTAGAATGGTCCTGGGGTGCTCTAGAAGGGTCTGGGGGCTTTTAGAAGGGTCCTGGGGTGCTCTAGAAGTGACGGGGAGCCTTAAGAGGGGACCTGGTAGCCTCTAGATGGGTCTGGGGGCTTTTAGAAGGGTCCTGGGGGGCTCTAGAAGGGTCTGGGTGCTTTTAGAATGGTCGTAGAGGGCTCTAGAAGGGTCTGGGTGCTTTTAGAAGGGTCCGGGGGGGCTCTAGAAAGGTCTGGGGGCTTTTAGAAGGCTCCTGGGGTGCTCTAAAATTGTCTGGGGGCCTTAAGAGAGGCCCTGGGTGCCTCTAGAAGGGTCTGGTGGCATTCAGAATGGTCCTGGTGGGCTCTAGATGGGTCGGGGTGTTTTTAGAAGGGTCCTGGGGGGCTCTAGAAGGGTCTGGGGGCTTTTAGAAGGGTCCTGGGGGCCTCTAGAACGGTTTGGGGGCTTTTAGAAGGGTCCTGGGAGGGTCTAGAAGGGTCTGGGGGCTTTTAGAAGGGTCCTGGGAGGCTCTAGAAGTGTCTGGAGGCTTTTAGAAGGGTCCTGGGGGGCTCTAGAAGGGTCTGGAGGCTTTTAGAAGGATCCGGGGAGGGTCTAGAAGGGTCTGGGTGCTTTAGAAGGTGCCTGGGGGCCTCTAGAAGGGTCTGGGGGCTTTTAGAAGGGTCCTGGGTGCCTCTAGATGGGTCTGGAGGATTTTAGAATGGTCCTGGGGGACTCTAAAAGTGTCTGGGTGCTTCTAGAAAGATCCGGGGACTGTCCAGAAGGGTCTGGGGGCTTTTAGAAGGATCCTTGGGGGCTCTAGAAGGGTCTGGGGGCTTTTAGAAGGTTTCTGGGGGGCTCTAGAAGGGTCTGGGGGCTTTTAGAAGGGTCCTGGGTGGCTCTAGAAGGGTCTGGGGGCTTTCAGAAGTGTCCTGGGGGCCTCTAGAAGGGTCTGGGGGCTATTAGAATGGACCTGGGAGGCTCTAGAAGGGTCTGGGGTCTTTTAGAAGAGTCCTGGGTGCATCTAGAAGGGTCTGGAGGCTTTTAGAAGGGTCCGGGGTGGCTCTAGAAGGGTCTAGAGACTTTTGGAAGGGTCCTGGGGCATCTAGATGGGTCTGGTGGCTTTTAAAAGGGTCCTGGGGGGCTCTAGAAGGGTCTGGGGGCTTTTAGAAGGGTTCTGGGGGCCTCTAGAAGGGTATGGTGTCTTTTAGAAGGGTCCTGGGGGGCTCTAGAAGGGTCTGGGGGCTTTTAGAAGGGTCCTGGGAGGGTCTAGAATGGTCTGGTGACTTTTAGAAGGGGCCTGGGAGGCTCTAGAAGGGTCTGGTGGCATTTAGAAGGGTCCTGGGGGGCTCTAGAAGAGTCTGGGTGCTTTTAGAAGGATCCGGGGAGGGTCTAGAAGGGTCTGGGGGCTTTAGAAGTGTTCTGGGGGCCTCTAGAATGGTCTGCGGGCTTTTAGAAGTGTCCTGGGGGGCTCTAGAAGGGTCTGGGTTCTTTTAGAAGGGTCCTGGGGGCCTCTAGAACGGTCTGGTCGCTTTTAGAAGGGTCCTGGGGGGCTCTAGAAGGGTCTGGGGGCTTTTAGAAGGGTTTTGGGGAGCTCTAGAACGGTCTGGGTACTTTTAGAATGGTTCTGGGAGGGTCTAGAATGGTCTGGGGGCTTTTAGAAGGGTCCTGGGGGGCTCTAGAAGGGTCTGGGGTCTTTTAGAAGGTTCCAGGGAGGCTCTAGAAGGGTCTTGGGGCTTTTAGAATGGTCCTGGGGTGCTCTAGAAGGGTCTGGGGGCTTTTAGAAGGGTCCTGGGGGGCTCTAGAAGGGTCTGGGTGCTTTTAGAAGGATCCGGGGAGGGTCTAAAAGGGTCTATGGCTTTAGAAGTGTTCTGGGTGCCTCTAGAAGGGACTGGGTGCTTTTAGAAGGGTCCTGGGGGGCTCTAGAAGGGTCTGGGGGATTTTAGAAGGGTCCTGGAGAGCTCTACAATGGTCAGGGGTCTTTTAGAATGTTCCGTGGAGGTTCTAGAATGGTCTGGGGGCTTTTAGAAGGGTCCTGGGGGACTCTAGAAGGGTCTGGGGTCTTTTAGAAGGGTCCAGGGAGGCTCTAGAAGGGTCTTGGGGCTTTTAGAATGGTCCTGGGGTGCTCTAGAAGGGTCTGGGGGCTTTTAGAAGGGTCCTGGGGTGCTCTAGAAGTGACGGGGAGCCTTAAGAGGGGACCTGGTAGCCTCTAGATGGGTCTGGGGGCTTTTAGAAGGGTCCTGGGGGGCTCTAGAAGGGTCTGGGTGCTTTTAGAATGGTCCTAGAGGGCCCTAGAAGGGTCTGGGTGCTTTTAGAATGGTCCGGGGGGGCTCTAGAAAGGTCTGGGGGCTTTTAGAAGGCTCCTGGGGTGCTCTAAAATTGTCAGGGGGCCTTAAGAGGGGCCCTGGGTGCCTCTAGAAGGGTCTGGTGGCATTCAGAATGGTCCTGGTGGGCTCTAGATGGGTCGGGGTGTTTTTAGAAGGGTCCTGGGGGGCTCTAGAAGGGTCTGGGGGCTTTTAGAAGGGTCCTGGGGGCCTCTAGAACGGTTTGGGGGCTTTTAGAAGGGTCCTGGGAGGGTCTAGAAGGGTCTGGGGGCTTTTAGAAGGGTCCTGGGAGGTTCTAGAAGTGTCTGGAGGCTTTTAGAAGGGTCCTGGGAGGGTCTAGAATGGTCTGGGGACTTTTAGAAGGGGCCTGGGAGGCTCTAGAAGGGTCTGGTGGCATTTAGAAGGGTCCTGGGGGGCTCTAGAAGAGTCTGGGTGCTTTTAGAAGGATCCGGGGAGGGTCTAGAAGGGTCTGGGAGCTTTAGAAGTGTTCTGGGGGCCTCTAGAATGGTCTGCGGGCTTTTAGAAGTGTCCTGGGGGGCTCTAGAAGGGTCTGGGTTCTTTTAGAAGGGTCCTGGGGGGCTCTAGAAGGGTCTGGGGGCTTATAGAAGGGTCCTGGGGGCCTCTAGAACGGTCTGGTCGCTTTTAGAAGGGTCCTGGGGGGCTCTAGAAGGGTCTGGGGGCTTTTAGAAGGGTCCTGGGGGGCTCTAGAAGGGTCTGGGTGCTTTTAGAAGGATCCGGGGAGGGTCTAAAAGGGTCTGGGGGCTTTAGAAGGGTTCTGGGTGCCTCTAGAAGGGTCTGGGTGCTTTTAGAAGGGTCCTGGGGGGCTCTAGAAGGGTCTGGGGGATTTTAGAAGGGTCCTGGAGAGCTCTACAATGGTCAGGGGGCTTTAAGAAGGTTCCGTGGAGGTTCTAGAATGGTCTGGCGGCTTTTAGAAGGGTCCTGGAGGGCTCTAGAAGGGTCTGGGGGCTTTTAGAAGGATCCGGGGAGGGTCTAGAAGCCTCTGGGGGCTTTTAGAAGGGTCCTTGGGGGATCTAGAAGGGTCTGGGGACCATTAGAGGGGCCCTGGGTGCCTCTAGAAGGGTCTGGGTGCTTTTAGAAGGGTGCTGGGGGGCTCTAGAAGGGTCTGGGGGCTTTTAGAAGGGTCCTGGGGGGCTCCAGAAGGGTGTGAGGGCTTTTAGAAGGGTCCTGGGGGCATCTAGAATGGTCTGGGGGCTTTTAGAAGGGTCCTGGGGGCCACGAGAAGGGTCTGAGGGATTTTAGAAGGGTCCTGGGAGGCTCTAGAAGGGTCTGGGTGCTTTTAGAAGGGTCCTGGGGGGCTCTAGAAGGGTCTGGGGGCTTTTAGAAGGGTCCTGGGGTGCTCTAGAAGGGTCTGGGTGCAATTAGAAGGGGTTGTGGGGCTCTAGAAGGGTCTGGGGGCTTTTAGAAGGGTCCTGGGGTGCTCTAGAAGGGTCTGGGGGCTTTTAGAAGGGTCCTGTGGGGTTCTAGAAGTGTCTGGGGGCTTTTAGAATGGTCCTGGGGGGCTCTAGAAGGGTCTGGTTGCATTTAGAAGGGTCCTGGGGGGGTTTAGAATGGTCTGGGAGCTTTTAGAATGATCCTGGGGGCTTCTAGAATGGTGTGGGGGCTTTTAGAAGGGTCCTGGGTGGCTCTAGAAGGGTCTGGGGGCTTTCAGAAGGGTCCTGGGAGGCTCTAGAAGGGTCTGGGGGCTTTTAGAAGGGTCCTGGGTGGCTGTAGAAGGGTCTGGGGACTTTTAGAAGGTCCTGGGGGGTCTAGAAGTGTCTGGGGGCTTTTAGAAGTTTCTTGGGGGGCTCTAGAAGGGTCTGGAGGGTTTTAGAAGTGTCCTGGGGGGCTCTAGAAGGGTCTGGGGGCTTTTAGAAGGGTCCTGGGGGGCTCCAGAAGGGTGTGAGTGCTTTTAGAAGGGTCCTGGGGGCATGTAGAAGGTTCTGGGGGATTTTAGAATGGTCCTTGGGGCCTCGAGAAGGGTCTGAGGGATTTTAGAAGAGTCCTGGGGGGCTCTAGAAGGGTCTGGGTGCTTTTAGAATGGTCCTGGGGTGCTCTAGAAGGGTCTGGGGGCTTAAGAGGTGCCCTGGGGGAATCTAGAAGTGTCTGGGGGCTTTTAGAATGGACCTGGGGGGCTCTAGAAAGGTCTGGGGTCTTTGAGAAGGGTCCTAGGGGGCGCTATAATGGTCTGGGTGCTATTAGAAGGGTCCTGGGGAGCTCTAGAATTGTCTGGGGGCTTTTAGAAGGATCCTGGGGTCCTCTAGAATGGTCTGGGGGCTTTCAGAAGGGTCCTGGGAGGCTCAAGAAGGGTCTGCGGTCTTTTAGAAGGGTCCTGTTGGGCTCTAGAATTGTCTGGGGGCTTTTAGAAAGGTCCTGGGGGGCTCTAGAAGGGTCTGGGGGCTTTTAGAAAGGTCCTGGTGGGCTCTAGAAGGGTCTGAGGGCTTTTAGAAGGGTCCAGGGGGCCTCTAGAAAGTTCTGGGATCTTTTAGAAGGTTACTGCGGGGCTGTAGAAGGGTCTGGGTGCTTTCAGAAGAGTCCTGGGGGCCGCTAGAAAGGTCTGGGTCCTTTTAGAAGGGTCCTGGGTGTCTCTAGAAGGGTCTGGGGGCTTTTAGAAGGGTCCTGGGGGTATCTAGAAGGGTCTGGGGGCTTTTAGATTTCTCCTGGGGGGCTCTAGAAGGGTCCGGCGGCTTTTAGAAGGGTCCCTGGGGCTAGAAGGGTCTGGGGACTTTCAGAATGGTCCTGCTTGCCTCTAGAAGGATCTGGGGGCTTTTAGAAGGGTCCTGGGTGCATCTAGAAGGGTCAGGGTGCTATTAGATTGTTCCTGGGGTGCTCTAGAAGGGTCTGGGGGCTTTCAGAAGGGTCCTTGGGGCCTCTAGAAGGGTCTGGGTTCTTTTAGAAGGGTCCTGGGTGCCTCTAGAAGGGTCTGGGGCTTTGGGAAGGGTCCTAGCGGCCTCTAGAAGTGTCTGGGGGATTTTAGAAGGGTCCTGGAGAGATCTAGAATGGTCTGGGAAGCTTTTAGAAGGGTCCGTGGAGGTTCTAGAAGGGTCTGGGGGCTCTTAGAAGGGTCCTGGGAGGCTCTAGAAGGGTCTGGGGGCTTTTAGAAGGATCCGGGGAGGGTCTAGAAGGCTCTGGTGGCTTTTAGAAGGGTCCTTGGGGGATCTAGAAGGGTCTGGGGACCATTGGAGGGGCCCTGGGTGCCTCTAGAAGGGTCTGGGGGATTTTAGAAGGGTACTGGGGAGCTCTAGAAGGGTGTGGGGGCTTTGAGAAGGGTCCTGGGAGGCTCTAGAAGGGTCTGGGGGCTTTTAGAAGGGTCCTGCGCATCTCTAGAAGCGTCTGAGGGCTTTTAGAAGGGTCCTTGGGGGTCTAGAAGGGTCTGGGGACCATTAGAGGGGACCTGGGGGCCTCTAGAAGGGTCTGGGTGATTTTAGAAGGGTCCTGGGGAGCTCTAGAAGGGTCTGGGGGCTTTTAGAAGGGTCCTGGGAGGCTCTAGAAGGGTCTGGGGGCTTTTAGAAGGGTGTTGCGGGTCTTTAGAAGGGTCTGGGGTCTTTTAGATTTGTCCTGGGGGGCTCTAGAAGGGTCCGGGGGCTTTTAGAAGGGTCCTGGTGGCCACTAGAAGGGTCTGGGGGATTTCAGAAGGGTCCTGGGGGCCTCTAGAAGGGTCTGGGGGCTATTAGAAGGGTCCTGGGTGGCTCTAGAAGGGTCTGGTGGCTTTTAGAAGGGTCCTGGGTGCATCTAGAAGGGTCAGGGTGCTATTAGTATGTTCCTGGGGGGCTCTAGAAGGGTCTGGGGGCTTTCAGAAGGGTCCTTGGGCCCTCTAGAAGGGTCTGGGTGCTTTTAGAATGGTCATGGGAGGATCTAGAAGGGTCTGGGGGCTTTTAGAAGGGTCTATGGTGGCTCTAGAAAGGTCTGGGGACATTTAAAGGGGTCCGGGGGGCCTCTAGAAGGGTCTGGGAGCTTTTAGAATCGTCCTGGGTAGCTCTAGAAGGGTTTGGGGGCTCTTAGAATGGTCCTGGGAAACTCTAGAATGGTCTGGTTGCTTTTAGCAGGGTCATGAGTGGCTCTAGGAGGGTCTGGGGGCATTTAGAAGGGTCCTGGGTGCCTCTAGAATGGTCTGGGTGCTTTTAGAAGGATCCGGGGAGTGTCTAGAAGGGTCTGGGGGATTTTAGAAGGGTCTTGGGGGGCTCTAGAAGGGTCTGTTGGCTTTTAGAAGGGTCCTGGGGAGCTCTAGAAAGGTCTGGGGGCTTTTAGATGGGTCCTGGGGAGCTCTAGAATGGTCTGGGGGCAATCAGAAGGGTCCTGCGGGCCTGTAGAAGGGTCTTGAGGCTTTTAGAAGGGTCCTGGTGGGCTCTAGAACGGTCAGGGGGCTGTTAGAAGAGTCCTGGGGTCTCTATAAGGGTCTGGAGTCTTTTTGAAGGGTCCTGGGTGCCTCTAGAAGGGTCTGGGGGCATTGGGAAGGGTCCTAGGGGCCTCTAGAAAGGTCTGGGGGACTTTAGAAAGGTCCTGGAGAGCTCTAGAATGGTCTGGGAAGCTTTTAGAAGGGTCCTGGGAGGCTCTAGAAGGGTCTGGGTGCTTGTAGAAGGATCCGGGGAGGGTCTAGAAAGGTCTATGGGCTTTTAGAAGGGTTCTGGGGGGCTCTAGAAGGGTCGGGGTGCTTTTAGAAGAGTCTTGTAGTGCTCTAGAAAGGTCTGGGTGCTTTTAGAAGGCTCCTGGGGGGCTCTAGAAGGGTCTGGGGGCTTTTAGAAGGGTCCTGTGTGGCTCTAGAATGGTCTGGGGCTTTTAGAATGGTCCTGGGGGGCTCTAGAAGGGTCTGGGAGCTTTTAGAAGGGTCTTGGGGGGCTCTAGAAGGGTCTGGGAGCTTTCAGAACGGTCCTGGGTGGCTCTAGAAAGGTCTGGGGGCTTTCAAAAGGGTTCTGCGGGACTCTAGAAGGGTCTGGAAGCTATTAGAATGGTCCTGGGGGGCTCTAGAAGTGTCTGGGGTCATTTAGAAGGGTCCTGGGGGGCTCCAGAAGGGTGTGAGTGCTTTTAGAAGGGTCCTGGGGGCATCTAGAATTGCCTGGGGTCTTTTAGAAGAGTCCTGGGGGACTCGGAAGGCTCTGAGGGATGTTAGAAGGGTCCTGGGAGGCTCTAGAAGGGTCTGGGTGCTTTTAGAATGATCCGGGGAGGGTCTAGATGGGTCTGGGGGCTTTTAGAAGGGTCCTGGGGGGCTCTAGAAAGGTCTGCGGGCTTTTAGAAGGGTCCTGGGCAGCTCTAGAAGGGTTTGGGGGCTTTTAGAAGGGTCCTGGTGGGCTCTAGAAGTGTCTGGGGGCTTTTAGAAGGGTCCTGGGAGGATCTAGAAGGGTCTGGGGGCTTATAGAAGGGTCCTGGGGGCCTCTAGAAGGGACTGGGGGCTTTTAGAAGGGTCCTGGGGGACTCTAGAAGGGTCTGGGGGCTTTTAGAAAGATCCTGGTGGCCTCTAGAATGGTCTGGGGGCTTTTAGATTGGTCCTGGGGGGCTCTAGAAGGGTCTGGGGGCTTTTAGAAGGGTCCTGTGTGGATCTAGAATCGTCTGGGTGCTTTTAGAAGGGTCCTGGGGGGCTCTAGATGGGTCTGGGAGCTTTCAGAAGGGTCCTGGTTGGCTCTGGACGGGTCTGGGGTCTTTCAGAAGGGTCCTGAGGGCCTCTAGAAGGGTCTGGATTCTTTTTGAAGGGTCCTGGGGGGCTCAAGAAGGGTCTGGAAGCTATTAGAATGGTCCTGGGGGGCTCTAGAAGGGTCTGGGGGCGTTTAGAAGGGTCCTGTGGGGTTCTAGAAGGGTCTGGGGTCTTTGCGAAGGGTCCTAGGGGGTTCTATAATGGTCTGGGTGCTTTTAGAAGGGTCCTGGGGAGCTCTAGAAGGGTCTGGGGGCTTTCAGAATGGTCCTGGCAGGCTCTAGAAGGGTCTGAGGTCTTTTAGAAGGGTCCTTTAGCGTCTCAAGAAGGGTCTGCGGTCTTTTAGAAGGGTCCTGTGGGGCTCTAGAATTGTCTGGGGGCTTTTAGAAAGGTCCTGGGGGGCTCTAGAAGGGTCTGGGTGCTTTTAGAAGGGTCCTGGGGGGCTCAAGAAGGGTCTGAGGGCTTTTAGAAAGGTCCTGGTGGGCTCTAGAAGGGTCTGAGGGCTTTTAGAAGGGTCCAGGGGGCCTCTAGAAGGTTCTGGGGTCTTTTAGAATGTTACTGCGGGGCTGTAGAAGGGTCTGGGTGCTTTCAGAAGAGTCCTGGGGGCCGCTAGAAAGGTCTGGGTCCTTTTAGAAGGGTCCTGGGTGGCTCTAGAAGGGTCTGGGGGCTTTTAGAAGGGTCCTGGGGGTATCTAGAAGGGTCTGGGGTCTTTTAGATTTCTCCTGGGGTGCTATAGAAGGGTCCGGGGGCTTTTAGAAGGGTCCTGGGGCCACTAGAATGGTCTGGGGGCTTTCAGAAGGGTCCTGGGTGCCTCTAGAAGGGTCTGGGGGCTATTAGAAGGGTCCTTGGGGGATCTAGAAGGGTCTGGGGATCATTAGAGGGGCCCTGGGTGCATCTAGAACGATCTGGGGGATTTTAGAAGGGTACTGGGGAGCTCTAGAAGGGTCTGGGGGCTTTGAGAAGGGTCCTGGGAGGCTCTAGATGGGTCTGGGGGCTTTTAGAAGGGTCCTGGGGGCCACTAGAAGGGTCTGGGGGCTTTCAGAAGGGTCCTGGGGGCCTCTAGAAGGGTCTGGGGGCTATTAGAAGGGTCCTGGGTGGCTCTAGAAGGGTCTGGTGGCTTTTAGAAGGGTCCTGGGGGGATCTAGAAGGGTCTGGGGTCTTTTAGAAGGGTCCTGTGGGGCTCTAGAAGGGTCTGGGAGCTTTCAGAAGGGTCCTTGGGGGCTCTAGAATGGTCTGGGGGCATTTAGAAGGGTCCTGGGGGGCTCTAGAATGGTCTGGGGGCTTTTAGAATGATCCTGGTGGCCTCTAGAAAAGTCTGGGGGCTTTTAGAAGGGCCCTGGGGGGCTCTAGAAGGGTCTGGGGGCTTTTAGAAGGGTCCTGTGTGGATCTAGAACCGTCTGGGTGCTTTTAGAAGGGTCCTGGGGGGCTCTAGAATTGTCTGGGAGCTTTTAGAAGGGTCTTGGGGGGCTCTAGAAGGGTCTGGGAGCTTTCAGAAGGGTCCTGGGTGGCTCTGGAAGGGTCTGGGGGCTTTCAGAAGGGTCCTGCGGGCGTCTAGAAGGGTCTGGATGCTTTTTGAATGGTCCTGGGTGGCTCTAGAAGGGTCTGGTGGCTTATAGAAGGGTCCTGGTGGGCTCCAGAAGTGTGTGAAGGCTTTTAGAAGTGTCCTTGGGGAATCTAGAAGGCTCTGGTGGATTTTAGAAGGGTCCTGGGGGCCTCGAGAAGGGTCTGAGGGATTTTAGACGGGTCCTGGGAGGATCTAGAAGGGTCTGTGTGCTTTTAGAAGGATCCGGGGAGGGTCTAGAAGGGTCTGGGTGCTTTTAGAAGGGTCCTGGGGGGCTCTAGAAGGGTCTGGGGGCATTTAGAAGAGTCCTGGGGGCCTCTAGAAGGGTCTGGAAGTTTTTAGAAGGGTCCTGGGGAGCTCTAGAAGGGTCTGGGGGCTTTCAGAAGGGTACAGGGGGCCTTTAGAAGAGTCTGGGGACTTTTAGAAGGGTCCTGTGGGGCTCTAGAAGGGCCTGGGTTCTTTCAGAAGGGTCCTGGGGGCCTCGAGAAGGGTTTGAGGGATTTTAGAAGAGTCCTGGGAGGCTCTAGAATGGTCTGGGTGCTTTTAGAAGGATCCGGGGAGGGTCTAGAAGGGTCTGGGGTCTTTTAGAAGGGTCCTGGGGGGCTCTAGAAGGGTCTGGGGGCTTTTAGAAGGGTCCTGGGGGGCTCTAGAAGGGTCTGGGGTCTTTTAGAAGGGTCCTGGGGAGCTCTAGAAGGGTTCTGGGGGCTTTTAGATGGGTCCTGAGGGGCTCTAGAAGGGTCTGGGTGCTTTTAGAACGGTCCTGGGGGGCTCTAGAATTGTCTGGGGGCTTTTAGAAGGATCCTGGGGTCCTCTAGAATGGTCTGGGGGCTTTTAGAAGGGTCCTGGGGGGCTCTAGAAAGGTCTGGGGGCTTGCAGAATGGTCCTGTGTGGCTCTAGAATGGTCTGGGTGCTTTTAGAATGGTCCCGCGGGGCTCTAGAAGGGACTGGGGGCTTTTAGAATGGTCTTGGGGGTCTCTAGAAGGGTCTGGGAGCTTTCAGAAGGGTCCTGGGTGGCTCTGGAAGGGTCTGGGGGCTTTCAAAATGATCCTGGGGCCCTCTAGAAGGGTCTGGGGGCTTTTAGAATGGTCCTGGGGGGATCTAGAAGGGTCTGGTGGCTTTTAGAAGGGTCCTGGTGGGCTCCAGAAGGTTGTGAGGGCTTTTAGAAGGGTCCTCGGGGCATCTAGAAGGCTCTGGGGGATTTTAGAAATGTCCTGGGGGCCTCGAGAAGGGTCTGAGTGATTTTAGACGGGTCCTGGGAGGATCTAGAAGGGTCTGGGGGCATTTAGAAGGATCCGGGGAGGGTCTAGAAGGGTCTGGGTGCTTTTAGAAGGGTCCTGGGTGTCTCTAGAAGGGTCTGGGGGCTTTTAGAAGGGTCCTGGGGGCCTCTAGAAGGGTCTGGGGGCTTTTAGAAGGGTCCTGGTGGGCTCTAGAAGGGTCTGGGGGCATTTAGAATGTCCTGGGTTGCTCTAGAATGGTCTGGGGGCTTTTAGAAGGATCCTGGGGGCCTCTAGAAGGGTCTAGGCCTTTTGGAATGGTCCTGGGGGGCTCTAGAAGTGTCTGGGTGCTTTTAGAATGGTCCTGGGGGGCTCTAGAAGGGTCTGGGGTCTTTTAGAAAGGTCCTGGTGGGCTCTAGAAGGGTCTGAGGGCTTTTAGAATGTTCCAGGGGGCCTCTAAAAGGTTCTGGGGTCTTTTAGAAGGTTCCTGTGGGGCTCTAGAAGGGTCTGGTGCTTTCAGAAGAGTCCTGGGGTCCTCTAGAAGGGTCTGGGTCCTTTTAGAAGGGTCCTGTGTGGCTCTAGAAGGGTCTGGGGACTTTTAGAAGGGTTTTGGGGGTCTCTAGAAAGGTATGGGTCTTTGAGAAGGATTCGGGGAGGCTCTAGAAGTGTCTTGCGGCTTTTAGAAGGGTACTGGGGGCCTCTAGAAGGGTCTGGGGCTTTTAGAAGTTTTCTGGGAGCCTCTTGAAGGGTCTGGGGGCATTTCGAGGGTTCTGCGGGGCTCTAGAAAGGTCTGGGGTCTTTTAGAAGGGTTCTGGGAGGATCTAGAAGGGTCTGGGGTCTTTTAGAAGGGTCCTGGGGACATCTGGAAGGCTCTGTGGCCATTTAGAAGGGTCCTGGGGCCTCTAGAAATGTCTGGGAGCTTTTAGAAGGGTCCTGGGGGGCTCTAGAAGGATCTGGGTGCTTTTTGAAGGGTCCTGGGAGCCTCTAGAAGGGTCTGGGTGATTTTAAATGGTCCTGGGCGGCTCTAGAAGGGTCTGGGTGCTTTTAGAAGAGTCCTGGGGGCCTCTAGATTGGTCTGGGGGCTTAAGAGGGGCCCTGGGGGAATCTAGAAGGGTCTGGGGGCAGTCAGAAGGGTCCTGGAGTCTTCTAGAAGTGTCTGGCGGCTTTTAGAAGGGTACTGGGGGCCTCTAGAAGGGTCTGGGGGCTTTTAGATGGTTCCTGGGAGGCTCTAGAATTGCCTGGGGTCATTTAGAAGGGTCCTGCGGGGCTCTAGAAGGGTCTGGAGGCTTTTAGAAGGGTCCTGGGGGGCTCTAGAAGGGTCTGGGTTCTTTTAGAAGGGTCCTGGGGATATCTAGAAGGCTCTGGGTCGTTTTAGAAGGGTCCTGGGTGGCTCTAGAATGGTCTGGGGGCTTTTAGAAGGGTCCTGGGGGGCTCTAGAAGGGTCTGGGTGCTTTTAGAATGGTCCTGGGTGGTTATAGAAGGGTCTGGGGGATTTTAGAAGGGTCCTGGGGGGCTATAGGAGGGTCTGGGGGCTTTTAGAAGGGTCCTGGGATGCTCTAGAATGGTCTGGGGGCTTAAGAGGGGCCCTGGGGGAATCTAGAAGGGTCTGGGGGCTTTTAGAAGGGACCTGGGGGGCTCTAGAAGGGTCTGGGGTCTTTGAGAAGGGTCCTAGGGGGCTCTATAATGGTCTGGGTGCTTTTAGAATGGTCCTGGGGAGCTCTAGAAGGGTCTGGGGGCTTTTAGAAGGGTCCTGGGAGGCTCTAGAAGGGTCTGAGGTCTTTTAGAAGGGTCCTTTAGTATCTCAAGAAGGGTCTGGTGTCTTTTAGAAGGGTCCTGTGGGGCTCTAGAATTGTCTGGGGGCTTTTAGAAAGGTCCTGGGGGGCTCTAGAATTGTCTGGGTGTTCTTAGAAGGGTCCTAGTGGGCTCTAGAAGGGTCTGGGGGCTTTTAGAAAGGTCCTGGGAGGCTCTAGAAGGGTCTGAGGGCTTTTAGAAGGGTCCTGGGAGGCTCTAGAAGGTTCTGGGTTCTTTTAGAAGGTTCCTGCGGGGCTCTAGAAGGGTCTGGGTGCTTTCAGAAGAGTCCTGGGGGCCTCTAGAAGGGTCTAGGTCATTTTAGAAGGGTCCTGGGTGTCTCTAGAAGGGTACTGGGGGCTTTTAGAAGGGTCCTGTGGGGCTATAGAAGGGTCTGGGGTTATTTAGATTTGTCCTGGGGGTCTCTAGAAGGGTCTGGGCGGTTTTAGAAGGGTCCTGGGGGCCACTAGAAGGGTCTGGGTGCTTTTAGAAGGATCCGGGGAGGGTTAGAAGGGTCTGGAGTCTTTTAGAAGGGACCTGGGGTGCTCTAGAAGGTTCTGGGTGCTTTTGGAAGGGTTATGGGGGGCTCGAGAATGGTCTGGTTGCTTTTAGAAGGGTCCTGGGTGGCTCTAGAAGGGTCTGGGGGCTTTCAGAAAGGTCCTGGGGGCCTCTAGAAGGGTCTGGGGGCTTTTAGAAGGGTCCTGGGTGGCTCTAGAAGTGTCTGGGTGCTTTTAGAATGGTCCTAGGAGGATATAAAATGGTCTGGGTGCTTTTAGAAGGGTCCTGAGGGGCTCTAGTATGGACTGGGTGCTTTTAGAAGGGTCCTGTGAGCCTCTAGAAGGGTCTGGGTGCTTTTAAAGGGGTCCTGGCGGCCTCTAGAAGGGTCTGGGGGCTTTTAGAGGGGCCCTGGTGGCCTCTTGAAGGGTCTCGGTGTATTTTAGAAGGATCCGGGGAGGCTCTAGAAGTGTCTGGGATGTTTTAGAAAGGTCCTGGGATGCTCTAGAAGGGTCTAGGTGCTTTTAGAAGGGCCCTGGGGGGCTCTAGAAGGGTCTGGGGGCTTTTAGAGGGGCCCTGGTGGCCTCTTGAAGGGTCTCGGTGTATTTTAGAAGGATTCGGGGAGGCTCTAGAAGTGTCTTGCGGCTTTTAGAAGGGTACTGGGGGCCTCTAGAAGGGTCTGGGGCTTTTAGAAGTTTTCTGGGAGCCTCTTGAAGGGTCTGGGGGCATTTCGAGGGTTCTGCGGGGCTCTAGAAAGGTCTGGGGTCTTTTAGAAGGGTTCTGGGAGGATCTAGAAGGGTCTGGGGTCTTTTAGAAGGGTCCTGGGGACATCTAGAAGGCTCTGTGGCCATTTAGAAGGGTCCTGGGGCCTCTAGAAATGTCTGGGAGCTTTTAGAAGGGTCCTGGGGGGCTCTAGAAGGATCTGGGTGCTTTTTGAAGGGTCCTGGGAGCCTCTAGAAGGGTCTGGGTGATTTTAAATGGTCCTGGGCGGCTCTAGAAGGGTCTGGGTGCTTTTAGAAGAGTCCTGGGGGCCTCTAGATTGGTCTGGGGGCTTAAGAGGGGCCCTGGGGGAATCTAGAAGGGTCTGGGGGCAGTCAGAAGGGTCCTGGAGTCTTCTAGAAGTGTCTGGCGGCTTTTAGAAGGGTACTGGGGGCCTCTAGAAGGGTCTGGGGGCTTTTAGATGGTTCCTGGGAGGCTCTAGAATTGCCTGGGGTCATTTAGAAGGGTCCTGCGGGGCTCTAGAAGGGTCTGGAGGCTTTTAGAAGGGTCCTGGGGGGCTCTAGAAGGGTCTGGGTTCTTTTAGAAGGGTCCTGGGGATATCTAGAAGGCTCTGGGTCGTTTTAGAAGGGTCCTGGGTGGCTCTAGAATGGTCTAGGGGCTTTTAGAAGGGTCCTGGGAGGCTCTAGAAGGGTCTGGGTGCTTTTAGAATGGTCCTGGGTGGTTATAGAAGGGTCTGGGGGATTTTAGAAGGGTCCTGGGGGGCTCTAGGAGGGTCTGGGGGCTTTTAGAAGGGTCCTGGGATGCTCTAGAATGGTCTGGGGGCTTAAGAGGGGCCCTGGGGGAATCTAGAAGGGTCTGGGGGCTTTTAGAAGGGACCTGGGGGGCTCTAGAAGGGACTGGGGTCTTTGAGAAGGGTCCTAGGGGGCTCTATAATGGTCTGGGTGCTTTTAGAATGGTCCTGGGGAGCTCTAGAAGGGTCTGGGGGCTTTTAGAAGGGTCCTGGGAGGCTCTAGAAGGGTCTGAGGTCTTTTAGAAGGGTCCTTTAGTATCTCAAGAAGGGTCTGGTGTCTTTTAGAAGGGTCCTGTGGGGCTCTAGAATTGTCTGGGGGCTTTTAGAAAGGTCCTGGGGGGCTCTAGAATTGTCTGGGTGTTCTTAGAAGGGTCCTAGTGGGCTCTAGAAGGGTCTGGGGGCTTTTAGAAAGGTCCTGGGAGGCTCTAGAAGGGTCTGAGGGCTTTTAGAAGGGTCCTGGGAGGCTCTAGAAGGTTCTGGGTTCTTTTAGAAGGTTCCTGCGGGGCTCTAGAAGGGTCTGGGTGCTTTCAGAAGAGTCCTGGGGGCCTCTAGAAGGGTCTAGGTCATTTTAGAAGGGTCCTGGGTGTCTCTAGAAGGGTACTGGGGGGCTTTTAGAAGGGTCCTGTGGGGCTATAGAAGGGTCTGGGGTTATTTAGATTTGTCCTGGGGGTCTCTAGAAGGGTCTGGGCGGTTTTAGAAGGGTCCTGGGGGCCACTAGAAGGGTCTGGGTGCTTTTAGAAGGATCCGGGGAGGGTTAGAAGGGTCTGGAGTCTTTTAGAAGGGACCTGGGGTGCTCTAGAAGGTTCTGGGTGCTTTTGGAAGGGTCATGGGGGGCTCGAGAATGGTCTGGTTGCTTTTAGAAGGGTCCTGGGTGGCTCTAGAAGGGTCTGGGGGCTTTCAGAAAGGTCCTGGGGGCCTCTAGAAGGGTCTGGGGGCTTTTAGAAGGGTCCTGGGTGGCTCTAGAAGTGTCTGGGTGCTTTTAGAATGGTCCTAGGAGGATATAAAATGGTCTGGGTGCTTTTAGAAGGGTCCTGAGGGGCTCTAGTATGGACTGGGTGCTTTTAGAAGGGTCCTGTGAGTCTCTAGAAGGGTCTGGGTGCTTTTAAAGGGGTCCTGGCGGCCTCTAGAAGGGTCTGGGGGCTTTTAGAGGGGCCCTGGTGGCCTCTTGAAGGGTCTCGGTGTATTTTAGAAGGATCCGGGGAGGCTCTAGAAGTGTCTGGGATGTTTTAGAAAGGTCCTGGGATGCTCTAGAAGGGTCTAGGTGCTTTTAGAAGGGCCCTGGGGGGCTCTAGAAGGGTCTGGGGGCTTTTGGAATGGTCCTGGGGGGCTCTAGAATGGTCTGGTGGCTTTTAGAAGGGTCCTGGGAAGCTCTAGAATGGTCTGGGGGCTTTTAGAAGGGTCCTGCGGGGCTCTAGAAGGGTCTGGAGGCTTTTAGAAGGGTCCTGGGGGGCTCTAGAAGGGTCTGGGTTCTTTTAGAAGGGTCCTGGGGATATCTAGAAGGCTCTGGGTCGTTTTAGAAGGGTCCTGGGTGGCTCTAGAATGGTCTAGGGGCTTTTAGAAGGGTCCTGGGAGGCTCTAGAAGGGTCTGGGTGCTTTTAGAATGGTCCTGGGTGGTTATAGAAGGGTCTGGGGGATTTTAGAAGGGTCCTGGGGGGCTCTAGGAGGGTCTGGGGGCTTTTAGAAGGGTCCTGGGATGCTCTAGAATGGTCTGGGGGCTTAAGAGGGGCCCTGGGGGAATCTAGAAGGGTCTGGGGGCTTTTAGAAGGGACCTGGGGGGCTCTAGAAGGGACTGGGGTCTTTGAGAAGGGTCCTAGGGGGCTCTATAATGGTCTGGGTGCTTTTAGAATGGTCCTGGGGAGCTCTAGAAGGGTCTGGGGGCTTTTAGAAGGGTCCTGGGAGGCTCTAGAAGGGTCTGAGGTCTTTTAGAAGGGTCCTTTAGTATCTCAAGAAGGGTCTGGTGTCTTTTAGAAGGGTCCTGTGGGGCTCTAGAATTGTCTGGGGGCTTTTAGAAAGGTCCTGGGGGGCTCTAGAATTGTCTGGGTGTTCTTAGAAGGGTCCTAGTGGGCTCTAGAAGGGTCTGGGGGCTTTTAGAAAGGTCCTGGGAGGCTCTAGAAGGGTCTGAGGGCTTTTAGAAGGGTCCTGGGAGGCTCTAGAAGGTTCTGGGTTCTTTTAGAAGGTTCCTGCGGGGCTCTAGAAGGGTCTGGGTGCTTTCAGAAGAGTCCTGGGGGCCTCTAGAAGGGTCTAGGTCATTTTAGAAGGGTCCTGGGTGTCTCTAGAAGGGTACTGGGGGGCTTTTAGAAGGGTCCTGTGGGGCTATAGAAGGGTCTGGGGTTATTTAGATTTGTCCTGGGGGTCTCTAGAAGGGTCTGGGCGGTTTTAGAAGGGTCCTGGGGGCCACTAGAAGGGTCTGGGTGCTTTTAGAAGGATCCGGGGAGGGTTAGAAGGGTCTGGAGTCTTTTAGAAGGGACCTGGGGTGCTCTAGAAGGTTCTGGGTGCTTTTGGAAGGGTCATGGGGGGCTCGAGAATGGTCTGGTTGCTTTTAGAAGGGTCCTGGGTGGCTCTAGAAGGGTCTGGGGGCTTTCAGAAAGGTCCTGGGGGCCTCTAGAAGGGTCTGGGGGCTTTTAGAAGGGTCCTGGGTGGCTCTAGAAGTGTCTGGGTGCTTTTAGAATGGTCCTAGGAGGATATAAAATGGTCTGGGTGCTTTTAGAAGGGTCCTGAGGGGCTCTAGTATGGACTGGGTGCTTTTAGAAGGGTCCTGTGAGTCTCTAGAAGGGTCTGGGTGCTTTTAAAGGGGTCCTGGCGGCCTCTAGAAGGGTCTGGGGGCTTTTAGAGGGGCCCTGGTGGCCTCTTGAAGGGTCTCGGTGTATTTTAGAAGGATCCGGGGAGGCTCTAGAAGTGTCTGGGATGTTTTAGAAAGGTCCTGGGATGCTCTAGAAGGGTCTAGGTGCTTTTAGAAGGGCCCTGGGGGGCTCTAGAAGGGTCTGGGGGCTTTTAGAAGGGTCCTGGGAAGCTCTAGAATGGTCTGGGGGCTTTTAGAAAGATCCGGGGAGGCTCTAGAAGGGTCTGGGGGCTTTTAGAAGGGTCCTGGGGAGCTCTAGAAGGATCTGGAGGCTTTTAGAAGGGTCCGAGGGGGCTCTAGAAGGGTGTGGGGGCTTTTAGAAGGGTCCTGGGAAGCTCTAGAATGGTCTGGGGGCTTTTAGAAAGATCCGGGGAGGCTCTAGAAGGGTCTGGGGGCTTTTAGAAGGGTCCTGGGGGGCTCTAGAAGGATCTGGAGGCTTTTAGAAGGGACCGAGGGGGCTCTAGAAGGGTGTGGGGGCTTTTAGAAGGGTCCTGGGGGCATCTGGAAGGCTCTGGGGGCTTTTAGAAGGGTCCTGGGTGCCTCTAGAAGGGTCTGAGGGATTTTAGAGGGGTCCTGGGAGGATCTAGAAGGGTCTGGGTGCTTATAGAAGGATCCGTTGAGGGTCTAGATGGGCCTGAGGGCTTTTAGAAGGGTCCTGGGGGTCTCTAGAAGGGTCTGGGGTCTTTAAGAATGGTCCTGGGGTGCTCTAGAAGGGTCTGGGGACATTTAGAAGGGTCGTGGGGGGCTCTAGAAGGGTCTGCGGGCTTTTAGAAGGGTCCTGGGGGGCTCTAGAAATGTCTGGGTGCTTTTAGAATGGTCCTAGAAGGCTCTAGAATCGTCTGGGGGCTTTTAGAAGGGTCCTGGGTGCCTCTAGAAAGGTCTGGAGGCTTTTAGAAGGGTCCTGGGGGCATCTAGATGGGTCTGGGTGCTTTTAGAATGATCCGGGGAGGCTCTAGAAGGGTCTGGGGGCTTTTAGAAGGGTCCTGGGAGGCTCTAGAAGGGTCTGTGGCTTTTAGAAGTGTTCTTGGGGCCTCTAGAAGGGTCTGGCGGCTTTTACAGGGTCCTGGTGGTCTCTAGAAGGGTCTGGGGGCTTTTAGAATGGTCCTGGGGGGCTCTAGAAGGGTCTGGGGTCTTTTAGAAGGGTCCTGGGGGGCTCTAGAAGGGTCCGGGCGCTTTTAGAAGGGTCCTGGTGTCCTCTAGAAGGGTCTGGGGGCTATTAACTCTAACCTAACTCTAACCCTAACTCTAACCCTAACTCTAACCCTAACCCTAACCCTAACCCTAACCCTAACCCTAACTCTAACCCTAACTCTAACCCTACCTCTAACCCCTAGAAGTATCGGGGGGCTTTTAGAAGAGTCCTTGAAGGATCTAGGAGGGTCTAGGGTCTCTAAAAAGGTTCCTAATGGGCTCCGGAAGGGTCTGGGGTCTTTTAGAAGGGTCCTCGGTGGCTCTAGAAGGGTCTAGGGTATTGTAGAAGGGTCCTAAGGGGGTTTAGTAGGGTCTGGGGGGCTTTATAAGATTTTGGGGGCCTTTATAAGGTTTTGGGGGGCTCTAGAAAGTCCGGGGGCTTTGAGAAGCACACTGGGGGCTCTAAAAGGGTCTGGGGGATTTTAGAATGTTCCTGGGGGCTCTAGACGTGTCTGGGTGCTTTTAGAAGGTTCCTGGGGGGCTCTAGAAGGGTCTGGGTGCTTCTAGAGCAAAAATTTTAATTTTGCACATTTGGGGAATTCGCAGGGGTCAGCACACCCGGAGTGCAAAGGATGAGCCGGGCCTGGGAAACCCACCTGCTTGATCCTGGTGTCTCCCTGCAGGTGAGTACAAAGGCCCCAGACACTTTAGAGCCTTTTAGGGCCCTTCTAAAAGCCCCCAGACCGTTCTAGAGTCCCCAGGACCCTTCTAAAAGCCCCCCGACCCTTCTAGAGCCCCCCAGGACCCTTCTAAAAGCCTCCAGACCCATCTAGAGGCCCCCAGGACCCTTCTAAAAGACCCCAGACCCTTCTAGAGCCACCCAGGACCCTTCTAAAAGCATCCAGACCCTTCTAGAGCCTCCCAGGATCCTTCTAATAGCCCCCAGACCGTTCTAGAGGCCCCCAGGACCCTTCTAAAAGCACCCAGACCCTTCTAGAGCCCCCGAGGACCCTTCTAAAAGCCCCCAGACCATTCTAGAGCCCACCAGGACCCTTCTAAAAGCCACCAGACCCTTCTAGAGGCACCCAGGGCCCCTCTTAAGACCCCCAGACAATTTTAGAGCACCCCAGGAGCCTTCTAAAAGCCCCCAGACCTTTCTAGAGCCCCCCAGGACCCTTCTAAAAGCAGCCAGACCATTCTAGAGCCCCCCAGGACCCTTCTAAAAGCACCCAGACCATTCTAGAGCCCCCCAGGACCCTTCTAAAAGCCCCCAGACCCATCTAGAGGCCCCCAGGGCCTATCTTAAGGCCCCCCGTCAATTTTAGAACACTCCAGGACCCTTCTAAAAGCACCCAGACCCTTCTAGAGCACACCAGGACCATTCTAAAAGCAACCAAGACCCTTCTAGAGCCTCCCTGGACTCTTCTAAAAGACCCCAGACCCTTCTAGACGTCCCCAGGACCCTTCTGAAAGCCCCCAGACCCTTCTAGAGGCCCCCAGGACAATTCTGAAAGCCCCCAGACCCTTCTAGAGGCACCCAGGACCCTTCTACAAGCCCCCAGACCCTTCTAGAGACCCCCAGAACCCTTCTAAAAGCCACCAGACCCTTCAGGAGCCCCCAAGGATCCTTCTAAAAGCCCCCAGACCCTTCTAGACCCTCCCAGGACCCTTCTAAAAGCCCCCAGACCCTTCTAGAGCCCACCAGGACCCTTCTGAAAGCCCCCAGACCCTTCTAGAGCCCCCCAGGACCCTTCTAAAAGAACCCAGACCCTTCTAGAGCCCCCCAGGACCCTTCTAAAAGCCACCAGACCCTTCTAGACGCACCCAGGGCCCCTCTTAAGGACCCCCGTCAATTCTAGAGCACCCCAGGACCCTTCTAAAAGCCCCCTGACCCTTCTAGATCACCCCAGGACCATTCTAAAAGCCCCAAGACCTTCTAGACCCTCCCAGGACCCTTCTAAAAGCCCCCAGACCCTTCTAGAGCCCACCAGGACCATTCTGAAAGCCCCCAGACCCTTCTAGAGCCCCCGAGGACCCTTCTAAAAGCCACCAGACCTTTCTAGAGGCACCCAGGGCCCCTCTTAAGGCCCCCAGACAATTTTAGGGCACCCCAGGAGCCTTCTAAAAGCACCCAGACCCTTCTAGAGCCCCCCAGGACCCTTCTAAAACCACCCAGACCCTTCTAGAGCCCCCCAGGACCCTTCTAAAAGCACCCAGACCCTTCTAGACCCTCCCAGGACCCTTCTAAAAGCCCCCAGACCCTTCTAGAGCACCCCAGGACCCTTCTAAAAGCCCCCAGACCAATCTAGATGCCCCCAGGGCCCATCTTAAGGCCCCCCGTCACTTCTAGAGCACCCCAGGACCCTTCTAAAAGCCCCCTGACCCTTCTAGATCACCCCAGGACCATTCTAAAAGCCCCAACACCCTTCTAGAAGCCCCCAGGACCCTTCTGAAAGCCCCCAGAACCTTCTAGAGCCACCCAGGACCCTTCTAAAAATATCCAGACCCATCTAGAGCCCCCCAGGACCGTTCGAAAAACCCCCAGACCCTTCTAGAGCCTCCAGGGATCCTTCTAAAAGCCCCCAGACCCTTCTAGAGGCCCCCAGGACCCTTCTAAAAGCCCCCAGACACTTCTAGAGCCCACCAGGACCCTTCTAAAAGACCCAGACCCTTCTAGAGCCTCCCAGGACCCTTCTAAAAGCCACCAGACCCTTCTAGAGCTACCCAGGACCCTTCTAAAATTACCCAGACCCTTCTAGAGGCCACAAGGGCCCCTCTACAGGTCCCCAGACCCTTCTAGAGGCCCCCAGGACCCCTCTAAAAGCACCCAGACCCTTCTAGAAGCCACTAGGACCATTCTAAAAGACCCCAGACCCTTCTAGAGCCACCCAGGACCCTTCTAAAAGCCCTCAGCCCCTTCTAGAGCCACCCAGGACCCTTCTAAATGCCCCCAGGCAATTCTAGAGCCTCCAGGACCATTCTAAAAGCCCCCAGACCCTTCCAGAGCGCCCGAGGACCCTTCTAAAATCCCCCAGACCCTTCTAGAGGACCCAAGGGCCCCTCTAAAGGTCCCCAGACCCTTCTAGAGCCCCCCAGGACCCATCTAATAAAACCCAGACCCTTCTAGAGCCCCCCCGGACCCTTCTAATAGACCCAGACCCTTCTAGAGGCCCCCAGGACACTTCTAAAAGCCCCCAGACCCTCCTAGCGGCACCTAGGACCCTTCTAAAACTCCCAGACCCTTCTAGAGCCCCCCAGAACCCTTCTAAAAGCCCCCAGACCCTTCTAGAGCCCCCCAGGACACTTCTAAAAGCCTCCAGACCCTTCTAGAGGCAACCACGCCTCCTCTTAAGCCCCCAGACCCTTCTAGAGCCCCCCAGGACACTTCTAAAAGCACCCAGACCCTTCTAGAGGCCCCCAGAACCGTTCTAAAGCCCCCAGACCCTTTTAGACCCTCCCCGGATCCTTCTAAAAGCAGCCAGACCCTTCTAGAGCCCCCCAGGACCCTTCTAAATGCCTCCAGACCCTTCTAGAGCCTCCCAGGACCCTTCTAAAAGCCCCCAGACCTTTCTAGACCCTCCCAGGACCCTTCTAAAAGCCCCCAGACACTTCTAGAGCCCCCCAGGACCCTTCTAAAAGCCCCCAGACCCTTCTAGAGCCTCCCAGGACCCTTCTAAAAGCGACCAGACCCTTCTAGAGGCACCCAGGACCCCTCTTAAGTTCCCCAGAGCATTCTAGAGCACCCCAGGACCCTTCTAAAAGCACCCTGACCCTTCCAGACCCTCCCAGTACCCTTCTAAAAGCACCCAGACCGATCTAGATGCCCCCAGGACCCTTCTATAAGAACCCAGACCCTTCTAGAGCCCCCCAGGACCCTTCTAAAAGCACCCAGACCCTTCTAGAGCCTCCCAGGACCCTTCTAAAAGGCCCCAGACCCTTCTAGAGCCACCCAGGACCCTTCTAAAAGCCCTCAGACACTTCTAGACCATCCCCGGATCCTTCTAAAAGTCTCCATACCTTTCTAGAGCCCCCCAGGACCCTTCTAAAAGCCCGCAGACCCTTCTAGATGCCCCCAGAACACTTCTAAAACCCCCAGACCCTTCTAGACCCTCCCCGGATCCTTCTAAAAGCGCCCAGACCCTTCTAGAGCCCCCCAGGTCCCTTCTAAATGCACCCAGACCCTTCTAGAGCCTCCCAGGCCCCTTCTAAAAGCCCCCAGACCATTCTAGACCCTCCCAGGACCCTTCTAAAATCCCCCAGACCGTTCTAGAGGCCCCCAGGACCCTTCTAAAAGCCCCCAGACCCTTCTAGAGCCCCCCAGGACCCTTCTAAAAGCCCCCAGACCTTTCTAGCGCCCTCCAGGACCATTCTAATAGCCCCCAGAACCTTCTGGATGCACCCAGGACCCTTCTAAAAGCCACCAGACCCATCTAGATGCCCCCAAGACCCTTCCAAAAGTCTCTAGACCCTTCTAGAGCCACCCCGGACCCTTCTAAAAGCCTCCAGACCCTTCTAAAGGCACCCAGGACCCTTCTAAAAGACCCCAGACCCTTCTAGAGCCTCCCAGGACCATTCTAATAGCCCCCAGACCCTTCTAGAGTCCCCCAGGACACTTCTGAAAGCCCCCAGACCCTTCTACAGCCCCCCAGAACCCTTCTAAAAGCCCCCATACCCTTCTAGAGCCCCCAAGGAACATTCTAAAAGCCCCCAGACCCTTCTGGACAGTCCCCGGATCATTCTAGAAGCACCCAGACACTTTTAGAGTCCCCCAGGACCTTTCTAAAAGCCCCCCGACCATTCTAGAGCCCCCCAGGACCCTTCTAAAATCCTCCAGACCCATCTAGAGGCACCCAGGACCCTTCTAAAAGCCCCCAGACCCTTCTAGAGCCCCCCAGGACCCATCTAAAAGCCCCCAGGCCCTTCTAGAGGCCCCCAGGACCCTTCTAAAGCACCCAGACCCATCTAGACCCTCCCCGGATCCTTCTAAAAGCCCCCAGACCCTTCTAGAGCCCCCCAGGACCCTTCTAAAAGCCTCCAGACACTTCTAGAGCCTCCCAGGACCCTTCTAAAAGCCCCCAGACCCTTCTAGACCCTCCCAGGACCCTTCTAAAAGCAACCAAGCCGTTCTAGAGCCCCCCATGACCCTTCTAAAAGACCCCAGACCCTTCTAGAGCCCACCAGGACCATTCTGAATGCCACCAGACCCTTCTAGAGGCACCCAGGGCCCCTCTTAAGACCCCCAGACAATTTTAGAGCACCCCAGGAGCCTTCTAAAAGCCCCCAGACCTTTCTAGAGCCCCCCAGGACCCTTCTAAAAGCACCCAGACCCTTCTAGACCACCCGGGACCCTTCTAAAAGCACCCAGACCCTTCTAGAGCCCCCCAGGACGCTTCTAAAAGCCCCCAGACCCATCTAGATGCTACTAGGGCCCCTCTTAAGGCTCCCCGTCACTTCTAGAGCACCCCAGGACCCTTCTAAAAGACCCCAGACCCTTCTAGAGCACCCCAGGACCATTCTAAAAGCCCCAAGACCCTTCTAGAGCCTCCCTGGACCCTTCTAAAAGACCCCAGACCCTTCTAGAGGCCCCCAGGACCCTTCTGAAAGACCCCAGAAACATTCTAGAGCCCCCCAGGACTCTTCTAAAAACACCCAGACCCATCTAGAGCCCCCCAGGACCGTTCGAAAAAACCCCAGACCCTTCTAGAGCCTCCCCGGATCATTCTAAAAGCCCCCAGACCCTTCTAGATGCCCCCAGGACCCTTCTAAAAGCACCCAGACATTTCTAGAGCCCCCCAGGACTTTCTAAAAGCCCCCACACCCTTCTAGAGCCTCCCTGGACCCTTCTAAAAGCCACCAGACCCTTCTAGAGCTCCCCAGTACCCTTCTAAAATACCCCAGACCCTTATAGAGGCCCCAAGGGCCCCTCTAAAGGTGCCCAGACCCTTCTAGAGGCCCCAAGGACCCTTCTAAAAGCACCCAGACCCTTCTAGAGGCCACCAGGACCCTTCTAAAAGACCCCAGACCCTTCTAGATCCACCCAGGACCCTTCTAAAAGCACACAGACCGTTCTAGATGCACCCAGGACCCTTCTAAAAGGCCCCAGACCCTTCTAGAGGCCCCCAGGACCATTCTAAAAGCCCCCATCCCCTTCCAGAGCGCCCGAGGACCCCTCTAAAAGCCTCCAGACCCTTCTAGAGCCCCCCAGGACCCATCTAATAGCACCCCGACCCTTCTAGAGCCCCCCCGGACCCTTCTAGTATGCCAGGCAATTCTAGAGGCCCTCAGGACTCTTCTAAAAGTCCCCAGACCCTCCTAGGGGCACCCAGGACCGTTCTAAAACACCCAGACCCTTCTGGAGCCCCCCAGAACCCTTCTAAAAGCCCCCAGACCCTTCTACAGCCACCCAGGACCCTTCTAAATGCCTCCAGACCCTTCTAGAGGCCCCCAGGACCCTCTTAGAGGCCCCCAGACCGTTCTAGAGCCCCCCAGGACCCTTATAAAAGCACCCAGACCCTTCTAGAGGCCCCCAGAACCCTTCTAAAAGCCCCCAGACCCTTTTAGACCCTCCCCGGATCCTTCTAAAAGCACCCAGAACCTTCTAGAGCCCCCCAGGACCCTTCTAAATGCCTACAGACCCTTCTAGAGCCTCCCAGGACCCTTCTAAAAGACACCAGACCCTTCTAGAGGCACCCAGGTCCCCTCTTAAGTCCCCCAGACCATTCTAGAGCACCCCAGGACCCTTCTAAAAGCCCCCAGACCCTTCTAGACCCTCCCAGGACCCTTATAAAAGCACCCAGACCGTTCTAGAAGCCCACAGGACCCTTCTAAAAGACCCCAGACCCTTCTAGAGCCTCCCAGGACCCTTCTAGAAGCCCCCAGACCCTTCTAGAGCCTCTCAGGACCCTTCTAAAAGACACCAGACTCTTCTAGAGGCAACCAGGGCCCCTCTTAAGGCCCCCAGACCATTCTAGAGCCCCCCAGGACCCTTCTAAAAGCCCCCAGACCATTCTAGACCCTCCCAGGACCCTTCTAAAAGCTCCCAGACCGTTCTAGAGGCCCCCAGGACCCTTCTAAAACCCCGCAGACACTTCTAGACCATCCCCGGATCCTTCTAAAAGCCTCCATACCCTTCTAGAGAAACCCAGGACCCTATAAAGGCCCTCAGACCCTTCTTGAGGCAACCAGGACCCTTCCAAAAGCACCCAGACACATCTAGAGGCCCCAGATGCCTAGACCCAGACCTTTCTTGACCCTCCCCGGATCCTTCTAAAAGCCCCCAGACCCTTCTAACGCCGCCCAGGACCCTTCTAAAAGCCCCCAGACCGTTCTAGATGCCCCCAGGACCCTTCTAAAAGCCCCCAGACCCTTCTAGAACCCCCAGGACCCTTCTAAAAGCCCCCAGACCCTTCTAGAGCCCCCCAGGACCCTTCTAAAAGCCACCAGACCCTTCTAGAACCCACCAGGACCCTTCTAAAAGCCACCAGACCCATCTTAAGGCCCCCAGACAATTTTAGATCACCCCAGGACCCTTCTAAAAGCCCCCAGACCTTTCTAGAGCCCCCCAGGACCCTTCAAAAAGCCCCCAGACCCTTCTAGAGCCCCCCAGGACTCTTCTACAAGCCCCCAGACCCTTCTACAGCCCCCCAGGACCCTTCTAAAAGCCCCCAGACCCTTCTAGAGCCCCCCAGGACTCTTCTACAAGCACCCAGACACTTCTAGAGGCGCCCAGGATCCTTCTAATAGCCCCCAGACCCTTCTAGAGCCTCCCAGGACCATTTTAAAAGCCCCCTGACCCTTCTAGAGACCACCAGGACCCTTCTAAAAGCCCCCAGACCCTTCTAGAGCCCCCCAGGACCATTCTAAAAGTCTCCAGACACTTCTAGAGGCCCCCAGGACCGATCCAATTGACCCCAGACCCTTCTAGAATACACCAGGACCCTTCTAAAAGCCCCCAAACCCATCTAGAGGCCACCAGGACCCGTCTAAAAGCACCCAGACCCTTCCAGATCCACCCAGGATCCTTCTAAAAGCCCCCAGACCTTTCTAGAGCCCCCTAGGACCCTTCTAAAAGCCTCCAGACCCTTCTAGAGCCTCCCAGGACCCTTATAAAAGCACCCAGACCCTTCTAGACCCTCCCAGGACCCTTCTAAAAGCCCCCAGACCGTTCTAGAGGCCCCCAAGGACCCTTCTAAAAGACCCCAGACCCTTCTAGAGCCCCCCAGGACCCTTCTAAAAGACCCCAGACCCTTCTAGAGCCCACCAGGACCCTTCTAAAAGCAACCAGACCCTTCTAGAGGCACCCAGGGCCCCTCTTAAGGACCCCAGACAATTTTAGATCACCCCAGTACCCTTCTAAAAGCCCCCAGACCCTTATAGAGCCCCCCAGGACCCATCTAAAAGGCCCCAGACCCTTCTAGAGAACCCCAGGACCCTATAAAAGCCCCCAGACCCTTCTAGAGCCACCCAAGGACCCTTCTCAAAGACCCCAGACAATTCTAGAGCCCCCCAGGACCCTTCTAGAAGACCCCAGACCCTTCTAGAGAACCCCAGGACACTATAAAAGCCCCCAGACCCTTCTAGAGCCACCCAGGACCCTTCTCAAAGACCCCAGACCCTTCTAGAGCCCCCGAGGACCCTTCTAAAAGCCCCCAGACCCATCTAGAGGCCACCAGGACCCGTCTAAAAGCACTCAGACCATTCCAGATCAACCCAGGACCCTTCTAAAAGCCCCCAGACCCTTCTAGACCCTATCAGGACCCTTCTAAAAGCCCCCAGACCGTTCTAGAGGCCCCCAGGACCCTTCTAAAAGAACCCAGACCCTTCTAGAGCCCCCCAGGACCCTTCCAAAAGCCCCCAGACCCTTCTAGAAGCCCCCAGGACCATTCTGAAAGAGCCCAGACCCTTCTAGAGCCCCACAGGACCCTTCTAAAAGCCCCCAGACCCATCTAAGGGCCACCAGGACCCGTCTAAAAGCACCCAGACCCTTCCAGATCCACCCAGGACCCTTCTAAAAGCCCGCAGACCCTTCTAGATCCTCCCCGGATCTTTCTAAAAGCCCCCAGACTCTTCTAGAGCCCCCGAGGGACCTTCTAAAAGCAGCCAGACACTTCTAGAGCCTCCCTGGATCCTTCTATAAGCACACTGACCCTTCTAGAGGACCCCAGCACCCTTAACAAAGCCCCCAGATCCTTCTAGATCCCCCCAGGACCATTCTAAAAGCCCACAGATCATTCTAGAGGCTACCAGGGCCCCTCTTAAGGCCCCCAGACCCTTCTAGAGCCGCCCAGGACCCTTCTAAAAGCCCCCAGACCCTTCTAGAGACCTCCAGGACCTTTCTAAAAGCCCCCAGACACTTCTAGAGCGCCCCAGGACCCTTCTAAAAGCCTCCAGACACTTCTAGAGGCCCCCAGGACCGTTCCAATTGTCCCCAGACCCTTCTAGAATACACCAGGACCCTTCTAAAAGCCCCCAGACCCATCTAGAGGCCACCAGGACCCGTCTAAAAGCACCCAGACCCTTCCAGATCCACCCAGGACCCTTCTAAAAGCCCCCAGACCCTTCTAGAGCCCCCCAGGACCCTTCTAAAAGCCTCCAGACATTTCTAGAGCCTCCCAGGACCCTTCTAAATACCCCCAGACCCTTCTAGACCCCCCCAGGACCATTCTAAAAGCCCCCAGACCGTTCTAGAGGCCCCCAGGACCCTTCTAAAAGACCCCAGACCCTTCTAGAGCCCCCCAGGACCCTTCTAAAAGCCCCCAGACCCTTCTAGAGCCCAACAGGACCCTTCAAAAAAGCCACCAGACCCTTCTAGAGGCACCCAGGGCCCCTCTTAAGGCCCCCAGACAATTTTAGATCACCCCAGTACCCTTCTAACAGCCCCCAGACCTTCTAGAGCCCCCCAGGACCCTTCTAAAAGACCCCAGACCATTCTAGAGAACTCCAGGACCCTATAAAAGCCCCCAGACCCTTCTAGAGCCACCCAAGGACCCTTCTCAAAGACCCCAGACCCTTCTAGAGCCCCCGAGGACCCTTCTAAAAGGCCCCAGACCGTTCTAGAGGCCACCAGGACCAGTCTAAAAGCACCCAAACCCTTCCAGATCCACCCAGGACCCTTCTAAAAGCCCCCAGACCCTTCTAGACCCTCCCAGGACCCTTCTAAAAGCCCCCAGACCGTTCGAGAGGCCCCCAGGACCATTCTAAAAGAACCCAGACCCTTCTAGAACCCCCAGGACCCTTCTAAAAGCCTCCAGACCCTTCTAGAGCCCCACAGGACCCTTCTAAAAGCCCCCAGACCCATCTAGAGGCCACCAGGACCCGTCTAAAAGCACCCAGACCTTTCTAGAGGCCCCCAGGACCTTTCTAAAAGCCCCCAAAGCCTTCTAGAGTCCCCCAGGACCCTTCTAAAAGCCCCCAGACCCTTCTAGAGCATTCCCGGATCCTTCTAAAAGCCCACTGACCTTTCTAGAGCGACCCAGGACCCTTCTGAAAGCCCCCAGGCCCTTCTAGAGCCCCCCAGGACCCATTTAAGAGCCCCCAGACCATTCTAGACACTCCCAGGATCCTTCTAAAAGCTCCCAGACCCTTCTAGAGCCCTCCAGGACCCTTCTAAAAGCCCCCAGACCCTTCTAGAGCCCCCCAGGACCCTTCTAAAAGACCCCAGACCATTCTAGAGCCCCCTGGACCCTTCTAAATGCACCCAGACACTTCTAGAGGCACCCAGGACCGTTCCAAATGCCCCCAGAACCTTCTAGGGCCCACCAGGACCCTTCTATAAAGAACCCAGACCCTTCTAGAGCCCCCCAGGACCCTTCTCAAAGACCCCAGACCCTTCTAGAGCCCCCCAGGTCCCTTCTAAAAGCCCCCAGACACTTCCAGAGCCCATCTGGAACATTCTAAAAGACACTAGACACTTCTAGAGCCCCCCATGACCCTTCTAAAAGCCTCCAGACCCTTCTAGAGCCAGGCAGGACCCTTCTAAAAGCCCCCAGACCCTTCAAGATGCCCCCAGGACCTTTATAAAAACACCCAGACCATTCTAGAGTCTAACAGGACCCTTCAAAAAGCCCCCAGACCCTTCTAGAGGCCCCAGGACCCTTCTAAAAGCACCCAGACACTTCTAGACCCTCCCCGGATCATTCTAAAAGCCCCCAGACCATTTTACAGCCCCCCAGGACCCTTCTAAAAGCCTCCAGAGACTTCTAGAGGCACCCAGGACCCTTCCAAAAGCCCCCAGACCCTTCTAGAAACCCCCAGGACCCTTCTAAAAGCCCCCACACCCTTCTAGAGGCCCCCAGGACCCTTCTAAAAGCCCCCACACCATTCTAGAGGCCCCCAGGAACCTTCTAAAAGCCCCCAGACCCGTCTATAGCCTCTCAGGACCATTCTAAAAGCCCCCAGACCTTTCTAGAGGCCCTCAGGGCCCCTCTAAAGGTCCCCAGGCACTTCTAGAGCCCCCCAGAACCCTTCTAAAGGACCCCAGACCCTTCTAGAGCAACCCAGGACCCTTCTAAAAGCCCCCAGACCCTTCTAGAGCCCCCCAGGACCCTTCTAAAAGCCCCCAGACCATTCTAGAACTCCCCAAGACCATTCTAAAAGCCCCCAGAGCCTTCTAGAGCCCCACAGGACCCTTCTAAAAGCCCCCAGACCCTTCCAGAGCTCCCCAGAATACATCTAAAAGCCTACAGAACCTTCTAGATCCCACCAGGAACCTTCTAAAAGCACCCAGACCCATCTAGAGCCCCCCAGGACCCTTCTAAAAGCCCCCAGACACTTCTATAGCACCCCAGGGCACTTCTAAAAGCCCCCAGACCCGTCTAGATCCTCCCAGGACCCTTTTAAAAGACACCAGACAATTCTAGAGGCCCCCAGGACACTTCTAAAGCCCCACACCCTTCTAGAGCCCCTCAGGACCCTTCTGAAAGCCCCCAGATATTTCTAGAGACCCCAGGGACCCTTCTAATAGCCCCCTGACACTTCTAGAGCCTCCCCTGATCCTTCTAAAAGCCCCCAGACCCTTCTAGAGCCCCCCAGGACCCTTCTAAAAGCACCTAGACACTTCTAGAGGCCCCCAGGACACATCTAAAAGCCCCCAGACCCTTCTAGAGCGCCCCAGGACCCTTCTTAAAGCCGCCAGACCCTTCTAGAGCCCCCAGGGACCCTTCTAATAGCCCCCTGACACTTCTAGAGCCCGCCAGGCCCCTTTTAAAACCCCCTAGACCCTTCTAGAAGCACCCAGGAACCTTCTAAAAGCACCTAGACAATTCTAGAGCCCCCAAGGACCCTTCTGAAAGCCACCAGACCCTTCTAGAGCCCCCCAGGACCCTTCTAAAAGCCCCCAGACCCTTCTAGAGGCCCCCAGAACCGTTCCAAATGCCCCCAGACCCTTCTAGAATACACCAGGACTATTCAAAAAGCCCCCAGACCTTTATAGAGCCACCCAGGACCCTTCTAAAAGCACCCAGAGCCTTCTAGAACCCCCCAGGACAATTCTAAAAGAACCCAGATATTTCTAGAGCCCCCCAGGACCATTCTAAAAGACACTAGACACTTCTAGAGCCCCCCAGGACCATTCTAAAAGCCCCCTGACCCTTCTAGACCCACCCAGGACCCTTCTAAAAGCCCCCAGACCTTTCTAGAGCAACCCAGGACCCTTCTAGAGCACCCAGACCCTTCTAGAGCCCCCCAGGACCCTTCTAAAAGACCCCAGATATGTCTAGAGCCCCCCAGGACCATTCTAAAAGACACCAGACGCTTCTAGAGCCTCCCAGGACACTTCGAAAAGCACCCTGACCCTTCTAGAGACCCCCAGGACCATTCTAAAAGACACCAGACACTTCTAGAGCCACCCAGGACCCTTCTATAAGCCCCCTGACCCTTCTAGAGCCACCCAGGACCCTTCTAAAAGCCCCTAGACACTTCTAGAGGCCCCCAGGACACTTCTAAAAGCCCCCACACCCTTCTCGAGCCCCCCAGAAACCTTCTAAAAGCCCCCAGATATTCCTAGAGCACCCAGGGACCCTTCTAATATCCCCCTGACACTTCTAGAGCCACCCAGGACCTTTCTAAAAGCCCCCAGACCCTTCTAGAGCCCCCCAGGGCCCTTCTAAATGCCCCCAGACCCTTCTAGAAGCACCCAGGACCCTTTTAAAAGACCCTAGACCCTTCTAGAGCCTCCCAGGACCCTTCTAAAAGCCACCAGACCCTTCTAGAGCCCCCCAGGACCCTTCTAAAAGACCCCAGACCCTTCTACACCCTCAACGGACCCTTCTAAAAGAACCCAGATCCTTCTAGAGCCTCCCCGGATCATTCTAAAAGCCCCCAGACCCTTCTAGAGCCCCCCAGGGCCCTTCTAAAAGCAGCCAGACACTTCTAAAACCCCCCCAGGACCCTTCTAAAAGACAGCAGACCCTTCTACACCCTCCCCGGACCCTTCTAAAAGCTCGCAAACCCGTCTAGACCCTCCCCGGATCCTTCTAAAAGCCCCCAGACCCTTCTAGAGCCCACCAGGGCCCTTCTAAAAGCTGCCAGACACTTCTAGAGCCTCCCTGGATCCTTCTAAAAGCCCACTGACACTTCTTGAGGACCCCAGCACCCTTAACAAAGCCCCCAGATCTTCTAGAGCCCCCCAGGACCATTCTAAAAGCCCCCAGACACTTCTAGAGGCCTCCAGGACCCTTCTAAAAGCCCCCAGACCCTTCTAGAGCCCCCCAGGACCCTTCTAAAAGCACCCAGACCTTCTAGAGCCTCCACGGATCCTTCTAAAAGCCCACTGACCCTTCTAGAGCGACCCAGGACCCTTCTGAAAGCCCCCAGGCCTTCTAGAGCTCCCCCGGACCCTTTCAAAAGCCCCCAGACCATTCTAGACACTCCCAGGATCCTTCTAAAAGCCCCCAGACCCTTCTAGAGCCCTCCAGGACCCTTCTAAAAGCCCCCAGACCCTTCTAGAGCCCCCCAGGACCCTTCTAAAAGCCCCCAGACCATTCTAGAGCCCCCCAGGACCCTTCTAAATGCACCCAGACATTTCTAAGAGGCCCCCAGGACCGTTCCAAATGCCCCCAGAACCTTCTAGAGCCCCCAGGACCCTTCTAAAAGAACCCAGACCCTTCTAGAGCCCCCCAGGACCCTTCTCAAAGACCCCAGACCCTTCTAGAGCCCCCCAGGTCCCTTCTAAAAGCCCCCAGACCCTTCCAGAGCCCATCTGGAACATTCTAAAAGCCCCCAGACCCTTCTAGAGCCCACCTATGACCCTTCTAAAAGCCTCCAGACCCTTCTAGAACCACGCAGGACCCTTCTAAAAGCCCGCAGACCCTTCAAGATGCACCCAGGACCTTTATAAAAAAATCCAGAGCATTCTAGAGTCTAACAGGACCCTTCAAAAATCCCCCAGACCCTTCTAGAGGCCCCAGGACCCTTCTAAAAGACCCCAGACCCTTCTAGAGCACCCCAGGGCCCTTCTAAAAGCCCCCAGACCCTTCTAGAGCCTCCGAGGACCCTTCTAAAAGACACTAGACACTTCTAGAGCCCCGCAGGACCATTCTAAAAGCCCCCTGACCCTTCTAGAGCCACCCAGGACCCTTCGAAAAGACCCTAGACACTTCTAGAGACGCCCAGGACACTTCTAAAAGCCCCCACACCTTTCTAGAGCCCCCCAGGACCCTTCTAAAAGCCCCCAGATATTTCTAGAGCCCCCAGGGACCCTTCTAAAAGCCCCCAGACCTTTCTAGAGCCACCCAGGACCCTTTTAAAAGCCCCCAGACCCTTCTAGAGCCCCCCAGGACCCTTCTAAAAGAACCCAGATATTTCTAGAGCCCCCCAGTACCCTTCTAAAAGCCCCCAGACCCTTCTAGAGCCTCCCAAGACCATTCTAAAAGACACCAGACACTTCTAGAGCCACCCAGGACCCTTCTATAAGCCCCCTGACCCTTCTAGAGCCACCCAGGACCCTTCTAAAAGCCCCTAGACACTTCTAGAGGCCCCCAGGACACTTCTAAAAGCCCCCACACCCTTCTCGAGCCCCCCAGAAACCTTCTAAAAGCCCCCAGATATTCCTAGAGCACCCAGGGACCCTTCTAATATCCCCCTGACACTTCTAGAGCCACCCAGGACCTTTCTAAAAGCCCCCAGACCCTTCTAGAGCCCCCCAGGGCCCTTCTAAATGCCCCCAGACCCTTCTAGAAGCACCCAGGACCCTTTTAAAAGACCCTAGACCCTTCTAGAGCCTCCCAGGACCCTTCTAAAAGCCACCAGACCCTTCTAGAGCCCCCCAGGACCCTTCTAAAAGACCCCAGACCCTTCTACACCCTCAACGGACCCTTCTAAAAGAACCCAGATCCTTCTAGAGCCTCCCCGGATCATTCTAAAAGCCCCCAGACCCTTCTAGAGCCCCCCAGGGCCCTTCTAAAAGCAGCCAGACACTTCTAAAACCCCCCCAGGACCCTTCTAAAAGACAGCAGACCCTTCTACACCCTCCCCGGACCCTTCTAAAAGCTCGCAAACCCGTCTAGACCCTCCCCGGATCCTTCTAAAAGCCCCCAGACCCTTCTAGAGCCCACCAGGGCCCTTCTAAAAGCTGCCAGACACTTCTAGAGCCTCCCCGGATCCTTCTAAAAGCCCACTGACACTTCTTGAGGACCCCAGCACCCTTAACAAAGCCCCCAGATCTTCTAGAGCCCCCCAGGACCATTCTAAAAGCCCCCAGACACTTCTAGAGGCCTCCAGGACCCTTCTAAAAGCCCCCAGACCCTTCTAGAGCCCCCCAGGACCCTTCTAAAAGCACCCAGACCTTCTAGAGCCTCCACGGATCCTTCTAAAAGCCCACTGACCCTTCTAGAGCGACCCAGGACCCTTCTGAAAGCCCCCAGGCCTTCTAGAGCTCCCCCGGACCCTTTCAAAAGCCCCCAGACCATTCTAGACACTCCCAGGATCCTTCTAAAAGCCCCCAGACCCTTCTAGAGAACCCCAGGACCCTTCTAAAAGCACCCAGACCCATCTAGACCCTCCCCGGATCCTTCTAAAAGCCCCCAGACCCTTCTAGAGCCCCCCAGGACCCTTCTAAATGCACCCAGACATTTCTAAGAGGCCCCCAGGACCGTTCCAAATGCCCCCAGAACCTTCTAGAGCCCCCAGGACCCTTCTAAAAGAACCCAGACCCTTCTAGAGCCCCCCAGGACCCTTCTCAAAGACCCCAGACCCTTCTAGAGCCCCCCAGGTCCCTTCTAAAAGCCCCCAGACCCTTCCAGAGCCCATCTGGAACATTCTAAAAGCCCCCAGACCCTTCTAGAGCCCACCTATGACCCTTCTAAAAGCCTCCAGACCCTTCTAGAACCACGCAGGACCCTTCTAAAAGCCCGCAGACCCTTCAAGATGCACCCAGGACCTTTATAAAAAAATCCAGAGCATTCTAGAGTCTAACAGGACCCTTCAAAAATCCCCCAGACCCTTCTAGAGGCCCCAGGACCCTTCTAAAAGACCCCAGACCCTTCTAGAGCACCCCAGGGCCCTTCTAAAAGCCCCCAGACCCTTCTAGAGCCTCCGAGGACCCTTCTAAAAGACACTAGACACTTCTAGAGCCCCGCAGGACCATTCTAAAAGCCCCCTGACCCTTCTAGAGCCACCCAGGACCCTTCGAAAAGACCCTAGACACTTCTAGAGACGCCCAGGACACTTCTAAAAGCCCCCACACCTTTCTAGAGCCCCCCAGGACCCTTCTAAAAGCCCCCAGATATTTCTAGAGCCCCCAGGGACCCTTCTAAAAGCCCCCAGACCTTTCTAGAGCCACCCAGGACCCTTTTAAAAGCCCCCAGACCCTTCTAGAGCCCCCCAGGACCCTTCTAAAAGAACCCAGATATTTCTAGAGCCCCCCAGTACCCTTCTAAAAGCCCCCAGACCCTTCTAGAGCCTCCCAAGACCCTTCGAAAAGCACCCTGACCCTTCTAGAGCCCCCCAGGACCATTCAAAAAGACACCAGACACTTCTAGAGCCCCCCAGGACCATTCTAAAAGCCCCCAGACCATTCTAGAGCCCCCCAGGACCCTTCTAAAAGCACCCAGACATTTCTAGAGGCCCCCAGGACCCTTTTAAAAGCCCCCATAACCTTCTAGAGCCCCCTGGACCCTTCTAAAAGACCCCAGATATTTCTGTAGCCCCCCAGTACCCTTCTAAAAGCCCCCAGACCCTTCTAGAGCCTCCCAAGACCCTTCGAAAAGCACCCTGACCCTTCTAGAGCCCCCCAGGACCATTCTAAAAGACACCAGACACTTCTAGAGCCTCCCAGGACCATTCTAAAAGCCCCCTGACCCTTCTAGAGCCACGCAGGACCATTCTAAATGCCCCCAGACCCTTCAAGATTCCCCCAGGACCTTTATAAAAACACCCAGACCTTTCTAGATTATAACAGGACCCTTCAAAAAGCCCCCAGACCCTTCTAGAGGCCCCAGGACCCTTCTAAAAGCCCCGAGACACTTCTAGACCCTCCCCAGATCATTCTAAAAGCACCCAGACCATTTTACAGCCCCCCAGGACCCTTCTAAAAGCCTCCAGACACTTCTAGAGGAACCCAGGACCCTTCCAAAAGCTCCCAGACCCTTCTAGAGAACCCCAGGACCCTTCTAAAAGCCCCCACACCCTTCTAGAGGCACCCAGGACCCTTCTAAAAGCCCCCACACCCTTCTAGAGACCCCCAGGACGCTTCTAAAAGCCCCCAGACCTTTCTAGAGGCCCTCAGGGCCCCTCTAAAGGTCCCCAGGCCCTTCTAGAGCCCACCAGGACCCTTCTAAAGGTCCCCAGATCATTCTAGAGCTCCCCAGGACCCTTCTAAAAGCCCCAGACTCTTCTAGAGCCCCCCAGGACCCTTCTAAAAGCTCCCAGACCATTCTAGAGGTCCCCAGGACCCATCTAAAAGCCCCCAGACCCTTCTAGAGCCCCACAGGACCCTTCTAAAAGCACCCAGACCATTCTAGACCCCCCCAAAATACTTCTAAAAGCCTACAGAACCTTCTAGATCCCCCCAGGAACCTTCTAAAAGCCCCCAGACCCATCTAGAGCCCCCCAGGACACATCTAAAAACACCCACACCCTTCTATAGCCCCCCAGGGCCCTTCTAAAAGCCCCCAGACCCTTCTAGAGCCTCCCAGGACACTTCTAAAAGACACCAGACCCTTCTAGAGCCCCCCAGGACCTTTCTAAAAGCCCCCAGACCCTTCTAGATGCACCCAGGTCCATTCTCAAAGACCCCAGACCCTTCTAGAGCCCCCCAGGACCATTCTCAAAGACCCCAGACCCTTCTAGAGCCCCCCAGGACCCTTCTAAAAGACCCCAGACAATTCAAGAGCCCCCCAGGACCATTCTAAAAGACCCCAGACCCTTCTAGAGCCTCCCAGGACCATTCTCAAAGACCCCAGACCCTTCTAGAGGCCCCCAGGACCATTCTAAAAGACCCTAGACAATTCAAGAGCCCCCCAGGTCCATTCTAAAAGCCCCCTGACCTTTCTAGAGCCACCCAGGACCCTTCTAAAAGCCCCCAGACCTTTCTAGAGCCACCCAGGACCCTTTGAAGAGCACCCAGACCCTTCTAGACCCCCCCAGGACCCTTCTAAAAGACCCTAGATATTTCTAGAGCCCCCCAGGAACATTCTAAAAACCACCAGACCCTTCTAGAGCCTCCCAGGACGCTTCGAAAAGCTCCCAGACCCTTCTAGAGCCCCCCAGGAGCATTCTAATAGCCCCCAGACCATTCTAGAGGCTCCCAGGACCCTTCTGAAAGCCTAGAAGAAGTCCTGGGGGCCCCGAGAAGGGTCTGAGAGATTTTAGAAGGGTCCTGGGAGGCTCTAGAAGGGTCTGGGTGCTTTTAGAAGGATCCGGGGAGGGTCTAGAAGGGTCTGGGGTCTTTTAGAAGGGTCCTGGGTAGCTCTAGAAGGGTCAGGGGGCTTTTAGAAGGGTCCTGGGGGCCTCTAGAAGGGTCTGGGGGCTTTTAGAAGGGTCCTGGGGAGCTCTACAAAGGTCTGGGGGCTTTTAGAAGGGTCCTGTGGGGCTCTTGAAGCGTCTGGGGGCTTTTAGAAGGGTCCTGGGGGGCTCTAGAGGGGTCTGGGGGCATTTAGAATGGTCCTAGGGGGCTCTAGAATGGTCTGGGGACTTTTAGAAGGATCCTGGGGTCTCTAGAATGGTCTGGGGGATTTTAGAAGGGTCCTGGGGGGCTCTAGAAGTGTCTGGGGGCTTTTAGAAGGGTCCTGGGAGTCTCTAGAACGGTCTGGGTGCTTTTAGAAGGATCCGGGGAGGGTCTAGAAGGGTCTGGGGGCTTTTAAAATGGTCCTGGGTGGCTCTAGAAGGGTCTGGGGGCTTTTAGAAGGGTCCTGGGGGACTCTAGAAGGGTCTGGGGGCTTTTAGAAGGGTCCTGGGGAGCTCTAGAAGGGTCTGGGGGCTTTTAGAAGGGTCCTAGGTGCCTCTAGAAGGCTCTGGGGGCATTTAGAAGGCTCCTGGGGGGCTCTAGAATGGCCTGAGGGCTTTTAGAAGGATCCTGTGGGCCTCTAGAATGGTCTGGGGGCTTTTAGAAGGGTCCTGGGGGGCTCTAGAAGGCTCTAGCTGCATTTAGAAGGGTCCGGGGTGGCTCTAGAATGGTCTGGGGGCTTTTAGAAGGATCCTGGGGGCCTCTAGAATGGTCTGGGGGCTTTCACAAGGGTCCTGGGGGGATCTAGAAGGGTCTGGGGACATTTAGAAGGGTCCTGGGAGGCTCTAGAAGGGTCTGGGGGCATTTAGAAGGGTCCTGGGCGCCCCGAGAAGGGTCTGAGGGATTTTAGAAGGGTCCTGGGAGGCTCTAGAACGGTCTGGGTGCTTTTAGAAGGATCCGGGGAGGGTCTAGAAGGGTCTGGGGGCTTTTAAAATGGTCCTGGGTGGCTCTAGAAGGGTCTGGGGGCTTTTAGAAGGGTCCTGGGGGACTCTAGAAGGGTCTGGGGGCTTTTAGAAGGGTCCTGGTGAGCTCTAGAAGGGTCTGGGGGCTTTAGAAGGGTACTGGGGGCCCCTAGAAGGGTCTGGGTCCTATTAGAATATCCTGTGGGGCTCTAGAAGGGTCTGGGCGCTTTCAGAAGGATCCTGGGGTCCTCTAGAAGGGTCTGGAGTCTTTTAGAAGGGTCTGGGGGGCTCTAGAAGGGGTCTGGGGGCATTTAGAAGGGTCCTGGGGGGCTCTAGAATGGTATGGGGGCTATTTGAAGCAACCTGGGGATATCTAGAAGGGTCTGGGGGCTTTTAGATGGGTCCTGGGGAGATCTAGAAGGGTCTGGGGGCTTTCAGAATGGTCCTGGGGGGATCTAGAATGGTCTGGGGGCTTTTAGAAGGGTCCTGGGGGGCTCTAGAAATGTCTGGGGGCTTTTAGAAGGGTCCTGGGAGGCTCTAGAAGGGTCTGGGGGCTTTTAGAAGGGTCCTTGGGGGTTCTAGAAGAGTCTGAGGGCTTTTAGAAGGGTCCTGTGCGGCTCTTGAAGCGTCTGGGGGCTTTTAGAAGGGTCCTGGGGAGTTCTAGAAGGGTCTGGGGGCATTTAGAATGGTACTGGGGGGCTCTAGAATGGTCTGGGGATATTTAGAAGGATCCTGGGGGCCTCTAGAAAGGTCTGGGGTCTTTTAGAAGGGTCCGGGGGGCCTCTAGAAATGTCCTGGGGGCTTTTAGAAGGGTCCTGGTGGTCTCTAGAAAAGTCTCGGGGCTTTTAGAAAGGTTCTGGGGGCTCTAGAAGGCTCTGGGGGCATATAGGAGGGTCCGTGGGGGCTCTAGAATGGTCAGGGGCTTTTAGAAGGGTCCTGGGGGGCTCTAGAAGAGTCTGGGGGCTTTTAGATGGGTCTTGGGGGGGCTCTAGAAGGGTCTGGGTGCTTTCAGAAGGGTCCTGGGAGGCTCTAGATGGACTGGGGGCTTTTAGAAGGATACGGGGAGGGTCTAGAAGGGTCTGGGGGCTTTAGAAGGGTCCTGGGGGGCTCTAGAAGGGTCTAGGGGCTTTCAGAAGGGTCCTGTGAGGCTCTAGAAGGGTCTGGGTCCTTTAGAATGATACGGGGAGGGTCTAGAAGGGTCTGGGTTCTTTTAGAAGGGTCCTGGGGTCTCTAGAAGTGTCTGGGGGCTTTTGGAAGGGTCCAGTGGGGCTCTAGAAGCGTCTGGGGGCTTTTAGAACGGTCCTGGGGGGCTCTAGAATGGTCTGGGGGCAGTTAGAATGGTCCTGGGGGGCTCTAGAATGACCTGGGTACTTTTAGAAGGATCCTGGGGGCCTCTACAATGGTCTGGGGACTTTTAGAAGGGTCGTGGGGGGCTCTAGAATTGTCTGGGTGCTTTTAGAAGCGTCCTGGTGGAATATAGAAGGGTCTGGGGGCTTTTAGAAGGAAGGTTCCTGGGAGGCTCTAGAAGGGTCTGGGGGCATTTAGAAGGATTCGGGGAGGCTCTAGAAGTGTCTGGCGGCTTTTAGAATGGTACTGGTGGCCTCTAGAATGGTCTGGGGGCTTTTAGAAGCGTCCTGGGAGGCTCTAGAAGGGTCTGAGGCCTTTTAGCAGGGTCCTGTAGGGTCTCTAGAAGGGTCTGCGGTCTTTTAGAACGGTTCAGTGGGGCTCTAGAATTGTCTGGGGGCATTTAAAAAGGTCCTGGGAGGCTCTAGAAGTGTCTGGGTGGTTTTAGAAGGGTCCTGGGGGGGCTCTAGAAGGGACTGGGGGCTTTTAGATTTATCCGGGGAGGGTCTAGAAGGTCTGGGGGCTTTTTGAAGGGTCCTGGGGGGCTCTAGAAGGGTCTGGGTGCTTTTAGAAGGGTCCTGGGGGGCTCTAGAAGGGTCTGGGTTCTTTTAGAAGGGTCCTGTGGGAATCTAGAAGGGTCTGGGGTCTTTTAGAAGGGTCCTGGGGGCTCTAGAAGGGTCTGGGAGCTTTCAGAAGGGTCCTGGGTGGCTCTGGAAGGGTCTGGGGTCTTTCAAAATGGTCCTGCGGGCCTCTAGAAGGGTCTGGAGGCTTTTAGAATGGTCCTGTGGGGCTATAGAAAGGTCTAGGGGATTTCAGAAGGATCCTGTGGGTCTCTAGATTGGTATGGGGGCTTTTAGAAGGGTCCTGGGGGGCTCTAGAAGTGTCTGGGGTCTTTTAGAAGGGTCCTGTGGGGCTCTAGAAATGTCTGGGGTCTTTTAGAAGGTTCCTGCGGGGCTCTAGAAGGGTCTGGGTGCTTTCAGAAGAGTCCTCGGGGGCTCTAGAAGGGTCTGGGTCCTTTTAGAAGGGTCCTGGATGGCTCTAGAAGGGTCTATGGGCATTTAGAAGGGTCCTGGGGTCTCTAGAATGGTCTGGGGGCTTTTAGAAGGATCCTGGGGGCCTTTAGAATGGTCTGGGGTCTTTTAGAAGCGTCCTGGGGGGCTCTAGAAGTGTCTGGGGGCATTTAGAAGGGTCCTGGGGGGCTCTAGAAGGGTCTGGGTGCTTTTAGAAGGGTCCTGGGGGCTCTAGAAGGGACTGGGGGCTTTTAGAATTATCCGGGGAGGGTCTAGAAGGGTCTGAGGACTTTTAGAAGGGTCCAGGGGGCGTCTAGAAGGTTCTGGGGTCTTTTAGAAGGTTCCTGCGGGGCTCTAGAAGGATCTGGGCGCTTTCAGAAGAGTCCTGGGGGCCTCTAGAAGGGTCTGGGTGCTTTTAGAAGGATCCGGGGAGGGTCTAGAAGGGTCTGGGGGCTTTTAGAAATGTCCTGCGGGTCTCTAGAAGGGTCTGGGGGCTTTTAGAATGGTCCTGGGGGGCTCTAGAAAGGTCTGGGGGATTTCAGAAGGATCCTGGGGGTCTCTAGAATCGTCTGGGGGGTTTTATAAGGGTCCTGGGGGGCTCTAGAAGTGTCTGGGATCTTTTAGAAGGGTCCTGTGGGCCTCTAGAAATGTCTGGGGTCTTTTAGAAGGTTCCTGCGGGGCTCTAGAAGGGTCTGGGTGCTTTCAGAAGAGTCCTGGGGGGCTCTAGAAGGGTCTGGGTCCTTTTAGAAGGGTCCTGGGTGGCTCTAGAAGGGTCTATGGGCATTTAGAAGGGTCCTGGGGGGCTCTAGAATGGTCTGAGGGCTTTTAGAAGGATCCTGGGGGGCTTTAGAATGGTCTGGGGGCTTTTAGAAGGGTCCGGGGGGGCTCTAGAAGTGTCTGGGGGCATTTAGAAGGGTCCTATGGGGCTCTAGAAGGGTCTGGGGGCTTTTAGAAGGGACCTGGGGGGCTCTAGAAGGGTCTGGGGGCATTTAGAATGGTCCTGGGGGGCTCTAGAATGGTCTGGGTGCTTTTAGAAGGATCCTGTGAGCCTCTAGAATGGTCTGGGGGCTTTTAGAAGGGTCTTGGGGGGCTCTAGAACAGTCTGGGGGCTTTTAGAAGGGTCCTGGGAGGCTCGAGAATGGTGTGAGGGCTTTTAGAAGGGACCTGGGGGGCTCTGGAAATGTCTGCGGGCTTTTAGAAGGGTCCTGGTGATCTCTAGAAGGGTCTGGGTGCTTTTAGAATGATCCGGGGATGGTCTAGATGGGTCTGGGGGCTTTTAGAAGGGTCCTGGGGGGCTCTAGAAGGGTATGAGGCTTTGAGAAGGACTCGGGGAGGCTCTAGAAGTGTCTGACGGATTTTAGAAGGTTACTGGGGGTCTCTAGAAGGGTCTGGGGGCTTTTAGAAGGGTCCTGGGTGGCTCTAGAAGGGTCTGGGGTCTGTTAGAAGGGTCCTGGGGACATCTAGATGGCTCTGGGGGCTTTTAGAAGGGTCTTGGGGCCTCTAGAAGGGTCTGAGTTATTTTAGAAGGGTCCTGTGAGGCTCTAGAAGGGTCTGGGTGGTTTTAGAAGGATCCGGGGAGGGTCTAGAAGGTCTGGGGGCTTTTTGAAGGGTCCTGGGGGGCTCTAGAAGGGTCTGGGTGCTTTTAGAAGGGTCCTGGGGGGCTCTAGAAGGGACTGGGGGCTTTTAGAATTATCCGGGGAGGGTCTAGAAGGGTCTGAGGACTTTTAGAAGGGTCCAGGGGGCGTCTAGAAGGTTCTGGGGTCTTTTAGAAGGTTCCTGCGGGGCTCTAGAAGGATCTGGGCGCTTTCAGAAGAGTCCTGGGGGCCTCTAGAAGGGTCTGGGTGCTTTTAGAAGGATCCGGGGAGGGTCTAGAAGGGTCTGGGGGCTTTTAGAAATGTCCTGCGGGTCTCTAGAAGGGTCTGGGGGCTTTTAGAATGGTCCTGGGGGGCTCTAGAAAGGTCTGGGGGATTTCAGAAGGATCCTGGGGGTCTCTAGAATCGTCTGGGGGGTTTTATAAGGGTCCTGGGGGGCTCTAGAAGTGTCTGGGATCTTTTAGAAGGGTCCTGTGGGCCTCTAGAAATGTCTGGGGTCTTTTAGAAGGTTCCTGCGGGGCTCTAGAAGGGTCTGGGTGCTTTCAGAAGAGTCCTGGGGGGCTCTAGAAGGGTCTGGGTCCTTTTAGAAGGGTCCTGGGTGGCTCTAGAAGGGTCTATGGGCATTTAGAAGGGTCCTGGGGGGCTCTAGAATGGTCTGAGGGCTTTTAGAAGGATCCTGGGGGGCTTTAGAATGGTCTGGGGGCTTTTAGAAGGGTCCGGGGGGGCTCTAGAAGTGTCTGGGGGCATTTAGAAGGGTCCTATGGGGCTCTAGAAGGGTCTGGGGGCTTTTAGAAGGAACCTGGGGGGCTCTAGAAGGGTCTGGGGGCATTTAGAAGGGTCCTGGGGGTCTCTAGAATGGTCTGGGGACTTTTAGAAGGATCCTGTGAGCCTCTAGAATGGTCTGGGGGCTTTTAGAAGGGTCTTGGGGGGCTCTAGAACAGTCTGGGGGCTTTTAGAAGGGTCCTGGGAGGCTCGAGAATGGTGTGAGGGCTTTTAGAAGGGACCTGGGGGGCTCTGGAAATGTCTGCGGGCTTTTAGAAGGGTCCTGGTGATCTCTAGAAGGGTCTGGGTGCTTTTAGAATGATCCGGGGATGGTCTAGATGGGTCTGGGGGCTTTTAGAAGGGTCCTGGGGGGCTCTAGAAGGGTATGAGGCTTTTAGAAGGACTCGGGGAGGCTCTAGAAGTGTCTGGCGGATTTTAGAAGGTTACTGGGGGTCTCTAGAAGGGTCTGGGGGCTTTTAGAAGGGTCCTGGGTGGCTCTAGAAGGGTCTGGTGTCTGTTAGAAGGGTCCTGGGGACATCTAGATGGCTCTGGGGTCTTTTAGAAGGGTCTTGGGGCCTCTAGAAGGGCCTGGGGTCATTTAGAAGGGTACTGGGGTGCTCTAGAATGGTCTGGGGGCTTTTAGAAGGGTCCTGGGGGAATCTAGATGGGTCTGGGGGCAGTCAGAAGGGTCCTGGAGGCCTCTAGAAGTGTCTGGCGGCTTTTAGAAGGGTACTGGGGGCCTCTAGAAGGGTCTGGGGGCTTTTAGAAGGTTCCTGGGAGGCTCTAGAAGGGTCTGGGTGCATTTAGAAGGGTCCTGGAAAGCTCTAGAAGGGTCTGGAGTCTTTTAGAAGCGTCCTGGGGGGCTCTAGAAGGGTCTGGGGTCTTTTAGAAGGGTCCTAGGGACATCTAGAAGGCTCTGGGGCCTTTTAGAAGGGTCCTGGGGCCTTTAGAAGGGTCTGGGGGCTTTTAGAAGTGTCCTGGGGGGCTCTAGAAGGGTCTGGGGTCTTTTAGAAGGGTCCTGGGGGGCTACAGAAAGGTCTGGGTTCTTTTAGAAGGATCCGGGGAGGGTCTAGAAGTGTCTGGGGGCTTTTAGAAGGGTCCTGGGAGTCTCTAGAAGGGTCTGGGGTCTTTTAGAAGGGTCCTGGGGGGCTCTAGAATAGTCTGGGGTCTTTGAGATAGGTCCTGGGTGCCTCTAGAATGGTCTGGGGGCTTTTGTAAGGGTCCTGGGTGCTTCTATAAGGGTCTGGGGGCATTCAGAATGGTCCTGGGGGCCTCTAGAAGGGTCTGGAGGCTATTAGAATGGTCCTGGCGTGCTCTAGAAGGGTCTGGGGGCATTTAGAAGGGTCCTGGGAGGCTCTAGAAAGGTCTGGGGGCTTTTAGAATGTTCCACGGTGCTGTAGAAGGGTCTGGGGGCTTTTAGAAGGGTCCTGGGGGCCTCTAGATGGTTCTGGGAGCTTTTAGAAGGATCCGGGGAGGCTCTAGAAGGGTCTGGGGACTTTTGGAAGGGTCCTGGGAGGATCTAGAAGGGTCTGGGTGATTTTAGATGGGTCCAGGTGGGCTCTAGAAGGGTCTGTGGCTTTTAGAATGGTTCTTGGGGCCTCTAGAAGGGTCTGGCGGCTTTTATAGTGTCCTGGTGGTCCTAGAAGGGTCTGGGGGCTTTTAGAATGGTCCTCAGGGGCTCTAGGAGGGTCTGGGGGCTTTTAGATGGGTCCTGGGGGGCTCTAGAAGGGTCCGGGCGCTTTTAGAAGGGTCCTTGGGTCCTCTAGAGGGGTCTGGGGGCTATTAGAAGGGTCCTGGGGTGCTCTAGAATAGTCTAGAGGGAATTTAGAAAGGTACTGGTGGGCCCTAGAAGGGTCTGGGGGCTTTTAGAAGGGTCCTGGGGGGCTCTAGAAGGGTCTGCGGGCTTTTAGAAGTGTCCTGGGGGGCTCTAGATAAAAAAGGTTTCTAACCCTAACCCTAACTCTTACCCTAACCCTAACCCTAACCCTAACCCTAACCCTAACCCTAACTCTAACCCTAACCCTAACCCTAACCCTAACCCTAACCCTAACCCTAACCCTAACCCTAACCCTAACCCTAACCCTAACCCTAACCCTAACTCTAACCCTAACTCTAACCCTACCTCTAACCCCTAGAAGTATCTGGGGGCTTTTAGAAGAGTCCTTGAAGGATCTAGGAGGGTCGAGGGTCTCTAAAAAGGTTCCTAAGGGGCTCCGGAAGGGTCTGGGGCCTTTTAGAAGGGTCCTCGGTGGCTCTAGAAGGGTCTATTGTATTGTAGAAGGGTCCTAAGGGGGTTTAGTAGGGTCTGGGGGGCTTTATAAGATTTTGGGGGCCTTTATAAGGTTTTGGGGGGCTCTAGAAAGTCCGGGGGCTTTGAGAAGCACACTGGGGACTCTAAAAGGGTCTGGGGGATTTTAGAATGTTCCTGGGGGCTCTATGCGTGTCTGGGTGCTTTTAGAAGGTTCCTGGGGGGCTGTAGAAGGGTCTGGGTGCTTCTAGAGCAAAAATTTAAATTTTGCACATTTGGGGAATTCGCAGGGGTCAGCACACCCGGAGTGCAAAGGATGAGCCGGGCCTGGGAAACCCACCTGCTTGATCCTGGTGTCTCCCTGCACGTGAGTACAAAGGCCCCAGACCCTTTAGAGCCTTTTAGGGACCTTCTAAAAGCCCCCAGACCATTCTAGAGCCCCCCAGAACCCTTCTAAAAGCCCCCAGACCCTTCTGGAGACCTTCAGGGTCCTTCGAAAAGCCCCCAGACCTTCTATATCCAACCAGAACCCTTCTAAAAGCCACCAGAGCCTTCTAGATGCCCCCAAGACCCTTCTAAAAGACACCCAGACCCTTCTAGAGCCCCCCAGGACAATTCTAAAAGCCTCCAGACCCTTCTAGAGCCCCCCAGGACACTTCTAAAAGGCCCCAGACCCTTCAAGATGCCCCCAGGACCCTTCTAAAACCCCCAGACCCTTCTAGAGCCCCCCAGGACCCTTCTAATAGCCCCCAGACCATTCTAGAGGCCCCCAGGACACTTCTGAAAGCCCCCAGACCCTTCTAGCGGCACCCAGGACCCTTCTAAAAGCCCCCAGACCCTTCTAGAGCCGCGAAGAACCCTTCTAAAAGCCCCCAGACCTTTCTAGAGCTCCCCAGGACCCTTCTAAAAGACTCCAGACCCTTCAAGAGGCACCCAGGACCCTTCTAAAAGACCCCAGACCATTCTACAGCCCCCCAGGACCCATCTAAAAGCACCCAGACCCTTCTAGAGGCCCCCAGGAACCTTCTAAAAGACCCCAGACCCTTCTAGATCCTCCCAGAACCCTTCTAAAAGCACCCAGACCGTTCTAGAGGCCCCCAGGACCCTTCTAAAAACACCCCAGACCCTTCTAGAGGCCTCCAGGACCATTCTAAAGCACCCAGACCCTTCTAGACCCTACCCGGATCCTTCTAAAAGCCCCCAGACCCTTCTAGAGCCCCCCAGGACCCTTCTAAAAGCCTCCAGACCCTTCTAGAGGCCACCAGGACCCTTCTAAAAGACCCCAGACCCTTCTAGAGACCCCCAGGACCCATCTAAAAGCACCCAGACCCTTCTAGAGGCCCCCAGGACCCTTCTAAAGCACCCAGACCCTTCTAGGCCCTCCCCGGATCCTTCTAAAAGCACCCAGACCCTTCTAGCGCTACATAGGACCCTTCTAAATGCCTCCAAACCCCTCTAGAGCCTCCCAGGACCCTTCTAAAAGCCCCCAGACCCTTCTAGACCCTCCCAGAACCCTTCTAAAAGCCCCCAGACCGTTCTAGAGGCCCCCAGGACCCTTCTAAAAGCCTCCAGACCATTCTAGAGCCCCCCAGGACCCTTCTAATAGCCCCCAGACCCTTCTAGAGCCTCCCAGTACTCTTCTAAAAGCCACCAGACCCTTCTAGATGCACCCAGGTCCCATCTTAAGTCCCCCAGACCATTCTAGAGCACCCCAGGACCCCTCTAAAAGCACCCAGACCCTTCTAGACCCACCCAGGACCCTTCTAAAAGCACCGAGACCCTTCTAGAGGCACCCAGGACCATTCTAAAAGCCCCCAGACCCTTCTAGAGCCCCCCAGGACCCTTCTAAAAGCCCCCAGACCCTTCTAGAGCCTCTCAGGAACCTTCTAAAACCCACCAGACCCTTCTAGAGGCAACCAGGGCCCCTCTTAAGGCCCCCAGACCCTTCTGGAGCCCCCCAGGACCCTTCTAAAAGCCCCCAGACCCTTCTAGAGCCCCCCAGGACCCATCTAAAAGCCCCCAAACCCTTCTAGAGCCCCTCAGGACCCTTCTAAAAGCCCCCAGACCCTTCTAGAGCCACCAAGGACCCTTCTAAAAGCCCCCAGACCCTTCTAGAGCCACCCAGGATCCTTCTAAAAGCCCGCAGACACTTCTAGACCCTCCCCGGATCCTTCTAAAAGACTCCATACCCTTCTAGAGAATCCCATGACCCTATAAAAGACTTCAGACCCTTCTTGAGCCAACCAGGACCCTTCCAAAAGCACCCAGAAACATCTGGAGGCCCCCAGGGCCCCCCTTAAGGCCCCCCGTCCCTTCCAGAGCACCCCTGGACCCTTCTAAAAGACCCCAGACCCTTCTAGAGCACCCCATGACCCTTCTAAAGCCCCCAGACCCTTCTAGAGCCACCCTGGACCCTTCTAAAAGACCCCATACCCTTTCAGAGCCCCCCAGGACCCTTCCAAAAACACCCAGACCCTTCTAGAGCTCCCCAGGACCGTTCTAAAAGCACCCAGACCCTTCTAGAGACACCCAGGACCCTTCTGAAAGCACCCAGAAACTTCTAGAGCCCCCCAGGACCCGTCTAAAAGTACCCAGACCCTTCTAGAGCCTCCCAGGACCCTTCTAAAAGGCCCCAGACCCTTCTAGAGCCATCCAGGACCCTTCTCAAAGCACCCAGACCCTTCTAGAGCCTCCTGGGACCATTCTAAAAGCCACCAGAGCCTTCTAGAGCCCCCAGGACCCTTCTAAAAGCCCCCAGACCCTTCTAGAGCCCCCAGGACCCTTCTAAGAGCCCCCAGAACCTTCGAGAGCCCCGCAGGACCCTTCTAATAGCCCCAGACCCTTCTAGATGCACCCAGGACCCTTATAAAAGCCACCAGACCCATCTAGAGACCCCAGGACCATTTTAAAATCCCCAGACCCTATTCTTAGAGCTCCCCAGGACCCTTCTAAAAGAACCCAGACCCTTCTAGAGACCACCAGGACCCTTCTAAAAGTCTCTAGACCCTTCTAGAGCCCCCCAGGACCCTTCTAATAGCCACCAGACCCTTCTAGAGGCCCCCAGAACACATCTGAAAGCCCCCAGACCCTTCTAGAGGCACCCAGGACCCTTCTAAAGGACCCCAGACCCTTCTAGAGCCCCCCAGAACACTTCTAAAATCCCCAGACCCTTCTAGAGCCCCCTAGGATCCTTCTAAAAGCCCCTAGACCCTTCTAGACAGTCCCCCGATCATTCTAGAAGCACCCAGACCCTTCTAGAGTCCCCCAGGACCCTTCTAAAAGCCCCCCGACCCTTCTAGAGCCCCCCAGGACCTTTCTAAAAGCCTCCAGACCCATCTAGAGGCCCCCAGGACCCTTCTAAAGCACCCAGACCCTTCTAGACCCTCCCCGGATCATTCTAAAAGCCCCCAGACCTTTCTAGAGGCCCCCAGGACCCCTTCTAAAAGCCCCCAGACCCTTCTAAAGCCCCCAGGACCCATCTAAAAGCCCCCAGACCCTTCTAGATGCCCCAGGAGCCTTCTAAAAGCCCCCAGACCATTCTAGACCCTCCCAGGACCCTTCTAATAGCCACCAGACCCTTCTAGACCCCTCCCAGGACCCTTCTAAAAGCCCCCAGACCGTTCTACAGCCTCCCAGGACCCTTCTAAAAGCCCGCAGACACTTCTAGAGCTCCCAGGACCCTTCTAAAAGCCCCCAGACTCTTCTAGAGCCTCCCAGGACCCTTCTAAAAGCCACCAGACCCTTCTAGACCCTCCGAGGACCCTTCTAAAAGCCCCCAGACCGTTCTAGAGGCCCCCAGGACCATTATAAAAGCCCCCATACCCTTCTAGAGCCCCCCAGGACCCTTCTAACAGCCCCCAGACCCTTCTAGAGCCTCTCAGGACCCATCTAAAAGCCCCCAGACCCTTCTAAAGGCCCCCAGGACCCTTCTAAAAGCCCCCAGACCATTCTAGAGCCTCCCAGGACCCTTCTAAAAGCCACCAGACCCTTCTAGACCCTCCCAGGACCCTTCTAAAAGCCCCCAGACCGTTATAGAGGCCCCCAGGACCCTTCTAAAAGCCCGCTGACACTTCTAGAGCCTCCCAGGACCCTTCTAAAAGCCCCCAGACTCTTCTAGAGCCTCCAGGTCCCTTCTAAAAGCACCCAGACCCTTCTAGAGTCCCCTAGGACCCTTCTAAAAGCCCCCAGACCCTTCTAGAGCCACCCAGGACCCTTCTCAAAAGCCCCGAGACCCCATCCCGATGCCCCCAGGACCCTTCTAAAAGCCCCCAGACCCTTCCAGAGCCCCCGAGGACCATTCTAAAAACCCCCAGACCCTTCTAGAGCCCCCCAGGACCCATCTAATAGCACCCAGACCCTTCTAGAGCCCCCCCGGACCCTTCTAAAAGCCCCCAGACCATTCTAGAGGCCCCCAGGACACTTCTGAAAGCCCCCAGACCCTTCTAGCGGCACCCAGGACCCTTCTAAAAGCCCCCACACCCTTCTAGAGCCGCGAAGAACCCTTCTAAAAGACCCCAGACCCTTCTAGAGCCCCCCAGGACCCTTCTAAAAGCCGCCAGACCCTTCAAGAGGCCCCCAGGACCCTTCTAAAAGACCGCAGACCATTCTAGAGCCTCTCAGGAACCTTCTAAAAGCCACCAGACCCTTCTAGAGGCAACCAGGGCCCCTCTTAAGGCCCCCAGACCCTTCTGGAGCCCCCCAGGACCCTTCTAAAAGCCCCCAGACCCTTCTAGAGCCCCCCAGGACCCTTTTAAAAACCCCCAGACCCTTCTAGAGGCCCCCAGGACCCTTCTAAAAGACCGCAGACCATTCTAGAGCCTCCCAGTACTCTTCTAAAAGCCACCAGACCCTTCTAGATGCACCCAGGTCCCCTCTTAAGTCCCCCAGACCATTCTAGAGCACCCCAGGACCCTTCTAAAAGCACCAAGACCCTTCTAGACCCACCCAGGACCCTTCTAAAAGCCCCGAGACCCTACTAGAGGCCCGCAGGACCATTCTAAAAGCCCCCAGACCCTTCTAGAGCCCCCCAGGACCCTTCTAAAAGCCCCCAGACCCTTCTAGAGCCTCTCAGGAACCTTCTAAAAGCCACCAGACCCTTCTAGAGGCAACCAGGGCCCCTCTTAAGGCCCCCAGACCCTTCTGGAGCCCCCCAGGACCCTTCTAAAAGCCCCCAGACCCTTCTAGAGCCCCCCAGGACCCATCTAAAAGCCCCCATACCCTTCTAGAGCCCCTCAGGACCCTTCTAAAAGCCCCCAGACCTCTTCTAGAGCCACCAAGGACCCTTCTAAAAGCCCCCAGACCCTTCTAGAGCCACCCAGGATCCTTCTAAAAGCCCGCAGACACTTCTAGACCCTCCCCGGATCTTTATAAAAGACTCCATACACTTCTAGATAATCCCATGACCCTATAAAAGACCTCAGACCATTCTTGAGGCAACCAGGACCCTTCTAAAAGAACCCAGAAACATCTGGAGGCCCCCAGGGCCCCTCTTAAGGCCCCCGTCCCTTCCAGAGCACCAATGGACCCTTCTAAAAGACCCCAGACCCTTCTAGAGCACCCCAGGACCCTTCTAAAAGCCCCCAGACCCTTCTAGAGCCAGCCTGGATCCTTCTAAAAGCACCCAGACCCTTCTAGAGCCTCCTGGGACCATTCTAAAAGCCCCCAGAACCTTCTAGAGCCCCCCAGGACCCTTCTAAAAGACCCCAGACCCTTCTAGATGCACCCAGGACCCTTCTAAAAGCCCCAGAGCTTTCTAGAGCCCCCCAGGACCCTTCTAATATCCCCAGACCCTTCTAGAGACCCCAGGACCCTTTTAAAATCCCCAGACCCTTCTAGAGACCACCAGGACCCTTCTAAAATTCTCTAGGCCCTTCTAGAGCGCCCCAGGACCCTTCTAATAGCCACCAGACCCTTCTAGAGGCCCCCAGAACACTTCTGAAAGCCCCCAGACCCTTCTAGAGGCACCCAGAACCCTTCTAAAATCCCCAGACCATTCTAGAGCCCCCTAGGATCCTTCTAAAAGCCCCTAGACCCTTCTAGACAGTCCCCGGATCATTCTAGAAGCACCCAGACTCTTCTAGAGTCCCCCAGGACCCTTCTAAAAGCCCCCCGACCCTTCTAGAGCCACCCAGGACCCATCTAAAAGCCTCCAGACCCATCTAGAGGCCCACAGGACCCTTCTAAAAGCCCCCAGACCGATATAGAGGCCCCCAGGACCATTCTAAAAGCCGCAGATACTTCTAGAGCCTCCCAGGACCCTTCTAAAAGCCCCCAGACTCTTATAGAGCCTCCCAGGACCCTTCTAAAAGCACCCAGACCCTTCTAGAGTCCCCTAGGACCCTTTTAAAAGCCCCCAGACCCTTCTAGAGCTACCCAGGACCCTTCTCAAAAGCCCCGAGACCCATCTCGATGCCCCCAGGACCCTTCTAAAAGCCCCCAGACCCTTCCAGAGCCCCCGAGGACCCTTCTAAAAGCCCCCAGACCCTTCTAGAGCCCCCCAGGACCCATCTAATACCACCCAGACCCTTCTAGAGCCCGCCCGGACCCTTCTAATAGCCCCCAGACCATTCTAGAGGCCCCCAGGACACTTCTGAAAGCCCCCAGACCCTTCTAGCGGCACCCAGGACCCTTCTAAAAGCCCCCAGACCCTTCTAGAGCCGCGAAGAACCCTTCTAAAAGCCCCCAGACCCTTCTAGAGCCCCCCAGGACCCTTCTAAAAGCCTCCAGACCCTTCAAGAGGCCCCCAGGACCCTTCTAAAAGACCGCAGACCATTCTAGAGCCCCCCAGGACCCATCTAAAAGC